>JACDJE010000111.1:1402099-1452627 GCA_016647715.1 Pavo muticus
CCCTTCCCTTCCCTTCCCTTCCCTTCCCTTCTTTCCTCCTTTCTCTCTTTCTCCCTCCCTCTCTCCTTCCTTTTCTTTCCTTATTTCTTCCTTTTCCCTTTTCCTTTTCCTTTTCCTTTCATTTACTCCCTCTGTCCCTCAGAAAGGTTCTAATTACTCCAAAGTTAATTAGAAATGGGAACAAAATAATGCCAGAGTTCCAGCAAAACACATTTTACTCATGTGCCATCTGCAATTATCACCGCTCATCTTTCCGTCTGTGCTCCTTGTGCCTGCGCAACACAGGTTCGAGTCATTCAGTGTCACAACTTGACTCAATACCGGTCCGAGAGCATGAACTCGCGGCGCGCTGCTGCCTCCCGGCGGAGGTTGCTCACCGCGCAGGGCGGCGCAGGATCGGCGCAGCACCGCCGGGCTTTGGGAACAGAGTTACACTGCGCTGTAGCTTGAGTCTCACACCAAAATACGCTGGGGTTCAAAGCTCCTGAACCAGACACACGCTCCCAGGGGGGCAGCTTCACTCCAGGCAATGTTTATTTGGTATCTGTTCACCACTGTAACTACATCTCATTCTGTTCTTCGTTGCGTGCAACAGACTACAGCCACACTCATCTGCATGAAACCAGAGTAAAAACTGTTCTCCTTGTAATAACACAGAATTTACTGAGCTTCCCGAGTGCAGACAGTTGTTCATTGCAAGAGGCTGAGAACATGGCTTCATCTGTGCTGTCCGTGCGTGAAGTGCCAGAAATGCCACATTTCCAGCTAAAAGGAATTCTTTCATTGATACACACAACTATTTCCTCTTGCCACATCACTCGAATATCCAGATAATGGGAATTTCCTTCGAACTCTTCATCAAAAGAGCTTCTAATGCTTCACCTTTAACTAGATGAGATGTCTGCAAATGCCCAGTATTCACCTAACACCAATTATACTGATCACATCTCACTCTGTCTTCAGAGGCGTAACACTTTATCCTGCAAATAGAACAACACAGCCTGACATCAGTTGTATCTTCTCCTAACGTTATAAACGCATTCTGATCACGGCGCTCTGTGCTTAAAGAATTCCTATAGACGAGCAGATTGTCAGTAAAGGTAAGTAAGCCCTGTGCTCAAGTGAGATCCCAAATATTCTCTCCGCTTTGGAATAAATCCAACATTAAGGGAAATGATTTTGAAACTGTGGCAGTGCTACTGGTTTTGGACTGGATACTTGTTAATTCCTGGCTGGCTGCTGAAAATAGCTTCCAGCCATACACGTGGCTGCATCATCGGAATCTGCTGAGTTTGCTGGAATTTGCTGGAATTTCAGCTGGGCTATTTCCCCACCACTCTTGCCCAGATCAAGACTGCAACTCCCTTTCTTCTGGGAAGAAAATGAATCAGTTCCTTACTGTCATCCATTCTGTGTCTCCCGTCAAATTTATCATCTGGTATTTACCAGAAAATAATACCTGAATACCTTTGACAGTTTTGCAGGCATTTTTGCATTAGCACTACACTTCTCTTTCCATTTTTCCTTACATTAATGATGCATTTTTACACATTTTCCTAGCAGAGTTTTCCCCCAGAGAAAGTATACCTTCCCCTTTTAAGATATTCTCAGGTGAATATCCAAAATTAGTGAACCTTTCTGGGATTTTCACACACTCATTGCAATAAGCTCTAGAAAAAGTAAGTACTGTGGAATCTGTGAGGCACTGGATAGGTGAGAGATAAACCTTATACAAACCTATCAATTGTAGACCCTGAATACATGCAAATAAAGTCTGTCCTTGTCACAGAATGAGTAGCTCTGGTACACCATGCAGCAAATAATCAAATAGGCCTGTGAGCAATGACTGAAATATTTAAAGCCAAAAGCCGCAGTTTTGCATCTTTTAATTACTTTGTGCAGCCACCGCATGGGGGCTGCAGGAAGGCTCTCCCTTTCAGAATCTCACACACAGTTAGCACCACAACCACAGCCTCTTACAGCAGAAGCTGCCTTAAATTCTGATCACAGACTATAAATATAAACATAAACACCCAGTGAAGGGCAGCCCAAGACTCTGCCTTCCAAATTTCAGGTCTCCCCTTTGCAGACTAATAGCCTGTCACATTTCTGCACCTCCACATCTAGCTGCTGTTACCCAGCAGTCATCACAGCAAGCAGACATTTGCAGAACAATTTTTCAGGGGAGTTTTGTAACCCTAATGATGCTTGTGCATCTCTTGTATGAACAGTGACGAGGAAAGCCTTCCCAAGGTTCTCTACAAAGAGTGGGCTGCCAACCTGTCATTTGGAAATGCAGACCTTTATTTAAATGTGTTTGGCACTACATACAAGGAAGAACAAGCGTTTTACTGCTAATTGTAATCATTATTTTCTCATCACAAGACCCTGCACCGCAGAATTTACGCATAAATCCAGAGGATTAAAGCTCCAGTTAACTCCACACGCACAAGTAGCTACTCACCATGACATTTTGCTTCTTCAGCTTCTGTAGCACTTCTTTCCTTGTTTGTGTAGCATGCACCAGACATATAGCAAGTATGTAAACTAAACAAAGAGTATAGCAACAACAATGACAGCTGTCCTGTCCAGCTGTTCCTTACCTTGTCTCAGGGGGAAGAATCTCAAGCCAGGTGGAGCTGGATGTCCTGAAGCAGTATCTGGAGCTTGTCTCTGAGTCAGCCAGGTGACTATGCTACAAAGGGAGAAATGGAGGTTGCAAAACTCACAGTTAACCTGGCTAGGATTTTTCTGAGTTTCCTTTGAGATATCTGATAAAAGCAAGGCCTGACTTTTAAGACTTTTCTTCTCATACACAGAACTGAACAAATTGAAGAAAATCTTACTTCTGTGTTTTTATAACTGTGGGTAGGATTACTTAATTAACAAAGAAACATAACCATATTAAATGTTCCGAAAGAGCAAACTTTGAACTTCTAAAGAACTACTGATTGCACATTCTTTGTCAGCTGTTTATCATTCCATTGGAAAGAATATGACAGTGTGAGTCCCCTCTTGCAGCCTTATTTTCCCTGGGAGTCTTCAGCCCAAAGCTCAGGGAAACAGGATCTTAGGAATTTTTTGGCACACAAAGGCATAACCATATTTCTTCTTTTTGACGTGTACAGGGGCATGGGATACAAGCCAGTTCTGGTAGCTGTCACATAAGCAGAACCAGCCAGGACAGTAGGCCTTGGGGTGCTTCTTGAAGAGGAGATATCTCTCAGCCACGTTTTGTTGTCTCTGACATTCCAGGGATTGTTTGGGCTCTTATTTTTTATAATGTCAAGTGTGATTTCAAAGGTTCCCTACCTTCTCTGTGCTCTTTGCACAAGTCCAGACCAAAGTAAGCATACTTTGCTAAAAGTAAAGTTGGCCACGTTCAGCACTTTCTTTGTCACATTTCTTCTTCTTTTTTTTGCAGCTTCTGTTTGGACCCCCACACTGAACCCACCAACCATATCCTGGCCTGTATCAGAAGAGGAGTGGCAGCAGGGAGAGGGGGGAGGGATTGTCCCCTTCTATTCTGTCCTCGTGAAGCCCCATCTGCAGTACTGCATCCAGGCCTTGGACCCCCACCACAAAAATGATGTGGAGCTGTTAGAGTGGGTCCAGAGGAGGCCATGAAGATGATCAGAAGGCTGGAGCACCTCTCCAGCTCTGAAGAAAGGCTGAGGGACCTGGGTTGTTCAGTCTGGAGAAGAGAAGGCTGTCCAGAGACCTCATTGTGGCCTTCCAGTCCTTGAAGGGAGCTTATAAGCAGGTAGGGTACCCACTTTTTTCCCATTCTAAAAGTGATAATGGGAAATGGATTTAAGCTGAAAGATTTATGTTAGATGTTAGGAAGAACTTCTTTAATCAGAGGGTGGTGAGGCCCTGGCACAGCTGCCCAGAGAAGCTGTGGTGCCCCATCCCTGGAGGTGCTCAAGGATATGTTGGATGGGGCCCCGGGCAACCTGAGCTGGTGGGGACAGTCCTGCCCATGGCACAGGTTGGGGCTGGGTGGGCTTTGATATCACTTTCAACCCAAGCCATTCTGTGATTCTATGATTACTCTGAGCAGCATATTCTCACTGTGAGAGCTTCCCAAAGTGACCAAGTAACTATCTTTAGGCAAAGCAGGCTTCCGAAATGCCCCAAGCACCTGTCACAGTTTCCCAAAACCTGTCAGCTTTCGAATCTATGAATTTGGTATATGCAGTCTTCAGAAAAACACAAAGGTGGTGCTTAAACTTTGCTGTATTTTTGAGATGGGAAATTGGTTACTAAAAACCAGACAACAGCTATCACAAAAGCTGAGACACACCTAGCAGATAAAATAATCTGGGCAGAGCAGCTGGTCTCAGAAGTCCTCTTCTTTTTCTCAGAACAGATAGTGAACTAGAAGTTGAAACCAGGAAATGCCTGGCCTGGAATCTTCTGTGGTGTACTAAGCACACAGTTGACTGCCTGGCAAGGAACTGCAGTATGGTGTGCAAGGAGGACCCAGCTGAAAATGTTTTCTTTTTTATTTCTGCAAAGGAATGGGCAGAGCTCAGAATGCCTAAGTTTTGGTACATAACTGTGTGCTTTTCCTTCTACCATGCTGCAGCTAACTGGGAAACCCTGTTTTGGGCAGGGTTCCCATGTCTGCCTATAATCTGTAATGTTGACGACAAGTTAAAAAAAAAGGGATGGGTTCTGGTGATGTTTCTTCTCTGTGCTGCCCAGTGTCATAACCAGAGGCAGTGAGGGCAAATGGAAATGCAGGAGACTTCATCTAAACGTAAGGAAAACATTTGGTTGTTCTGTGTCTGGGGTCTCCATTTTTGGAGACATTCAAACCCCTACAGACATGATCCTGAGCAACCTGCTCAAGGTGACCATGCTCTGAGCAAGGGCTTGGGCTGGGTTCTCTTCAGGGTTCCCTTCCCCTGGAGGCAGCCACCCTACCCTTATGTGCAAATTAAATGTCTTGAAGGTGTTAAGGACTCACAGAAAGCAAACAGATCTAATTCAAGAAAAAGAAAAGCATTGGACTGAGTAGTAAGTATTACATCCAGTCTCAATAACTGACTTGATCCTTATCTTCTGCATCATAGGTTTTCTCACTTAGGAGGGTCAGATACATCATTCAGAGGACTTCTGGAGGAGAGGCTAATGGAAGGATAAAGCTTGTTTATCTGGGCAAAATGGAATTCCATCCCGTGCACATAGCTGGTGTTCTGTCCCAGTCACTTCATTCTTTGTATCTTAGATTGGATCTCTTCTATGTGCTGCTGGAGGCCTGGAAAAGCTGTCAAGAGGAATTCCGCTGACCCCTAGTAGAAGAATGAATAGTAGCTAATGAATGCTGTTCTGGATAAACCTCTAACCAAGATGTGGCCTGGGAAACTCAGTTGTAGTCAAGCTGATGGATACTGGAGTACTACCCAGTGCCCTTACCTTGTGCCAAGGATGTAGAAGTCACCTCCAGCATGACACAGCCTGCGGACTTCCTCAGCAGGGGGAAATGGAAGTTTCAGCATTAATCTGAATCTGCCCAATTGCAGTGTGATACATCGTTATTTGCCATGCCTGAAGCATGCATGCAGCCTTATGCTGGAGACACAAGATAGACACAGACCCTTTGAAAACTGAAGCAAGTCTAACAATCCATCAAGGCACATTTGGAAACTGAAGACATGGAATCCCGCCCATTAATGAAGTTTTGCATGTAAAAATATGTACACACAAAATACTTAAATTTTGATTTAGTTTCTGGGATGAGAATACCTTAGCTGCAAGTTTCCTGACATCTGTATTGTCCCCTTGTGGTGACAGCATCCTGAAGCTGGTGACGGGAGGTAGGAAAGGCATAAATAACCACGCCCCAGTAAGAAGAGAGGGATAACAGCAAAGCTCAGCCATTGGCAGAGTAATAGTTAATGAGAAACTACTGCAAACCTTGTACCCAAGCACATGCAATTAAATAACCTGTGACAGTTAAGCGCCTTCCTGCTTTTACACTGCTCGTTTGTTCATCAGCTGGGAGTTTTTACAAAACCAAACAGAAAGTGGAAGTGTTGTTGCTTTAAAGCATGTGATCTGGTGTGTAAGAGATTACACCCTCCCAGGGAGGAGTTTTCAGGGAGGAAGGCAGTGTACAGCTCATAAATATCTGGGACCAAGTGTTGCTGTCCCATCTGCTTTGTGCTCACTGGTGAGGAGAAGTGTTCCTGTTCATCCATAGCCAGCAGCATGGTCGATTCTTTTGTGAAGAGCAAACTCGGAGATAATAAAGTTACCCTTTTTGTAAAGGGATCCTGCCCTTACTGCAAGAATGCCATAGCATTGCTCAAGGAATTCAACTTTCTGCCAGGATGCCTGGAAGTGGTTGATATCACTGGGATGGATGACGTCCAGGATTACTTCCAGAAAACAACAGGGCAGCGAACTGTAAGTTCTGGCGCTTGTTTCGGAATTTTGTGCCAGAGGACAGCCTGGGCAGCTATCACAGAAGGTGAAGCGAAGTCTCTTTCCCGAGCAGCTTATTTTCAGTGAAACGGTTCAGGTCTTAGGGAGAAGCCCCACCCCTCCCTATTTTTGTAATTGCTCTCTGCTTTGAAGCGCTGCTGCTCTCCAGCAGTGCTGTTACTGTGCAGATCTGTGAGGCTGTGCCTTTGTGCCTGGGGCTGTGGCACTCCAGTAACATTTCATACATCTTTCAAATCTGTCTGTTGTTGCAATGAGCAGAGGCACAGAAAAAGCCACATGCTGGATCTGGCTGCAGATGGGTAGGTGCAGAGGGCACCTTCACATTCACACTGTGACCAGAAGTTCCATCTGCAGCTGCGCTTTGAAGCTGCATAAGTCAGCACAGTTGTGTTTGGAGAGACAGTGTAGAGCTGTGAGTTTCTCTGAATTTGGACTCTTGTTTCATCCTCCAGTGTTAAGTGGAAAAGCATTCTGAATTGCCTCATTTCATGTGGCAGCAGAGTAAGACACTGTGCTTGCAAAACCTATCAGCCACTTATTCTGAAGCTTAATTAAACAATTATGTTTGTATTACGGAGAAATGCTATGTGCTGGAGTTTCAGGAATTAATGCTGATGGGGCAGTTCATGCGTCAGAGTGAGTTGTGCCCTTGTGAAACAAACACACCTTTTCCCTCCCATTCTACCCAAACTACACTAAAGAACAACAGCTTCTTGTGATGAAGATGGAGAGAAATGATGGGTATCTGGGTTTCTGGAGCTTTTTCTGTGCTACTGGGGTGCCATGGGCTGTGTCTCCACTGTGTGCCTAGAGAAAGTCTGGGAAAAATCCAGACCTGCATTGATTCTGGAACTGCTGTATGGCCCTGCAGGGGCCATCCCAGCCTCTGTTCATCAGGGCTACCTGCCACCTCCCATGAAGTCCTTGCTCTCAGCATCAAGCCAACTTCTTGGCTTATTTCCCATTTGGCTTTCCTACTTTCAGCCACTTAGAGGCAACAAGAGGAGACCTTCTTTCTCACTGCCCTCACTCTGAGCTCAGGAACCTGGTGCCAAATGGAGTTGCTCACACAGGCACCACCATCAAACTCCAAACCCTCCTGGGGTAGGTGGCTTGTATGTGGTTACCCTACAGCTCTTGGGGTAATCAGTTCTTCTGCATATCCTGCCTCTGACGTGGTTATGACAACATATTAGCAGCTAAGCTACTCCTTGCGTGTCACACAGGCAATCTTGCTCAGCTTCCTGGGAAGGGCATGCAACAGCCAAGCATCCTACACCTCACCCTAGGGCTGCTGGAGGGCCCCAGTACCCTTATCTCACACTGACTTCCACTAAATACCTCTAATGATTCTTCCCACAGCCCCAGCCTGTCGTAGCACTAGACTTGTTGCATCTTTTGGGCAAGTGTAGTAAATATGTCTTCCCCCTACCTACCACAATAGGTACACTGCTACGTGCCAGTGGCTGTCCCTGCAGGCCTCACAAAAGTCACACTGTGAGCTCAGTCACAGCTGTGGAGTTGAGCTGTGTTGGCAATGGCAGTGGGACCATGAAAGCAGAAGTGCTTTCCCAGCAGCAGGGGAATTTAGGATGGAGAGGATGGATAGCCTAGCTAATGGAGCCACATACTGAAAGTAGCAGGTGATTTCACAGCAGGAGAGGGATTGATAGCATTAGTAACAAGAGAAGCCGCCCACAGAAGAGGAAGTGAATTCCCTGGCTGATAAGATTTGTTTTAAGGCCAGTGAGAGAAGTCATTACTGAAAGCAGAAAGCAAATTCGCAGCAACAGAGGCATGGGGGAGAGGGTTTTCTTGTACTGTGTTTCACTCAGTGAGGACAAGCAGATGCTGAGTGCTGTGTGGGTCTCACAAGGCTTGTCTTCCCTGGTGCTGCAGTTATAGCCACAGATCTGCTTGGCTTGGAAGGGAGCTTCAAGCCCATCCAGTTCCAAGCCCCTGCCATGGGCAGGGACACTTCCCACAAGACCAGGCTGCCTGGGGCCCCATCCAGCCTGACCTTAGGGGCACACACATGCCTTGAAGAGGTCTTGGAAGCTGAAGTTCAGTAATCTTCCTAATCTTTAGGAAAGCCTTTTATTATTATCTTGACTGTACCAATTGCCTGTCCTCTGCACTCAGTCAGCAGACAAGTGGCTTCCCGGTAGGCACTAAAGTTGTCCGTCTGCTGCCACAGACTTGAGGAGATGGCTGGCTGCTACTGCACATTCTGAGCATGCCATCACAGTGAGAGGAATTCAATCAACACAAAATGAGGAATGAGTGAAAAGGACAGATGTGATGAAAAGGGACAAGAATAGGTAAGGAAATAGTAGATGGCCACAGTTATAAAGTAGGAGGAGGACATAAAAAGGGCACATGGAGAAAAGCATTGGAAGTTTGCCATTCAAATTGACCTTGTTAGGCAGTCAGGGGACTGGCAGCTGTGCATCCTGCCTGGCACCTTCATATGGCATGGGAAGAACCTGGGGGATGGTGTGACCTCTTGGCTTCTTTACCACAAAGTTCGCTTTCTAGATAAATCTTCCTCACACTTTTTCTTATCACTGATTACTGATTAAGCTGTATCTCTCCTGTGTCCAGGTCCCTCGTGTGTTTATTGGGAGAACATGCATTGGAGGATTTTCAGATCTGCAGAAGATGGAACAGCAGCTCCCCACGATGCTACGCCAGATTGGTGCTCTGGTGTAGCTGAAGGGTAGGTAGTAGGGAGTGCTCTCAGGCCAACTGCAAAGCTTTTCCTGGTACGACAGAATCTGAAACAATCCACGGCAAGGACAACCTTTGACGGCACACTTGGGTAATGTACACACTGCAGTGTGACACAGGACAAGGTGCAGCTAATTTCAGTACACAGCACAAGGCTTACGCCCTTTTGCTTCCTCTGTGAAAGGCTTACAGGCGGTCAGCAGGCCAACTCTGTCTACGGGACTAAAGATGTTGGATAGTTCCTCATCTGAAACTTGTAATCAAATATCTCCTAGATTACCTTCTTTCAATTGGAAATTGGGAAATTACTGAAACTGATTTGTGATTGCTGCTGTTTTCCTTTCCATTTGTAATACTAAAGCTTAGCTAGATGAAGCAGTGCTTGTGTGCCTTTATGTGACACAGAAGTCCAAATTCACCTCTGAGGTCCTCAGGGGCAGCATTTGCATTACGGAAAATTTGGCAGCACACATTTCAGTATCTAGCCTTTGCCTGGGATCTAGCCTGAATGGTTCAACTTTCCTTTTGTATTTCTCTTTTTTATTATCAGAAAACAGAGCCTGCTGCTTTAAAAAGAATTCTTTCACTGCTCTAAAGAAGATAGCCTCTTATTATGTTGTAACTGGCTTTAAAAAACAATTGGACACTCTGTGGTAGATGTACTGTCCTTTTCTGCTACCAAGCTAATGCACTTCTGTGAGACAGCTATACAACATGCCTGTTGCAGTCATGCAGCACAATGGTTTCTGTTTTAGTGAGTGTGAGGGATGTGCTGAGCCATGTGCATGAGCTAGTGCAAATTGTGAGTGGAAACTTTCTAGTCAGAAGAGAAAGATCTGTCCACATGACAGAACATTTCATTATAAATCCCTCAGCTAATTCCTAGCAGGCTGAATTTAAACCTGCCCAGCAATGTAGAAGGATCCCAAAGTGGGTCCCCAGAGAAACAGGATTATACTTGTGCTAGCAAGGAGCAGGGCTCAATGTGCTGCTAGCTTGGAGATATGCTGCAGCAGGGAATCTCTGAAACAGAAAAAATGCACTTAGATTAAGTCTGTGCAGGTGATGTATGTGTTTGTAGTGTTTTAATGCAGAGTGGTGGAGGCCCTGGCACAGCTGCCCAGAGAAGCTGTGGTGCCCCATCCCTGGAGGCACTCAAGGCCAGGTTGGATGGGGCCCTGGGCAGCCTGAGCTGGTGGGGGGCAGCCCTGCCCACAGCAGAGTGTTGGAACTTTAAGGTCTCTCCCAACCTAAACCATTCTGTGATTCTATGATTCTGTGAAATGTCATGCAGAAGATGAGCAGCATGAAGAAGAGCTGTTCAACATGTAAACTGGGGTGGTTTATGTCCCTGGGTTTGCAAACGCACCTCAATGGGATGCTGCTCGCAGACTAGAGGAGAACCAGACATTAGAAATAACTCAGCCAAGCAATGGCCTGAGAAGGGATCATTCTTCTCTAATTGTTACCTTCAGCAAAACCCAATCAGGAGGCTCAAAAAGAGGCATTTGCAAATTCATTGTGAGGCCAGGAATATAGCTGTATCCAGTGTCTAGGATGCTATACAGTATTAGTCAGTGGTCTGAATTGTTTCACAAGGCCAGGAATATAGCTGGATAATTCCTGTCATTGTGAAACGATTCAGACCACTGACTAATACTGTATGTTATCCTAGACACTGGATTACACTGAATATACATGAAACAGAGCACATTAATTCCTGAGAAGGGAGAAGACCTTTCACAATCCTGTGACTATCCTGTCTGTACTACACCTGGAAGTGTAAGTTCCTAACTACAGGCATGCTGCTTTCATGTTTGACAAAAATCTCTTAATGTGGCAACCTTCAGGAGCTTAACACAAGATTCTTGCTCTTCTTGTGCCATAAAGCCACAGGAACCAGATTCCTGGTCCCAACACAGAAGAGCAAATAGTGGCAGTCCATGGCATGTTTTGGGACTGCCACAGTGGATGTCACTTCTACAGAACAGGAAACAACATCCTGGCCCTTCCTAACTGCACAGCATGAACCTGGCTCTGCAAGCTTCACAGTCACAACACAACAGATTCCAGCCACACAGTCTGGAATTTTAAGGTAGATTTTGCTATTCTTAGCAATAAGGAACAAAGCCAGCTTTCTAGGTAAGCTGTGACTACCACAGTGGTCTTTGCAGACAATTTCAGCACAATGAAAAACCTGCAAAGAAACACTTGGTGCTGTAAGCTGTCATGTTTTACTGTGGATCAGAATATTCTGAGATACTGTGATTGCCAGGTGGAGTCTGAGTGAGACCACCCACTTCTCCAACCTGCTTAGGTCCTTGTAAAAGGCGCTGCTGCCCTTGAGCATATCAATATCTACCACTGTCCAGCCACTGCCTCCTTCTCATGCACAGAGCCAGGAATGTTATTACAGGAGGCAATCATGTTGGTCAGGCATGGTTTGCCCTCAGTGAACCCATGCTGACCATTTCCAATCACCCCCTCCTCCTTCACATGGTCAGAAATGCATTCAGGAAAGAGTGGCTCTGTGATATTCCTAGGGACAGAAGGGAGGGATTTTTGGTATCTTTTGGCCTCAGCAATGGTCCCACATGTTCTTTGTTCACCCATTTCCTACTAATGCAGCATTAGAAGCTGTCTTTATTGCCCACTGACATCCTTTGCAAATCACATCTTGAAGCTAGCACTGGTTTCCTGGCATCATCCCCACGCGGCTGGGCAATGCTTCCAAATTCCTCCTGTCTAATCTGTCACTGCTTCCAGCTTCTGTGTGCTGCCCCTTCACATCAGAGACCTGCTGTGAGATCTTTGTTTAGCCAAGCTGGCCTCCTGATGCATTTGCTTGCATCCTGGAGTGCTGGGTCTTGGATAGACCCCTTTTGCACTCAGGATAGGGCAGAGCAGCCAAAAATATATGTCTGTGGTGGTAGATAGAAAGTCTCAGAAGAAACTGAACAGTAATAATAAGTGAGAAACAGAAGGCAGACACTGCAATGGGTTGTCCTTGGTCCTCAGTTGAACACAGGAGAAAGCATTGAAGGGACACTCTGGTGCTTGTGACTTGTGCTAGCAGGTCAGCTTACTGGTGCTGGCACTGCAAAGGAGAGAGGCTGAGACAGCCTTGCTGAGCAAACATTCTGCATGTGCCAGGTAGAGTGTAAAAAGAGCTATCTGTATCTAGCATTAGAGCATGCTGATGAGATAGTTGCTGGCTTGGGTCTGTTGCTCATTATCATCAAGCATGCCATCAACAACCTGTTGTAGCATGCACTCAGAGAGTTTTTTTCAACCTATATTCTGCTTATCCACAAGTTAAGATGCAACTAATTGTAGAAAGATACAAGTATGTGTTTGTGGGAATGGTTGAGTAGAATTCTAAAATTGTGAGCTCTATACAATGAGGAGCTCACTATCACTGCTGCTCCTTGAATTAAGCATAAAAGGAGTCATCCGGCTGAATTCCTTGCTTTACAAAGTCAGAGGTACCCATTTTCCTTAATGAACTGTTTTGGTGTGATGATTTTTAGCAAAGAAGACTGAGTTTATGTATAGTTATACGAAATACATATAATGGGTATATTGGACTCAAAACAGTGTATATATACAGACACGAACTTATTTATCTATATATGAGTTATATATGTATATATGCATGTGCACACAGAAGCAGTGTTTAAAAGGTCTCTAAATTCTGTTCTGTAATGGTATTGTATCAATGAAGTTACAGCAGTGATCTCTACTCTTCCTTCCAATGCTTCTGCTTTCAGGAGAGATGACCATGAACTGTGACCTCACCCTTTCGACACGCATGCATCTTGGAACAGAATCTTTCCAGCTGCTTTCTGTGGGAACGAATACATCTCTTTGGGGAATGCAACTTCTCATTTCATTCATATGTACCTCAATATGTCACATCTCTTCATACTTTCTGTGGTTCAGGAAAGAAGTTCAGACTGTTAAACAATTTAGCCCAATAAAGCATACTTGAATGAAGTGGCTGAGCTCACCATTGTGTTTCTTCTACTGTGCAGGCCAACTCACACTCTCATTCTAAATGTCTCTTTTCTCTCTACGGTCTTTCTTCTGCGTATCTTTCCCAGAAGGCTTTCTGGAAACTCTCGGTGTTTTCCATGTCCTATAAAAAATATCATTAAAATAGTTGGGGCAACACACACTGCTGTCATGCTGTAACACAGCCTGAAACAAACGCTGCAGCCTGCTAAGGTTACCCCAAGCCTTAACAGCTTTTGGCTGAGGTCTCATGACAGGGACGTGAAGGTCAGTGCAGCCCTTTTTTGGTAAATATTTTGTTACAACACAGCTGCTGCAGGAAGTAGTATGAGCTTCCGTATTTCTGACCGCAATCTGACAGTTACCTGAGACAGAATATGTCTGGGGCTGTGCAGCTGATTCAGAAAGCTGCTGGTTGAAGATTACCCCATAGCACTTGCCAAAGGGAAACTTAAGTAAATAGTGTTGTGCAAGGAAGCAATTATGAGAAATGGGCAGCACAACTACTGCCAGATCAAACTGGGTGAAGAGCTGCTGTAAAAACTTGGCATTGAAATGATGCTGTATCCAAAATTGAAAGCTTAAAGATTTTTTTAGTTGATTATGAGGAAAAACAAGCAAACAAACAACAACAAAAACATAAAATCCTTCTCAATTCTTTTCAATATTATTTCTCTCCTCCTTAAAAAAAATCCTCCCTCCCCCCCTTCCTTCCTTCCTTCCTTCCTTCCTTCCTTCCTTCCTTCCTTCCTTCCTATTAAAAACTGGAATTATGTGGAATTAACTTTTTTTTAAGCCTAATACCTGAATCTTATTTTAGTTTTGATAAATATGTTAGCCTTTAGGATTTGCTGAGCAAACGAAGGTCTAAGTGGAAGAATACAGACCAATTCTGGGGCCACCACATCAACATGGCCTTGACAAAATTGCTCCCTGAGCACAGCCCTTCTCCCCATGGTGAGGCCACATGAGACAGCATGAGCCACCAGCTCAGAGAGAAGGCCATGCAACCCATGCTCGCTGTAAATTCCACACGTGAGTTAGCTCTGGTTGCTTGTCTTTGTTAAACTCCTTAGAAGATAAAGATGCTGTGGACATGCCTGGAAAGCAATGACAAACACATAAACTTAATTTTTAACAAGTTTAAAGCCCTTTACCTCTCAGCAGAACAGCAATCATCACATTTCAATCAGTCTTAGCTTAAGATGACTTATGAGAATTCGTGTGTATTTACATTTGTTCAGCATATCTTAACACCATTCCTGGAAAAAAGCAGCCTGTAAACATGGAAAGATCAGTGTGGACATTTCCTATATTGCCTGGTAGGGTCTTTTAAAACAGTGCTCAGGCAAAATTTACTGTTTCCAGTCCTTTTATACAGCTAGAATTTTCACTGGGTGAAAAGCTTAATGCCTAGTAAGTCCAAATGTATTACCATCCACTGAGTCAGAAACAACATTAAGTGTAATCTGCTGTAGAAATTTTCTTCCTGTGCTCACGCAGGTCTGCGGGTGTGATTGCACAGGATTTCAGATGGTGGGCAGTAGCTGCTGACAATGACGAGAGCAACTGTTCAGTAAGTGTTAAATGTACAGCCAGAATTCTCTATTTTTAGTGCTTCAAAAAGTCACATTGACTCCCTTTTTGGCTTAACACTTCTGAGCAGAGCTATTCTGAGGCACATCTGTCATAAGTTAAGTACTGCCACATAGGTCTCAGCAAAGATCTGAAATATTTGGCCAATAACAGCACCTTCTATATGTTATTAGCAAGTATAGAGCTTACCTATCTAGCTGTGTGTCACTTTTTGCAAACTGAACTGTGAGAGAAAAGCAAAAATAGCTAATTTCAGCAATTTCTGAGCAATTTTACCACCTATAAAACACTATTACAATGCTGTTTGTTCGCAAAATGCAGTTCAAATTTAGAGCAGATGACCATGCTGGCACACTCTGCCTCTGCAGTTTTGCTCCCCAGCAGTGGGCTAGCAGCACCTCAGGATCTGTGCTGCAATGTGAAGCACCCATAGCACTGTCTCTGCACATCATCCTATGCAACACCCATCTCTTCTTTTCAAGAAAATTATGTTCACAGTGAAACAATATGAAGGAAACAGCACAAACCATTTGAATAATCAGCTGGATATTAACATTTTCTGGCTAAGACATCATCTACAGTCTGAGGACCACAGAGTTCAACTTGGACATGGTTCCTGTTTTCCCCATTTCCACAGGTATGAAACAGAATAACACTGATAGGATTTACATCAGCAGTTGGGGTTTCTAAGAGGAGCTGGAATTATTCAGGTGTGCAACAAACACAGACAGAGTGGCGTTAAGTTGTAACTGCCAGAAAATCTGGTTGTCTTTCCTGGATGTTCAATTCATTCCTGCAGATCAATTAGTTTCTACAGCTTTTACCACAGACGGAACAACCAGAATTTCTAATAGCCAGGAAAAAAATGGAAAAAAAAAAAAAAAAAAAAAAAAAAAAAAAAAAAAAAACCCCAAAGTGGTGAACATGGGAATTAACTACACTGCATCACTTTTATCTTGATAACCCTGACAGGTAGATAGTTCATTAATGAATCTATTAGAAACTGACTACTGAAAGCACACTCCACAGCCTTACATGTCCCCATTGCCTCCACTGGTAAATGACTCCTAACAAAATGACAGCAAAATCTCTCTGCTTACACTTTTGCTTCAAAAAGAAACGCCCACCAACAGCCTGGGTACTATCCTATACAGAGTGCAAACACAGTAATTCACTGCCACTGTGCTTAGTGCTTGGTGAGAGAACAGAAGAGGAATGCCAACTTTCAGAAGCCTTATGGTAATTTTTGAAGAGGTTCAGCAACATGTCCCAACCTGGGGGCAGGTAGACTAAACACCCGTTTAAAGATCTGCACCCATCTAATCATTTTTTTCAGAGAGATCAAAGATAATTTTTTCTAGCTGCTAAATCTTAGGATGCATTATCAGATATGGATGTTGTGCTTGGATTTAGAGTGCATTCAGATACATTCCTGTTTAGGAACAGGAATGTGTTGCTACAGCTTATAGGCAAAACTCCTAACACGACAAATAAGGTTGATCAGGAAAGGGGAATGTTGATGTTTAAAGAAATTTTAAAATTCAGAGAAGTTCACACATAAAGCTGGTAAGGCACTTCAAATGATAAATATATGTAGGGAACGTCAGCCATGAGAGAAGACTGTCATGTCATGAACTGCAGGAATGCGGATAACTGCATGCCAACCCTACTGAGCAGGTGTATTCAGAACCGCAGCTGTTCAGTCTCTCCCATTTTCTTGGCTGAACTACTTCCATTTCAAAGCAAATTCTACAAAATGAACTAGATAGGCATTTTAAGGGTCAAAAAAAAAAAAAAAAAACAGCATCTCTGAAGCAGCTGGAGCAGAACTGCTCTTAGAGATGTGCTGCCGTTTGCTAGCACATTGCATGTAGTGCAGCAGGGGACATGAGAGCTTCCCCTGAGTACTGATGAGCAGCCTGTATCCCGTCAACAAAATGTCCTGTGCACAACACAACTGAAGAGCCAACACTGGATGCAGCACAACCTTACCAGCAGTGCAGCACTCCAGTGATATTTTATTTCTTTTGCAGCGTCTTGCTACACTTCATGGGGAGAGAATACAACGCACTGACAACGCCAGACTTATAAGCTGATCATAAAAGCATGAAATATTTCATCCCACAGTTCTGCCCACCCTGCAGGCACTGAGGGCCACATCCTGCTTTCTTCCCCTGGAGTCATTCGAGCTACAGGCATAAATGCAGCCTGTGGTAGGGCCTCGTGCAGGGTGCGCTCCTACATCGGAGAGAGCACTGGCCCTTTCATGTCGCAGCAACTGTGCTCCTCCTCCCTCACCGCCACGTGGCTCACATGGTATTGCACTCTTCCCCAGTTTTTGCTTATCCAGTTTTTGCTTTTGTGTTTCTCTGTCATGTTGCCTCTTGCTTCTGGTAAGCCAATGAAATTTCCTATTTTCTTTCTAACCCTTCTTCTAACAGCTGAGACTGAAATTCAACAAATAGATCCAACTCACATTCTCTCCTAGTTTCATTTCTTTTCCCGTCTCCTCCGCATCCACTGCACCTGCTGAGTCCCAGCACCAGTAATGCCCTGGCCCTGCTGCCCAGCTGTGAGCTAGAGCTACCCTGTCTATCTGAACACCGGAAAGCACTTCTTTATTTGTAAGGTTGACTGACCACTGGGACAAGTTACCCAGGGAGGCTATTGTGTCATGTGGTTCTGTAAAAGCCCTGCGTGGCCCTCCTGAGCCCCAGCAAAACACAGAGCAGCAGCTCTGGTTTTCCATAGCAAAGCAAGCCATGGAGAGGCTGCATTTGTTGCAGAGAGGTGCTTGGACAGCTGCCCTTTCTGGAGAGATGTTCTGCAACAAGCCTCCAAGTATCTGGAATTCATTTTGAGTTATTTGCAGTGTGTTACGAGCATCCCTCAACTAGTAAGGAATAAATGGATAGGCTTTTCAAATCAAGCTGCAATACTGAGACCTTCCTGCCTCTTACCCAGAGGAATAGTGGAGCTGCTCTTTGTAATTACTCAGCTTTGTCTCACCTCATATTCTGTGAATAATAAGCATTGCTGGGAGCTAATGAGACAGATTACTTGCTCTTTGCCGCATCACTAGCAAGAAAAGCTATGCAAAATACCTTACACATTTCTTGTTCTCCTTGTAAGAATCAGTGAAGACAGTGTCTGGGCTTGTTAGAGGATGGCTAACAATTCAAATGGCAATGTGATTGTAACTTCAGAAATGAATAAGTAGCTAAATCCTCTTGGTCTAACACAGAACTATTCACCAAAACTTTAAGAATTCATCTCAGATTGACATGAAGAGGGAGAAAACATCACTGAATGCAGAGGGCCTTAATTTAGGGTCTGGGGAAATACTGCAGTACAAAGTTACTTATTTTTTCCCTCACTTATCACATCATACATAAATGGTAAGTTAATAAGCTATAGAAATATTTCCAACATTAATCACAAATCTAACACAAATGAGACAATAATGATGAGAATGACTAGAGAAAATTTTTTTATTTTGTAGCAAAATTTTAAATATTAAATCTAATAACGTACATTTACTCATGGCATATTAAAAGAACAAGCATATGCATAATGGAATAATGTTTTTTCCTTCTAATTTTGTTTTCCCAAATCAAATACACCAACACCTAATGGACTATAGCAGAGATTCTTTAATTATACTGTGGAAAACACTATTAGTGCAGAAATGTTTTTTATTAGTCTCTATAGGTCTTAGTACTAGGTTGGGACAAGCATACACATATACATGGCGAAAATTATATGAAGTAATCTATTACTTAAATACAACTTTACTACTGAAAGAGAATTTCAAGAGTTATCTCCAATGAAGGATTCAGAAGTCAAATTTCCACCTAAATGTCTGTCCAACACTGTAATCTCAAACCCTCTGAAACCTGCTCAGCTACTGCCTAAGGTTACCCACATTCACCACCTGCTTCCTCCTTTGAGCCCAGTGTTCCCAATGCTCTTGGAGTCAGGAGATGCTGGGACCTGTACAACCCTCGTGAGTTGGCATCAAGACATTTGGGTCTCCGCCTGCCACCCCCAGGGCTGTGTAAGAAATGTAGCTTAGAATGCCATCAAGTTGAGGCAGCTGCTGGTTCTGCGGGTTCTGTCTAGATGCAAATCCTAGTTCTCACAAAGAAAAAAGCTCTGGGACTGTTACAGAATCAGAAAACTAGTTCACTCTATAATACATTGTTTTTCAGAACTTGGAAAGTCTATTTTAAAGTGAACAGGATGCTACTAATAGGACAACTCTGTGGATTGCCTGTAAAACACCTTGAGCAGTACATTTCCTACAGTAGTTAACACATCAGTTTTCCTCTGCCTCTTCAAATTCACTTGTTTAAATAACTCTTTCCAGCTGCTTCCTAAATTTTACTTTATGCCATATCAAAGATCCTAACATATTATTCATACAAAGTTATTCACAAATACCAAATTTGACACGGCAATAATGTCTGACCAATGATCGCTGTTTTTACTGTACTGTCTATCAGAATACTAAAAAAATACTGTCAGCAGCTAACCAAGCATCATGATCTACTCTCAGCTAGATTTTCAAATGTCAAGCTATCAGTTTTAAAAATAGTTTTAGGATAAACACATTTCTACAGAAAATCATCACACAGAATAAAAACGAGAATTAGCAATTACAATTATTCTAAGAATTTAAATTTCTCTCATGTTCTATATTTGCAAGGTTAACATAGCTCCACCTGATACAGGTAGCATTATGGGGATACTCAGTAAGGTGGAAAGCTGTTTTAATGCCTGAATAATAATATGCGGTAAACTGTGAATAAACAATAAATATCTTTACACTGCCTGGCTTCTCTGTATAAAACCTGTGATTACCACAATATCAAAATATTGGTTGGATACAAAGTTCGTATAGCCGTTAAGCCTATTTTAAATGTCTATAAAACATTTGCATAAAGTTAAAAATAGTATTTTGTCATACCTTATCTAAACTTAAATTACTGGCAAAATACTAACTTCTAGCAAAAAAAGACTGGGAAAGCTTTCAAAGCATTAAAAATTTAGGACTGCACGCAATACAGGCAAACATTCACATAAATTTGCCTCAGTTGTACAAGAAGTCAGTATGAGTCATATAAACCATATCATCAGTGAACAGCTGGATGCTGATACAGAAGCATGCACTGACTGAGCATGTGGCCAGGCAAGGTAAAGTTCAGCTGTGTGCCCACTTCTGTTCCTGACTTTATGCTCAGAGAAAATACAAGTTTTACTCCTAATTAGCCAGCTAATTTATGCTTTTAGTTTCTACTAAGGTGAATGACATAATTAGGAAAAAAACCCATTCTTTAAATTTAAGTGCAATACATATTACTTTCCTAATCTTTTTTTTCAGTTTTTTCAGTGATCTTGAAAAAGCAGTGTAATGCTCTATATATGTGCAAGATGAAGTGATATCTTGTCTTTTAATGAACTCTAAGGTCTCCTGACAAGCTAAAAATAAAAGTGATTTGTCATTCTTACATAAACTGATCTTAGAATTTCCAGCCTGCACTAGCAAGCCAAGAGGAAAATTTTACTTTCTCTTTCCCAGAATAGAACACATTGTTCCACCTTATGCAAAACATCACCAGAAAGAAAAAACATTCCTTTGATTCTAGCATGGAATTTGGAAAGATAAATTTGCCTATGAAAATTTAATGAAATGTTAGAAAAAAACCATATAAGCAGAAAGGATTCAGCTCCAGCAATTTGCAGTTCCATCTTCACCTCACAGACAGTTTCCTGGTACATTTGAGATGCTCTGCTCTGAAATTTGGGGAAACAATATTTTTTTCAGTCTTTCCTTTGTCTTTCTGGGCTCAGGTAACACATAACAAAACTAAGGGTAAATGGCAAAGTGGAATTGGAAAAAAAAAAGTACAAGAAGACTGATAATAAAATTATCTATGCTCAGATAGATACTCTCAGTGTAAATGTTGGGTTAATTTCTCATAACATTAATACATACTACAATATTTATGGCAAGAGAAAAGCATGATTCAGGTCTGTGATCCAAAGAACGTACTCTTAAAGGCTGTCTGCTGTTGAAGAATCATCCTTTGCACAGTATTCAAGATTCACTTCTTGTATCTGAGAAAGTAACCACCCATTCAGAAAGTATGGACATACAGTATGACCTCACTAACAAAAGTGCTCTACAGATTATGAAAGCAGGCTGTCTTATCTTACTTACTGGGCAGAAAAAGTATTTTTATTTCTAGACATTTGGCAGGCACTAAAGAATATACCGATGCATAGGCGTTCCCCAGGATTAAAATGTCTGATTGTATGACCATAAGGGTCCTACTGAAAGAAGGGACAAACTTAACTTGGAGTAGAAAATTAATGCAAGAAGGGACAAACTTAACTTGGAGTAGAAAATTAATGCTTACTAAAGCATATATTAATCTTACCCTTTATTTTGCAAACCAATAAATTGCAGTAAATTTCTGTATTCTGAGACATTATGAGTTGGCCTCTCAGCATCCTAGCAGTGAAGATCTTATTCCTAATATACACAGATTTAGAAAAAAATACATTTTCAACAGCTTAACAGCTGAAAATGACCATGACATCCAATTAAAAAGTGGAATGGATGTTAGTCATGACATGACCCAGTTTAAACCCTGTAAATGCGAAATCCTCATACCTCAAAAATTCTTCCTGATACATTTATTACAGCTTTAAGGAGAAAAAAAGTAGAATCATTTATTACCAAGGTGAAGCATATTAGTAAGTGTGCTACAGTATAGCATACAGTGCTCAAGGGCACATCAGTGTTCATTTTTGCTGTTGATACACTTATTGTACTTCATATGATCCCCATTTAGACATTTCCCAGCTGAGATGCACTTCCAGTATGTTCAGTCTCCTTACATTACTGTGCAGTGGCATTTCTGAGAGTGGATGTAATTCCTGTATTCAGCAAGTTGCTTCAGGTACATATTGGACGGCCATCTGTGCGTCTCTACGAAATTGCGCTCCTCCACTAAACAAAGCAACAAATGAATTAACAGTAGTATATACACAGGCATGAATGCACAGGCTGCAAAAAGTCTCTCAAATTTGTTTAAAAACATCATGGATAGAAATGCAAATAAAATAGTAAAGTTGAAATTACTGTTGTCCCTTTTGTCTGGATCTTACTGTAGTACATGTAGTGTAAAAGTTTTTAGGTGTTGTTCCCTTGCTACTGTCAGTAATAAATGTTTCAAAATAAAAAGGGTCTAATACTTATTAAAGAGAGAAGGGAGGTCATCCTAAAGAAGGATATTCTTTATCCTCAGAAGATAACTAAACATGGGAATCAACTGCAAGAGCTTTCCCATGCTGAAACGCTATAAAGGAGGAGGGTATTTCAATCTCTATGCCAATAGTTTGTCTTGAAACTACAAAAAACAAGGTGAAGAGGTCATTTAACAAGTTAGCAAGATTCTTGTCTTTCATTCCATGTTTTCTGTCACTGACACCATAAAATCATGTAACAGAGTCACTAGTCACAGTATTTAGGTAAAATCTCCTTGCCTTTGCGCAAGTATGCATTTTCATCCCTACACTCCAGCCATACCCAAATTATCCTGCATCAGCCTCAGACCAAGTGGGACAGAGACCAAAGTACAGAAGAGATCTTGAAGAATAGTGAGGCAGGAAAGTTACATTAGTGACAAGCAATAGGAAGGTATACTAGCAGCATCTTTCGTTTATCTTCTGCAGAGTGCAGAGGTGCCTTTGAAGATTTCAAGATTTCACCCACAGAAAAGGAACTAGTAATCAGCTCCCTCATGCTCCACTGTTCTCCTTGAAACTGGAGATTATGTTATGTGATGATGTTCTGAATAATACAGGTCACCTACCAGTAACAGCTGCCAGCTACCAGTGAGTTCCTACCAGAGCTGTGCCTGTGAGAGTACCTGCAAGCCAGAATGTTTTCACTTGGTCCATATGTTTTTACATTTATACCCTCATTTCTTGCCTCCAGCTTTCTCAGTGCAAGTTTGATGGAGCAGGACATGCTGATCTCTCAATGATTTGTGTGGAAGTGGCTCATAGGAAAGAGAAAAGCAAAGGGAAGACCACCATACAAGCTGGTAGCAAACTTCAAGGACTACCAGCCAACTCTATGGGCACTCTTTTCCTGCAAGTTGATCCATGCCTGTTTTCCACTAGAGGCTGAGCCAGCTGGGTGCCAGTCACAACCAGCCATTTCAGAAACCTCTAAAAACCAACAGTTGCATCAGCTCTGGGTGCTTTACACATGGTGAAGGCATGGAGGAAACTCCAGGCAATGGCTCAGCAAACATATGGCATGGTGATACTGTACAGCTCACCCCCAAGTTGCTTGGGCATTGTCAGAGCACGTCCTGACCATTGGAAGCATCACTTCTACAGTGTCATAGCAGGCTTGTACAGATTGATATCCATATCCACCTGGGTAATTGCATATACAAGCAGAAGCACCCTTACAACTTTCCACAGCAGAAAACAATCTTCTGATAAAGATTTTCCTGCTGATATTGACAGTGAGAAGCAGCCATCAGCCCTAAAACTTTAGAAAAAGCTTTCCATAAATCAGTGTCCTGTCTGACAGTGCTCTGGCAGCACTAAGAAGTAATTTGAGTGTGAAAAGACCTACTCAGTGAATGCTCAGTGAATGTGGACTTCGTCAGGGACTGCCTATGTAGGCCTGAGTATCAGATCCAGTTCTGAATGAGGTAGTAGCACCTACCTAAATAAGAGGAAAGGGTTAGAGTTTTTAGTTTTCTGAGTCAGAATACAATGGGGAAAACAAATGAAGTAACAGGCTGCTTAACAGGCTGTCCACGGAGATGGTAGAGTCATCATCCCTAGAGATGTTCAAGAAACACATAGATGTGGCACTGACAGACATGGTTAGTGGACATGGTGGGGATGGGCTGACAGTTGGACTAGGTGGTCTTAGTGGTCTTTTCCAACCTTAATAATTCTGTGATTTTATGATTCTAGCAACAACAACAGCCCCATAAAATTGTTATCCCACTGTAAAATGGGCATGTAGCTGTGCCTAGATGAATCCCTGCAGTGACCCATAAGCCACTGGGTCTTTGTTCTCTTGTACTCAGTAATGGAAAGCCAGAGGCAGCTCCCACCTCCACCAAACTGAGGGAAAACCCTTATTCCTACACCTTCACAAGAACCTCAGAGTAGCTGAGACTGAAGCCCTGTAGCAAGTGCGGTTCAAACACACTCTGACACCTGAATCAGAAGGCAGGGGATCAAATCATGAACCTCCATGTGAGTGACCAGAGCACCAGAACAGCTGCTCTGCTCTCACTCATCATCCAATTCTGACTGTACAAAATGGACGTTTCAGAAGAGAGGCAAATGGCCCACTGGAGGATAAAACTCAGATCCAAACAAAGCAGACAGGACCCAGCTCTCCTTTCCCTGTTTGTAACAATCTGAAGCCATCAGTCACCACACACACATATGTAAGTCTTGCAAATGAGGAAAGAAAACTTTTAATCAATTTTGGTTGAAATGGAAAGAGTTGCACCTGTTAAGATCACTTTCATTAGAGTGACAAAAGAGGAAAAAAAAAAAAAATAGGCAATGGACAAATCTAAAGTTACATGTCAGGATACAAATATACTCTGTATTGGAAAATAAGTATCAATTCCCTGGAAGAATCTGGGTTTATTTACTTCAGTGTTTATTAATTAGGTAATTGCTTTCAAAATATCTACTGGATAGTACCACAAGAATCCTACTGCCCACCTACAAAAAAACCTACATCTTTAAACAGCGGGAAGTGACTCAATACTTTCAATAATGGGTACAAGCTAAACAAACTTATATGTATAAGAGTGTGAAAGGGATGATTAAAGTGCCCAAGCTGATTCAGCGACAGGAGGAATTGGCTATGCTGGTCATCACAACAGGAATCAAAAGACAAATGTATGTAGTGCTGACTGTGCTGCTCTTTATGTGTCTCATTGTGAGACTCACAATGAGGTGGTGGTTCCAACAGATTTTAGATTGTTCTACACGGTATACTGAGAGAAGTTCTAGTCATCTTCTCATGCAGAAGTATTATTATTCATTATCTCACTTCTGGTTTTAAAATATGTATTTTTAAAAAGTAATCTGGAAACAGCTACCTGAAAGATCTTGAAATTCAGGCTTTTGACTGAAGATGAGGTAGTTAGTGGCAATAAAATGAAGAAGCCAAGTGGAAAGGCAATCAGAATTGTGAAACTGCAAGAAGGAAATACAAACAACAGTTTAATACTATCAAATCTAAAAGAAAAAACAACCACGCTTCCCATGACAAAATATTTCAGATTACCACTATTAATATAGCATTGTATTAAATGAAGTTTTAACAGGAGGAGCTGAAAGGGACATTGACAGAGATATGTAAATGGATGCAGACCTATGAATGAACAATGAGACTGCCCTCCTTCAGCTGTCTGACCCCTGCCTGGGTCTCCTTTTGGTGATGAATCTTGAAATGTTTGGCTTCTGCATGGCAGCAGAGCTTCAGAAAAAGGAGGGTGAGGAAGATCCTCTGCCTCCCCTTTGCCTCAGTGTACTAGGTAGCTCCTGCAGCTTTAATCTCTCAGGTGAATCTGGGTGTTTCCTCCTGTGTGAGTGTCCTGGGTGCACTCAGATTGTTTGGACCAATTTAGGAGCAGCAAAACAAAGCCCAGTACCATAACACACACAGTTAAAAAGTTGATGAGAAGTTTTAAGTTCTGCCAGTGAAGGAAACATCATGGGAATCTCTACACATTCACCCAAGCATTGGCACAAAAGGAAAGCATTTTTTAAAAACTTGTTTTTAGAAACTACAGTTTAAAAAACAGATTGCTTATTTAAGTATCTCCCAGATATGATCATTTAAATTTTTTCTTTTCTTACTTTATGAATGCGGCATGCTGCTATTTCCTCTTCACAAAACCCAATTTCTGTAAGATAATATCCTTCCTGAGACTTGTAAACATTTTGTTTTTCTCTTTTGCTTTCCAAATCTGCCCTTACTTTCTCTATCTATCTTTTTTCAGCCTTTTCTTTTCATTCAGTATCTATCAATCAGGTGAGATTTTCTGGGGCAGTTGGATATAATACAATTTACCTTTTTGACTAAAAGAGGAGGTACTGCATCTTTACTTGCCTTAAACATACCCTTCTGGCAGAAATTAAGCTGAATTACTGCAATGTGTCATTGGTGAAGAAAATTGCACAGAATATGGTATAACTGCACATTCTGCAATAAAAGGCTGAGGAAGATCTCTTTTTTGCCACCCTTGTGCCACCAGAAATTCCTAAGCACCAGATTATAAATCAACACTTGTCCTCAGAAATGAAATCATTATTTTAACAGTTAAATTTAAAAAAAAATCCTCCTCCTCCCTCCCATCTAGTAACAGTGAACACATATATATTTTTCTTTATTGTAAGAAAGTCATACCTTAGCTTTTTTGAGCAGGCTAACAATGCTGAGACTTGTGGATGCCAGTTCTCTACTAGGCATGCTCTGGAGCTGTGTGATAATGTAGAGCTCACAGATATGCTGGAGCCTCATTACTTGGTACATCTCTGCACAGATCAAGAGGGACATAGCTTGGAGAATACTGGCTGAAAAAACAACAGAGCATCAGTTACACATATTTTACTTATCTGAGAAGATGACTGAAGCTGCTTTTTACAGACTGATCTTTTAAACATTTAATGATGAACACGAAATCAAAATGCTATTACGTTCTTTTATTTTTCATTATTATTATCATAGGCTTGTTTCATCACTGTCTTTTCCTGGTAAGCTATTTAAATAACAGAAAAAAGAGTAGTTGGTAAATGTTTAGAAGGCAAGTACAAGAAACTGTAGTCAATTTCCTATGTCTTGAAGATGATAAGTCAAATGCCACTGATCTCTTTAAAGCTACTGATAATTAGAATGATGAAAGTTAGTAACTTCTTTTCAAAAGAGAACATCTGTAATACTTATAAGAGAAAATACAGTCAAAAAAGAGACTGAAAAGGCAGCAAAATTATTAAAAAATGCCGTAGAGGTTGCATATTTATCTCAATTGATAGTGAAATACTAGGAGGACTGAAAAGGGAATCATGAAAAAAACTAACAGCAAAATAGAATTATTTAAGAAGGAGAAAAAAAAGAAACAAAATTACATACAGCACCATCATTCATTCTATCAAAGGAAGATTATCTGTACTTAATTCACATTTCATATTTAAGAAGGCTTTTCTTCTCATTGAAGAAGACAAGAGATAAGAAATAAAGAGTATTTTAGTTAATTTTTCTTGCCAAATATTCCAGTTTAAGTATAATTAGAGGTGCTTTATATGCAAGTAAGATATTAATGTACATCTATAAGGTATTCTTACAAGTTAACTTTATTTTTATAAAGCATCACAAAATGTATGCCAACCAAAATGAAAATTTTGAAATAAAACCCAGAATTCAGATTACAAAGTAATACTACTTTGGTGTAGAGAGAAAATTCAGAATGTTTTAATGGGTGAGAAACAGGATTTCACACTTTTTTTTAGTCTTGCTATGTAAGTGTAAAATGATTACAGCGTTGCCCTCTTCACATATTGGTTTTAGAATCATAGAATCATAGAATCATAGAATCATAGAATGGCCTGGGTTGAAAAGGACCACAATGATCATCTAGTTTTAACCCCCCGCTGTGTGCAGGGTTGCCAGCCACCAGACCAGGCTGCCCAGAGCCACATCCAGCCTGGCCTTGAATGCCTCCAGGGATGGGGCATCCACAACATCCTTGGACAACCTGTTCCAAGGAATATTTGAGTAATACTTGAATAAGACTGATTTATTTTTTTAATCACTAACATTTTTTTTTTCTTGAGACGTTATCCAGACACCTATCTGTATTTCTTAATGCAATGAATGCTGCACTTTCTATCCCTTCATTCTTATTAACTCAACATGGAATAATGTATATATTTAAAAATTTTCTTACCTGGACAGCAGGAGTCGGTATAAAGATATTCTAGAAAGGAGAGGAAAGTGTCTTTGGAAACCCCATACACCGGAACCAGAATACTATTTGCTTCTAGATAATTACCATTAAACATAGCTGCCATTACCTCACAGCGAGCTACCAGAACTGCTCTGTGGGCTGGTACAGCTGCACCTGCAGGATGCAAGAGAAAAATCCATGACAAGTTTATACACACAGTACAATCTTTATGCTTAGTCTTGCATTTTTTTCAGACTGTATACACATCACCTATGATGATTATAAGCAATTTTTGTTTTAAAATTAACAATAATATAGCAACAATATAACAATATAGATAATTAATAATGCTTTCATTATGTGCCATTCAAGATGTTTACATTTATCTAATAGCCACTAGCAAACACAAGCATCACACTACCAGACAAGATCTTAAAAAGAAATACCAAGGTAACATATTACAGATAACATTCTGTTTAATTCATTATATCAATAGAAATTTACCTAGACCAACTTTTTCACCTAAAAGTCATTTCTTGATCATTTTCTCTTGAAAACAGTGGTCATACATTATTCCATTTTATAATATTTACAAGTGAATCATGTACTCCATTACAGTGTTTGGAAGACACAGTAAGCAGCAGGGTCTTGCAGACTCCTCTTGAGCATGCTTATAGTCTAGACACCAGTGCCAACACACAGACTTCCTCGGAGTTCAGATGAACTCAGCAGTCCTGCCTGACAGACAAATGCTGCCAGGACAGCAACCACCAAAAGAATGAGGACTTGAGTCAGAGATACATGATTTCATCAAACTATAAGAAACACATCAATTGACAGCTAAGATAAGTACACCACATGCGCCTACGCAGAAGTCAGTTTTAATTTCCTCCTCAACCACAACCTTGCCACCTACCCAACATTTTCATAACATCTGCCATTTCCTCATTTTTGTTCTCTTTCTATTCACTTGTGCTTCTATTTCTTTTCCTCCTGAGCTGCACGCAACGATTAAATAGACAGAAGAAATGTCAGTGGTGTCATATAGTGTTAATGTACTCGGAGCACTGTGTGATACAGATGTTACGTAAGATATATGTGCCTTTATATATTGTACATGCAGTAGATTTACCAACTAACTATGAGTTTTTCTGCAAATGTAATAGGCTTCTATGCTGCCCAAGTATGTTTATAAGCTGGAAAGCTCAGAGCAACTCTCAGTAATCAAGGAATTAGTTGCAGAACAAAAATGTGTTTGCCAGGAAAAGACTATACTACATTGAGTATCAGTAAGCAATTACTCAGTTTAAATGTAATAATTGTGATTTTTGAATTAGTGAAAAATCTTGGAAGATTTATCAGATATTAAAAAAAATAAGCCCACATTTTCTTATTGGGCAAGTGCACTTTTTTAAAAAAGTACAAGTTGAGTCAATTGGCAGTAATTTTTCTTCTGTAAAATATACACTAGTAGTATAGTTTCATCAAATTCCCACAGGGCCTCTCAGGAATGGGTCACTGAGCTGAACTGCTCAGGTCGTTAGATTCAACATTAGGATTTTGTTCTCATTTTCAAATATTTTTTTTTTCGTTTTTACTACATTATTAAACAGAACATTTAGAAGGAATCTGCCCATCCCCATCTGCTTGTTTTTTGAGAGATTAATGCTTTATATTTGGCTCTGAGATTTGAATCTAAAATAATTAAACAACTGTCTAACTCTAAAAGACCACTTCTGCATGAAGAGTGGGCATGAGAAAACCATTAGCATTTAAAACACAATCTAATTCTTGTTCTCACAAAAACGTGCATTTTAAAAATCTTTTTCTGATCTTTTTTTTTTTTGCATCTAAGAGTGAAGGCATTTTTAATTTCTGGAAAAAGTCACCCATGAGAAAATGCTGTAATGTATGCTCCTTACAGACTAAAGGAGAGCTGAGGGCTGTTCAGGAGCGTCTCCTCATTTTGCTAGGCCTACCAGAAGTATGCATAAATCTGAGTAGTACAACCTCTACCAACACAGGCAGACAACACCAGGCTCAGCTGAGTGCAACTGCTGAGTGCAGACACTGCCCCAAAGCTTCCATTCAGGCAACTGCTACTGTTAAGCAAAAAACTGTGGCAGGAAAGTGCACTCATTTTCTCAGTTTTGACTTTTATGTAGCTGCAGTGGAAAATACAGTTTCTATCACTTCCCAGTTCCTTTCAGAGAGGAGAATTGCTGGCGACATGGAGGAGCAGAGTTACCTTGTATTGTGAAGATGACATCTGCCAGGACAGGCGTGTTAAAGAACAGCCTGAGAGAAGTACTGTACAGCTGCTTTATCTGGTGAGATTGGCAGTCCCGCAAACTGTTTACCTGCAAATTAAATTATCAACAGAAGTTATCAGGTACAGTTGCCCACAGGAAAAAAAAAAAAAAAGTGATTACAAGACATCATTTATGTGAGGAAACTAAGCAACAGTCTTTCACTATCTGCTTTATGTAATTCTACCCAACAGCATCCTTCATATCTGCTACTCCACAACCCTCCTTATCATTTCAGCCCCAGGCCCACTTCATTTCTAGTCCTCATAGTTTTGCAGAAAAAAAAATTTAAACATGAAATAAAAGTATTCTGAATGTATAACAAAAGCCCTAAATAAAACAACAACAACAAACAAAACTCAACCCCATCCTCCCAATAAAGCAGGTAAACAAACAACAAAAAAATAACTGGGCTTATTATCTTACAAGATTTCAGGGCTTTTTTTTTTCCTTCCACATCTGTGAACAGTTTATCTGTGGATGCTTAGGACTGACAAGCCTAGAGCTGAGAGATCAGAAGCTTAGAATGGCTCAGTTACTTTTGATCTTTATATTGTTGATCTTGATTTCAAGACAAGATGACTTCCCATTTACACTGACAGAAATACTGCGCGCAAGTACGAATAGTACCGGGCAATACATAAAACCTATAAATAAATGACTACTAAAACTAATTCTACACTGCAAGTTTCTATTGGCACTATTAACTTGATGTAAATGATATTTTACTGCAAAGTCACTAGTTGAATTAAACACCTTAAGCAATAGGCAGATTTCTGCATCACATTTATAAGGGAAATCAACTCTTTCAATCTCTTGCAGAAGTAAAATTTCTGGCACCTACTCAGGAAAGTGAAGTTCTGCTGGGCAGTCCTTACACATGAGAATTAGGAACACATCATCATATTGTTAGACAATGCATGAAGCTGTAAATAAAGTAATCCTGTTAGGAGATCTACTTATGTGCTTTTCAGTGGTTACATTCATTCATCACATTACCTCAGCATCTCTGTTTCTATGTTGCAAATTCATATAACAACCTACTTACAAAGCAACTGAAGATCATGTAAACTAAACTGAGTGTAAAACGCAGACTGACAAGGAAGAATTTTCTGAGAACTTCAGTAACTGTTTCTACACGTTACCCCAAATGTTTTAGATGTACCTTCCCTGGAGTTTTCAGGATACATTTAACTTTCTCAAGCACATGTTCAGTTTTTTCAGAATCTTTCAACTTCTTTTTTATATCTTCTTCTAATCGCTCCCACTGGAAAGCACCTGTCAGAAAACCAGGTAAAATTGGCTTATAAATAGACAAGGCACAGCACTCAGCAGGCAGAGAAAATTTGCTATCAATGCCAAAAACATCCTGCAGATATTACATTTTTTGCACATAAATCAGCTGGATATTTTTGCTTAGGAAATAGAAGATGCAGTTCTGCCAGTCAAGTTTTCATGATAAGTTAGAGATGACTTTTACAGTAATGCTACCAAGTATGGCCAGTGTGGTTGAGGCATCGGGACTCAGTCCTGTGTAACCTTCTCTGGGGAAACTGTTTAGCAGGGAGATTGGACTAGATTATCTCCAGAGGTCCCTATGATTCTGTGATTCTGTGATCTCTCTTGCTTTCAGAATGGATTTCTGTGATTCTTCCCATCTCAACCATCACATATTGCAGACTTCCATAGTATCTGAATTGCTTTGTAGGTGTCTCAACCAGAAAAGTTCCATGCTCAGTCATGTTCTGAATACTGGTAACTTAAAAAAGCACATGGTTTTCAACAAATTTCTTTCCTTCTGGCTTTCAGAGCCAAACTGATGATACTCTATTATGTTTTACCTTTGTAACCCTGCATTCTCTTCTACATGTTTAGAGGATGCAGGCAAACTAAATGTTTTCCAAAAATATTTTAAAATCCTGAAACATGAAACTGTCACAAGTTCTAGATTTTGTTGGTAAAGCTTTGAATGTAATTGACATTAGCTTGTGGAAATTGTTAAGTATTGAGCTTAATTTTTGTTCACTAGATCAGGAATGACAGCTAATTTACTTCTGAAATTACATGTAGGTAAAGGGCTTCTTTCATATTCAGTTGCTAGTAATCACAAGGGATAAAATAGGTGCAGCAACATGACATGACCCAATGACAGCTAAAGCACACTTCTTCAGTTAATGCACATGCTCCTGAGCAGGACATTTGCTGCAGCAGCAGAACTGAGTAGATGGGTCCATTCTCATAGGGTACCTGAATAGATGAAGTGCAGGATGTCCGACAGACAGGAGCAGAAGACAGAGTCCTTAACGACCACCCTGACGGGCACACTGCATGGTGGCACGCCATGAGGAGCGGGCAGCCCAGCCGCGGCCTCCACCACAAAAAGGGTCTGTGCTGTGCGCAGGATGGACGGGTCGTGGATGTCCGCGGGACTCTTCACATCAAAGAGCAGCATGAAGACGTGGCTCACTGAGCACAAAATGACCTTGTGAGCTTCCACCACTTTGCTGGAGTCTTCTGAGTAAAAGGCCACATCTGCACACTGGCAGCAGAATAGCAAGTTGTGCAGGTCAGAGTCATAGTGAGAGGCTTCGCCTTTTAAAATGGGCATTTTTTCTGTAAGAGTTAAGAAGTTGGTCTGTAAAATTGTGGCAATTACTACCTACAGAATATTTTCTCCCCAGAAATCTGATCAAATCAAGGACAATTTTTGAAGAAAAATTGGGAAGAAAATATCTTACATGCAGTTTCAATACACTTAGTAAATTGCTACAACGGTGGAAATATCCAGTAGAACGTGTTTAGTAAAAATGTCCGCCCTCTTAGAAAACCTCTTAAGGCACTCAAGTTCAAAATACACCTTGGCAGTGAATCCCAAACCTCATGATCAGAGTTTCTAGTAGGTATAAGAAAAGATAAACACATACTGAAAAGTAAACACTTGTCAATAATTATTGCACTGGATATGTGCATCAGATGCTTGGAAACCAGATGCAGGAGCTCAAGTGCAGCTGTACACACTTTTCCCTTGTTTTATTTTCAGCAAATAAAAAAGTTGCTTGCTGAAATCCTACAACAAAGCATTACCTAATGACTGCCTTTTATAACTTACCTGTAAATCCTTTACACAAAGCTCGTATTAGTATGTACCTTCACCTTTTTTTTTGTCAAGTGTATGAGAAAATGACACCTATTTTTGTCTAAAATATATTAAAGTCCACTGCAACATTGCACAGTTCTCCCCGCATTAATTAAAGAAGCACTAAGCGATTGCCCAAATAGAGCAACATAACCAGAATAACTGATGACAGGTAGCACAGCTCAGAATAATTACCACAAAATGTTAATTGCATAAAGAACACCACACACACAGCAGAGACCAGACATCGGCGAGCACCTGGCTGTTCCAGCTGAGGTGGTTGCACTCGATGGCACTTCTGGGTCTTTTTTCTTTTCTTCATTTTTTCAGATGACTTCTGATTCAAACTTTGGATCATAAAATATTCCAGCTAGAACACGAAGCACATTTTTAAGAAGTTCTATTAATTTAAGGACAAACTAGACATGAAACTAAGGACAATGAGTGGATGCTACATGGAGGACTGAAGTGGCTGCCATTGCAAATGGTTATCCAGGTTGCCAGAGTCCTAGCACTTCTTTATCAGTATAATGTACCAAACTTAACTGGAATTGGCATAATTTAAAAGATTACTCATTCAAATTGCAGGTTTTTTTTCCCCTCAAAAATCTCCTCAAAAATGACAGGCATGAAGATATTCAATTTATCAACTTTCAGTGCTTGTGAATTATACAATTACAGAGAATAAGACTTAGTGAGTAACAATCAGGTGCAAGTAATGGAAACTACAAAACCATACACGAGCTCTTCAGCTTGCAACTAACCAGCACCACACAATGCCATAGTGTATACGTGTTCAATCCACCAGTTTTGTGTTTTTGTTGTCCTCTTTTTTTAATGTTTTAATGAAAAATATATATAAAAAAGAAGTTTTGTTACTTATTTACATTAACTACATCGTATATCTTATATGCAGCCCGAGATGATTACTCAGCGTGGCCCAGGCAAGTCAAAAGCTTGGACACCCACACTGTAGTGTGCCTTCTGGAAAAGTCACATTACAATATGGCCTGTGTGAGCAAGGTTTGTTTTACCACAGCACACAGCAAGCACGATCACTGCAGTAAAATTGTGCTTCAGGTGAAATGGTCCATTTTACAAGAGCAAACAGATGTAAAGGGTGGCTTTGCTTTAGTTAAAGGAGGTGTTAAACACTTCTAGCATCCAAGGTGCACACAGTACTTTGTAAAAACCAGAGGAATATTCTGCTTGGACAAGATGTTGAGAGGATTCCTTGTATTTAATCAGAAATGAATGCATCCAATTAAAACCGACTAATTGATGTGTCAGATATTTCAAATGACTATCAAACCCCATGGAAGCACACTGCATTATTACATCAGAGACAATCATAAAGATCATGTGAAATCACTGTGCCAAACAACTGTGTTTTTTTATCCAAACCCAAATGCTACCAGGGAAGTAAATAAAAGATATATATATTTTTTTAATGTTGTTTGAAACATCTCATAAAACTGAAAATTAAACATTAATTTGAAATAATTTTATGGAGAAGACAAATAAATCTGGAAGTTTGAAACCACTCAGTGGATCCCCTTGCACCCAGGAGAATGAAAAAGGAAAATGCTGGTTATAGGTGAAGTTTATTTAACAAGCTTTTCAGCTTCTGCCTCATTTAAGTTTACTGCAGCTGACACTGGGTTCTGCTTGGTATTAGAATCATTGAATCATTAAAGCTGGAAAAGACCACTAAGATCACTAAGTCCAACCATCAGTCCATCCCTACCATGCCCATTAACTCTGTCTCTCTGTGCCACATCATACATATATTGAACACCTCCAGGGACGGTGACCCCACCACTTCCCTGGGCAGCCTGTGCCAGTGCACTGCCACCCTTTCTGAAATTTTTCCTAACATCCCTGGCACAACTTGAGGCCACTCCCACTCGTCCCATTGCTGATACCTGAGGGAAGAGGCCGACCCCCATCTCTCCACAATCTCCTTTCAGAGAGCAATACACCCCCACACTGAGCCTCCTCTTCTCCAAACTGAACAATCCCAGTTCTTTCAGCCACTCCCCATAAGACTTGAATGTGAAGTGAGAGACCACAAGACTATGCTAAAAAATCAGTCACGTTAGCAATCTTATCATTTTCATTTTACAAGTAGGACAACAGCAAGGGATCAAGAAATAAAAGTTAAAAAAATAATAATCAGAACATCATAGAGTTATCAGGTTGGAAGGGACATATGGAGGTGACCCACTCAACTCCAGCTGTATCCCAGGTCTGAGCTCAGTGTTGGACTGAACTGTGCCACACTCACCACGCCTCCAAAGTACTTCTGTATGTAGAAGTCATTGAGAGCGTGCAGCTCCAGGTAGGTGGCTCCGAACTCCTTGGCCAGCTGGGCCCCCTCGGAGGTGGTGACACAGCTCCTCCTGTCCAGGGTGCACAGCGGGCATGTACAGGGCACTGCTGGGAAACAGGGACGTGAGTGAGCCATTGCACTCCTGCAACTGGAATGCTTCCTAATGAGCTGTAAAGATGTTCTGCTCAGACAGCAACAAAGGGGGAAGTGAAAGCAGTAATTTTCTAGGAAGAAATCTATAATCACGGCTAAATGAACAACTTTGTAATCAGTTCAAAATAGTATGCAAAATACTACACAAAACCCACTTTATTCTACATTAGCATTGTTTTAAATACCATCTACATTCAATTTAAATTCAATGCAAGGCAAAGAAGTTGAGTAAGGACTTTCTGAAATCTGCGCAGAAGTCAAGCAGGGCCTTCAGAAATCTGGTTTGGGTTGGGACCTGCGTGTCCTTGTGTTCACATGCACTGTTCTGGCCTTCAGGTGCTACCATTCATTACTGTCACGCTCCAGCCTGTTGCAGTGCAACCTGTTCATGCAGCTCTCAGCTATGGAAAATTTTCCACTGGCTGTCCCAGGTGCTATGAGCACATACATGCAGCAGAGTACTGCTCATTCACATATATTTTGCATATTCCTTAATGCCAAAATAGGAGTTTTTGAAGATTATAAAAAACCCAATTAAAATCTGTTGGCCACCCAAGCGCAACTCTGCTTACCTCCTGTAAGAACTCAACTGTAAAAACGTGCGTTCAGATACACTGCACATGCTCTAGACTGGTTTCCACTGCTCTGACCCATGGATAGCATGCATTAACATAGCCTTTTTTATTTCTTTTGGCAGCAGTACTTGCTGCGACAAAGGATTAAGCTCTTAGTAATTGTGCAAACAAGCTGCTGCGCTCACACATACTGCTCGGAAACAAAAGGTCTCTCTGTGAGCCCAAGCGGGTCGCAGCCAGACCTCTCCCACACTGAGCCTGTTCAAGGAGGGAGGCAGGGAAAAAACTGGACGGGGGAAGTGCCAGCAGCAGTCTGCCAGGCTGGCAGGGACCTGTGCTCCAAATAGCAAAAGCAGGTAAGAGAAGGAGCTGGGGAAGCCCAGCACTGCCTCGCCAAGACCTTACCTCTTGAATGGTGGATTTATTACCCTTGTAGAAATCAGATCATAAAAACATCTTGTTCCTGTCTGTGGTTTACTAAAGGCAGTAACAACTCTACAGTTTTAACTGTTACTGAGTTCCTTAAAAATCCTTTCTCCATCACTGAGTAAAAGGATATGTAAGTAGATTCTGTCAAAACTGAATATTATGGAATATAAACCTCATGTTGCTTAAAACTTATGTGTGCTTTACAAAATAAATGTCTATAGCTATGCTCATAAATCTCATTCTTCACTCTTAGCAGGTGGGATGCTCAGAAACTCTTGTTTTAGTCAAACGTGTTAAGTAAAAGTAACTCAGGCTGACGTTCGGCATTCACGCCTCACTGGTGGCTGCAAGCTGATGCACTAAGTTTCATGCCATGTGCTAGAGATACATGATACCTGCAGCATGGGCAGAAATAGCGTGTAGCTATAGAGCTCATCTCATACGCTCAGGCTCATGCCTCTTAATCCCAAGTGATAGACTTAATCCCCATGTATGATGACTTCACAAGAAGAGTTGCTGCTGAGGTCAGGGCAGGATAAGAAACCTTTTGTCACCAGGGTTAATTAAGCATAATGTTCCCGCCTACATGCCAGCCTACAGAACCACAGTACATAAGCATATTACTATCATTCTGACAGACTAATTGTTTGTGTTAGAGACCTGGAAAAGCAATCAGCTTCTAGTGAAATTACTACATATCTCACTTCCAAGTGATATTTTAACTATGGCTTCAGCAGATCAGATACATACCGTTTTTTCTTGCACCAACAGCAGAAATTATTACTGGAACCGAACAGTGGTTTAATGCCTTTTTTATCATTGGAACATAACTGTCCTTTAAGTCTTGAAATGAAGTCTTGTCATTGACAGAGTATTTAATCACAATAATATCAGCTCCTCCAATGAGACTGCGAGAGGTATACCAGTCACTGTCAAATATATCCTAAACAGAAAAAAACTGATCAAGAATCCTCCTGGCCACAGATGAAAGGATGAACTATTCAATATTCTTTAATGCAAGATCTTAGCGAAGTACTTTTAAGCGATATCCTAATTTCCTATTTGAAGACACACAACCAAGACCGGAATTGATACTCCTTAATTTTGTTTTTTGGAAAACAAGTCATTCTAATTGTCTTTATATAGGAACACACTTTGCAAGAAGAAACACTGCTATTTTAGTTAGTTAACTTACAAATGTTTGTATTAAGGAAATAAAAGAACTTTCAGTGGTAGGAATTTATTACTATAAATTTCATACAAAATAATTAATTATCAAAATATTTTACAGAGCTCTGTACAGAGCACAGTCCTATAGGAACATTTCAGTAGAAGTTTCATTAGTGGAGTGTAATTTTTACCTACTTCATTAAAAATTCCAAGTAGAAACAAGCATCAATATCTTCAGTAAATTGATCTTAGTCACATAACTAACTTTCCTTCTTTGACTTCACATTCAATTTGCCATTATTCTGGGCTATAAGAGCAAGATTTACACTCTTAAAGTATTTTGTGCTCAATTAATTTCCAACTGTATCACATCTACATGTAATGTGCAATTATTATTATATATTTGTCATTTGCATGGCAACTGTAATTTCAAAATTTCTGCTTTATCTAGGGCTAGTTCAGAAATACCAGTGGCTTTTCACATATGCACAACTGAAAACTCTTGACAGAAAGAAATCGAGAAATTATCCAGAGAACTGAAAATCAACTCAAAACCCAAAAATATAACGTCTTTCTGAACAGTTCTCCACAGCATGAGGCCAACCTAGAAGAAAAGATGAACTTGAGAAAAAGAATGGAAACGAGCAATGATAAAATACAGAAGACGTGGAAGAGAGGACTAAACGGGCACAAAAGAAGTGGCAGAAGAACTGGACTCAGACTGAGGGGCGGGTGAGGGGGGGAAATGCATATGAGTTCTGAAGAATGGGTCAGAGACATAAAAAAATTACAGTTAGGAAACAAATAAATTTATAGAAGATCATTAGTATCAATAGGTAAAGTGTCTTTCATAGTCAATATAGCTATTTTTGATCACTTCAAAAGAGGCACTGTTCCACATCTGTCTGAATAATTAATACTGTCCCAACACTTAATCATAAGAGAAAGTACAAACTTGATGGTAGTCTATAAAACAACAAATATTTGCCTAGACTGCCACCTCCTAGGCACCAAAAGACCTTCAAACCCCATCTCATCCAAACCAAAAAGATCCAGATTGCTACCCAGAACACACGTACTTCAAAGTAAATATGTGAGATTAACACATTAACTTTAGTACTTCTGTAATAAGACTACTGGGTACAATCCTTTGAGAAAAACAGCTAGATGGGTATTCACAGAACCTGATCACATTGGCAGGAATAAGAACAGGAGTATTTAAGGGGCAGCTCTTACACTTTTTAGCTGATAAATGTCTCAAGAGAAACATTTCAGTAGGGTTACATGAAATCAAAGGTTTAATGAAAAGTAAAACACAAATGAAAAAGCAGTACAGAATATTTAGCTATCACATTCGAAAGACAGAAAGCATGCCTGTTGCTTAAAAATTTCCTTTTACCTGTCTGTGTTCTAGCCCAGCACATTTGCACATATTTGTTCCTATGATCTTGGAGATGACCAGTAATATCACCACTGATGACTTCGAGCACCAGTGCACAAATACACAAGAATTCCCAACAAGCTTAAGCATCAATAATATAACATTTATGGAAACTTCTTACTAAATGTAGTAAGTAATTTTTACATGTTGTTACATGTAAATATATGGTTCGTAGTCTCTCAGTTTTTCAACAGATCAAAACTTCTATGCACTGTGGTATCATTTCATATCACAAAGAAAGATTTTAGGAAGATTTATGAGGTTTTGTGAATATGAACTCAGAAATCCTTCCAAAGAAAGAACCAGCTCTGATCATAAGACTTAGCTTCAGCCTAAGCTTAGACCTGAGTTGCAGCAGAAGACCATCACTGCAAAGCACTCTGTGCCTGCAACCTGACACCAGCCCTGCCAACTCTGGACATGACACAAGCTCTGTAATACACACAGTCTGCTCTGGCCTCAGCCCTTATCCCAGCTCTCCAAAGAGACCATAGTCCAAGAAAAGATCATCGTGGAACACCTTCCATGCCCTAAATCCTACTATTGACAACTCTAAGCCTCTTCTTGCTGGCAAGGACCTCAACAGCATATTTTCTACCTGACTTGTGTTTGACTGTGTTGTGCCATTAACTTTATAGTAGCTCAAGAAGTCAATATACAGCAAAAAAATATATACACTTTTCCTTTTGAAGACAGTATTAGTAAGAAAAACATTGTAGTTTGGATGACAGAACAGCAAGGACAAGAAGACCTAGCCATTACTTTGTATGCAATGGGCTAAGAAACCTTTTGTACTTTTGTGTCTCTGTCTCTGCAGCTGTGGCAGTATCCTACTAAGGAAGCAACTGTGCAGATGCATGAATGTAGCCCTTTGTTGTTGAACTACTAGGAAAAAAGGTCTTATGAACACTTAGTGCAGGATGTAGCAAGTTCTTAGGTGCGTGTGGCTGCATACTGCAGCAGGTTCACAGTCTGCAGTTTCGTCCACTACCCCGTGTCACCACTGTGTGTCTCTGCTAATCCTAAAAAGCAGCATTTTAGCAACGTTGACAAAGTTCTGGTGGGGATGGAATCCACTTTCCCAGGAAAAAAGCCAGCCCTGAGCATACGAAAGAAGGTAGAACAATGATGGATGCACCAAACCAAAGCTTCGTGATTTGCCCAATTTGAATTGTGCTGTGCAGTTTCCCTAAACTCACGCATGCCCCAAAGCCCACTTTTGAAAATGGATGTTACCTGCACAAACACAGAGGAGGAAGACACATTCCCAGAGGTCTTGCTGCAATTATTTGCATTTTGCATCAAATGTAGAGTATTTCTTTCAGATTACTTCTCTCATGGCAGGGAAAATTCTTCAAAAATATCTCTGACAAGATAAAGGGGTTTTTGCTCAATACGTCACTAGGACAGAGCATCTGGAGCTTTGGCCATGTTAAGCACGTCCTAGCAGTTTTAGGAAAGTTTTCATATCAAAATTGCAAAGGAAAATATTTCCTTAGATGATGAGTAACTGTTCAGGAATAACAATAATTCCAGGCTCTGTCTATGACACTCATGTAGCAGCTACTTCTCATGACACTTCCTACTTTTGGCACAGCCTACTTCCCAAGACAGACATTCACAAAAAGAATAAGTGCAAAGTCGAAGTTACTGTAATATGACCTTATTAATTACGGCCATAGTTCTGCTGCTATTCCTCTTAGGACTTACTAGAAAAGAAACTGCACTCTTCCCTTACGTGCCTCCACTACGTACCTCTCTCACAAGATATTCTCTCCACTGAATCATGCTTCTCAAGCAGTTACGTTGAAAACAAAGCCTTTAGAGGCAATGAAGACGTGACTTTCCTGCAGAAGCACATGGCTTCTCTAGAGAACAATAGTTGCTTTGTCATAAACAATTTATGAATGCCTTTATGGAATTGCAGTGAAATCCACTGCGCCCTTGCAGTGCCCACTCTCTTTCCACAAGTCAATGAATATCTCACTGTCCACTTAGCCCAGGATAATCCACCACAGCAGCAGCAGCAGGGCATGGGATCCTGGCCATGGCTGAGTCCCATTCCACTTGAGTTTTCCTGGGGTACAAGATGGTTGTACTATGGCTGTTGGAAAGCTCACCTCTGTCTAGGGTCATGGATTTCCTCGCCATTAACTGACCCTTCTCTGCATTGTTCTCTCATAAAATAATGTAAGAATATTTGTAAAAAGTAAAAGTAGGGAAAAATAATTTACCATGTTTTGAACAGTTACTGTAAACTGCCAACATCAGGCAGAAAAGTTTAAAATGAGAAAAGCCAGCGTACTAAAAAACAAAAAATTGAGAGCTATGGTTTTGTACCAAAGCAGAAATATGACTGGATTTTTAAAAACAATGAATAAAATTAAAAAGCAGATGAGGTTCTTTTGACCTCAGACATACTGAGGGCCAGCCAGCCTAGCCAGAAGGCTGAGTGCTGCTGCTGCAAGGGAAAAGCCAGATAACCATGGATAACGCCATGGAGATAAGAAACTTCAAACAATTCAAGGAAAAATAAAAAAAAAGAAAGAAAAAAAGAAAGAAGCAGGAAAATGTGGTGAGACTCATGGGCAGACATAGTGGAAAAGCAGAGTTTTTTAAAATCAAAGGAGAGTTTTTTAAAATGGCAGTTAGCACATTCGTACATCAGTGAGCGCCCTGGAGGTCTGCAGCCCTGTGGGTAGCACTGGCTGTCCTCGGGAGGAGGTGTAAGCACAGCACATCCCACTGCACGTTCTGCAGGTGCATGGTCAAGCACAAAGCACTCCTCAAACTGCAGCTGCTCTGTTCTCTCCTTTTGGAACCTACTTGCTCCAGGGAACACAGTGATGTCAGAGATTATCCAGAAATCGATCATTTTTTATACAATGGAGGAAGCAAGTTTCTGGAGGGATTGCTCCCTGAGGAAGAACGACAAGTCACTCAGAGAGCAAAAAAAAATATGAAAAGGAGAGTATAACCCCTACCTGGAACTGAAATGCTCCAATGTCCTTGCAGTACTGCTCCAAATAATGGAGGAAAGAACAAGTAATGCAGGCAAGGGGTGGACTCACACTGTCATTCATTCTGCTATTTATTTTTCAACATCCCAATGCAGCAAATCAAAATATGAATTATAGTTTCTGTGCTATACTTCATTCCGAAGCTGATAAAGATTTACTTGCCATGTGATTGTCTGCACTTGCAGATTTTGTCTGCACTTTTCCTGCAGTTTTTACCTGTACACATGTAGCAGTATGACTAAACTCAATATGGAATGACAGAAGTTTCAAACCACACACAAGCCAACTCACTTCCAAAGACGGTAAAATTTAATACAACCACAGCTTCCTAAATAAAGCAACCTTTTCTAAAGCGAACCTTAAAATCTATCTTGCAAATTATTCCTTGCAAGTTTCTAACTCCTGTAATGAGGTTTACAAAGAAATAAATAAATTAGAAAAGGTGTGACATCCTAGTTCAACGTGCTTTATGAGATCCCAGCTTGAGCATGCATTAGCAACTCACTGGTCACTAAAAACAAAATACGCAGCAAGGGTGTTAGCATATATTTTCCCTAGTTCTTCATCTCCCCACTCATACCAGGTCCCCATTTTTTGTCCAAATGTGTTCCAGCCATATCAGCTGCTAAGGAATGGTCTTCTGGTGTATCTGTCCCTTGCACATAGGAGGTATCAGCATGCAACTTTGCAAACACAGTGAACACAGCAGGACATGGAGATATACCCAGCACCTGACAGATGGAGATCAGTGCCATTTTAGAAGCAGAGAAATTTTCTCCCAGATTTTGAAAAGTATGCTCCATTGCTATCTCTAAAGCCCCACGTTTCCCACATGACTGGGGAGGATGGTGAGCACCCTCCCCAAAGCCAGCAGTGCTCTCCTGCACCCTGCAGCTGCCACCAGGGTACAGGCCTCCTCACAACACGCTGCTGCTGCTTTGCACATTTGTAAATACAATTTTGTCCTTGTAATTTTCTAAGAACAATGATATCAAAGACTGCAGTACCCAGCACAGGCAGCGAACATATTAAAAGTTCCTGCAGGGATGAAACAGAAATGCTGTGGTGAAAAGAGCAGCTCTACCCTCATTTTAGGCTGGGAATATCATTCCCCAGAGCCTGTCTGTAACACCTGACAGAAGTTATCTATGGACAACCATGCCCAAGAAGCTTTACTTCCTTGGCAGGCAGTTTGGTAGCCACCTCCAGTCATCAAATACCAGTCTCACTGTTGAGCTGCTGCTCAACAGCAGCCAAGTTCCCAGGTTAACAATGCCACCACAGAGATGATGCTCATTGCACAGTCCAGACATCCCATGTTTCTCCAGCCCAGCAGGACTTCGGTAGCTGTTGAATGACCTGACATAACCCAACCCATTCAAAGAGATTTATGGAATGCAGCAAGATGCTGAGAGTTCAACCAACTCCAGCTGGGCTTTTGACTCCCAAAGGAGTTAGAGATGTGCACTATGCCTGCAGACATCACAGAGATGTGGTGGGATGTCTCACACAACTGAAGCATTATAATGGAAGGATACAGGCTCTTCAGGAAGGACAGACAGGGGAGACAATGTGGTGCCACTCTCTGTGTCACTGACCAGCTGAAGTGTACGGAACTCTGCCTGAGGAGCAGATGCTAGTTTATGGGTTAGAATTAACAGGAGAGCAGGAACAGGTCAGATTACAGTGGGGATCTGCCACAGGCCACCTGATGAGGAAGACTGAGCAAATGAACTTCATTCTCATCAACAAGAAGAGAAGCTCGTGGGGATTGTGTAGCTCGAAGGCAGCCCTGGCTGTAGTGACCATGAGGTGGTGGAGTTCGGGATCCTTAGAGCACATAGCAAGCTCACTGCTCTGCGCTTCAGGAGAGCAGACTTTTGCCTCTTCAGAGAACTGCTTATTGGAGTACAATGGGATAAAGTCCTACAGGAAAGAGATTTCCAAGACAGGTGGTTCATACCTAACGATCCAAGATCAAGAGCAATGCATCCCAACAAAGAGGAATGGCAAAAAAGCCAGTAGGCCTGCAACAAATAGCTCCTGGGCAAACTCAAACAAAAAAGGAAGACCAACAGAGAATGGGTAACACAGAAGGAATACAAAGACATTGTCAGAGCAGCCAAGGATCAAGCACGAAAAGCTAAATCTGGGCAGGGATGTAAAAGGCAATAAGGAGGGCTTATATAAGTATGTCTGTGATAAAAGCAAGACTGGGGAAAACGTGGGCCCTGAAGGAAACAGGAGACCTTGTTACTTGGAATATGGAGAAGGCTGAGGTACTCAGCAATTTTTTTTTCCATTTTCCCAGGCAAGTGTTCAAGCGACACCATCCCTCCAAAGGGAGGGACTGGGAGCATGAAATACTGTTCACTGTATGAGAAGATCAGGTTCAAAACCATCTAAGGAATCTGAAGGTGCAAAGGGTGATGAGATGCATCTGTGGGCCCTGAGGGAACTGAGAGGCAAAGTTGCTAAGCCACTATCCATCATATTTGAGAAACTGTGGCAAAGGAGTTCCCATTGACTGGGAAAGGGGAAACACAATCCCCATTTTTAAAAAGAATAAAAGAAAGACCCAGGGAACACAGACCAGTTAATTCCATCTCTGTGTTCAGCAAAATCATGGAGCAGATCCTCCTGAAAACTATGCTAAGGGACACAGAGAACAGAGGGCTGATTACTGACAGCCAGCATGGCTTCTCTAAGGGCAAATCATGCCTGACTAATTTAGTGACCTCCTTCCCCAGCACAGGAAAGACACAGAGCTGCTGGAAAGGGTCCAGAGGAGGCCACAGAGGGCTGGACAACCTCTCCTACAAAGAAAGGCTGAGGGAGCTGGGATTGTTCATCCTGGAGAGGAGAAGGCTCTGGGGAGACCTCACTGCAGCCTTCCAGTACTTGAGGTGAGCTTACAAACAGAAAGGAAATAGACTTTTTACACAATCTGATATTACAAGGGGGAATTATTTTAAACTAAAAGAGGGGAGATTGAGACTAGATGCTAGGAAGAAATTCTTCACTGAGAGAGTGGTAAGACACTGCCCAGAGAAGCTGTGGGTGCTTCATCCCTGGAGGCTCTCAAGGCCAGGCTGGATGGGACCCTGACCTGGTAGGTGTCAGCCCTGCCCATGGCTGGGGTTGGGCTGGGTAGGCTTTAAGGTCCAGTCCAACCCAATCCATTCTATGGCTCCATGATTGTACCATAATCTGTCTCAAAAAAGAACCCATAAGAAAACTTTGTAAATTGTACCCATGATGCCTTTTCAGACAGCGAGTTGAACTGAGGAGTGCAGAGGGCAAAGGCAGCTTGCCACCCTTTAATTTGCAGACTCATAGCAAATCAGTGTATTTGTTCGCTGAGTTTATGTCAAGTGCTAGCTTGCCTTAGCCATGTGGATTTAATCTAGATAAGATACAAACCCAGGTAAAATGGAAGTTAATTTCAAATGACAGAGATGGAAACAATGCAAAGCCCACCATCCCACTACCTTTAAGCATCAGTAACACATAAGAAATAAGAATCCTTTTCCACAAAGAATATGAAGTGTTAGTAACAACCATTCTTGTGGGACCATCAGTCATTGTTCTCAGCTGTAATGCAGTATGTCTCACAAAAAGAATGGCCCTGCAAGGACTACAGTGACATTAACAAACCTCAGGAATCCCGACTATGAACAGCAATCCTATTCTGCTGAACCCTAACAAGCAAACAGCTTCACTCAAAACCAAAAACCTCCCAAGGAGTGCAGTCCAGCTCAGTCTACAGCTGAGACGCCTTCAGCTAAGCGAAGAATGCCTACTGTTCCTCACTGCTCCCCTCCTCCAGCTCCTTTAGCTGAAAAAGGGAAAAACAAGAGGCCAATCCTCAAAAACATGATGCCGTAGAAAACAAGATAGCTTTTCTAGGCCTAAAGTGATAATGTTTCCAGAAATGAAGAATCTTGTTCTCTGGAAGTTCAAATGCACATAAACCAATGCAAAAACATGAAAACTGCATCTTCAAACTAGGCCTACATGTATTTCCTACCCCACCTTTCTCCAGCTGTCACTGTCTCCTTTCAACCTCTCTTACTAATCTCCCTTGACATCTCCTATGAAGTCCCACAGTATGAATAATATTCAGCAGCTTTCATTCTTTGCTGTGCTCCATTGAACCAAACAAACAACACGTGACACACAGGTGACATGCAGCTTCAAAGATTAAAAGCAGGGTCCTCAATTCCATTTGGTGTCTGTAAGTGATTAAAAAAAAGAATCATACAGCAGGTTGATAGTTGAATCAAATAATTCAGTTTTCAGATTACAAGCTCCTAAACATGAATTTCTGCAACTTTTGGGATTCCTGTAGATTCCAAAACAGATTTCCCTTGCAGGGAATAACTACAGGTCTGATTATTTTCTCAGAGTTTTAATTCATTAAAGCTACTAATATTTTTTAAAGGCAACAAGCTAGTCATTAAATGTTTTATTAGAGATTGCCAGTGTCATTTCTTGCATGATCAGTTCATATTTGTTGTTATGTCACTTACTAACAAGAGTCCCAATAGTGCCAGAACCCTTTTTATTCAGCTTCCAATGTAAGAAATAACGTTAAGATGTGATTATTCATTATAATAGAATTAAAATGACTTGACGCAATGTATTTTACCAGAGGACAAATAATAGAATCTGTCATTTTTCAAAGCTGGAAGAGTGTACGCCTTTCCAATTTTACAGGAAAATAATATATGTTTTATTTTACTGTTGTCGATAAATATTTTGAGAGAGTTTTTATGATGCAGTGTCACCAATACCGTTCTTGTTTATCTGTGGATTATTTCCAATGAAGCCTTCAGCAAACAGCCTGGTTGAACATACCACCTCCCACCTCGTCAATGAGAAACTTTCTGCCACACTTCCCAGAGACTAGAACACTCTTTGATTACATTTTAGATGAAAACGTGATTAAAATCGCGGGGTAAATAAAAACCGAAAGGTTTTTCTATTTGATCGAAACAGCCTGCCCTTTGGGTACAGCTGCATGGATCCCGACGGATCTCTTACCCAGAGCGGGCAGTCGTGCACCACCAGCCTGACATTGCCGAAGACGCAGGCTTGGTACTCGGTGGTGACGGGGCTCCTGGCGTGCTCGGCGGACGGGCTGCTGTCGACGTCGGAAATGAGAGCGCTCCTCCTGAGATAGCTCCACATCAGACTCGACTGCTCGCTGTCTTCAGAAAGCACGTCTCTCTCATTCCCAAAAGCTACAATATTAACTGACCTGGAACAAAAACAATGAAAGATCAAGGGCAGGGGTGAGAAAGAGTGATAGAAAAAAAACATGTAAATCAAAACCAACACGTCAGTCCTTCCGAAGCCTTTTCCTTAGCTCGGCGTTAGCACCCCCGGTAACCAGCAGCAGGGAACGTACATGATCTCGGATCCGACAGCAGGGCGAAGCGGAGAAGAGCAGCACTGCTGCAGGCACTACCAGCCCCCAGCCCGCTCGGCCGCCCGCTGCTCCATGCCCGGGATCACGGATGCGACGTCCAGGAGTCTCGCAGCATTGTCCCCGCTGCGTGCGGCTGCCCGGCTCTGTGCTGCCACTCCAGCCGCCGGGATGCAGCGGGGCACGGTGGGAGCAGCAGTTGCAGCGGTTGCAGCAGCAGAGCAAGCAGCAGCAGCTCCTGCTGCACCGACCCGCGGCTGGAGCCGAACCCCGCACGTATGCCGAGCGCCGGCCGCTCGGTCACGGCCATGCATCCTGACGTCAGCCAGCAGGAGCAGGGCAGACGCAGTGGGGAGCGCGAGCTGACGTTGTGCGGGCCGGTGCAGCGCTGCGCGGCCGCGGTGGGCACCGAGAACAGCATTGGGCTGCAGCGGGGCACTGGCCGGCCCCGACCTCCCGCGTCGGGCCGGAGGGTGTGCGGGACAGAGCAGTGCAGAGGGCTGGTCCTGCCCGAGAGCGCTCGTTGCAGTCAATTAACGTTGGGCTGGCGGTTTTTCAAATGCCCTTGCCGATTTTCCAGTGTTCCCGTGCTGTTTAAAACACTCTTTTCAAAAAGGGTGACTTCTAATGACAACGCGTAGGGTGCTCCGAAAGTAATGCCTCCTATTTATTTCCAAGAAAACTACAACACAAAGGGCGCAGTGACACAACTTGATAGAAAAAGTTCTTTGCTACAAAAATATTTTTCAACATAGTCACCACCATTAGGAATTCAGGTGGATGAGCTGATTAAGACACCCTTTGTTTTGCGGTGTGACAGCTGTATGTGGCCATCCTGAATGTGATTTGTCTTTCACATCGTTGGTGCCGTTGCTGAAATGCACTACCCACCCCTCATTGTGCTCACATCCACTGTTTGGTCTCCATCAACATTCAGCAAGCATCAACGAATGTCAGTGGGTGCCACTGTTTCTTCATGGAGCAATTCAGTGACACACCTTCATATACTTCTATGTCAGACACCATTCTGTCAGTCTGCCCCTCTGCTGCCATGTGTCAAACGGCAACAAAATGTAGTGGGATACTGGTGAAAAGGTTCGACCTCTACTGCCGTACTACCAACAACCACCTCTGATGTCATGGGCCAACATAATAAAATAGGAGGCATTATTTTTGGAGCAGTCCTCCTTAAATAAGTGCAAATGTAATCCCATCTGAAACCAAATTCAGCCTGAAATTACATGTTTGCTACCCAATACTGCTGCACACATTACTGTAAGAAACAAAAACAGAACACTTTACAAGATAAATGAAATCCCTCCGTTAGGTGAACACATGCTGCAGTTAATCCCACAGCCAAGAACTCATTCAGAACAGGTCTTGTTAGGATTATGAGCAGAATAATTAAGAGAGCTTTACTTTGCAACAGTGCTCATTCTGAGAAAGTACTATTCCACTGCTGCCAGAAGTGGGAGGTGGCAATTGACCACTGCCAACGTTTTTATTTGTATTGGTGGGCTGCACTGGCATCTGACACGTACTAATGAAGACAGGTAGTAATTTTTGTGTTTTTATTATAAATTTTTATTATAAATTCTTCAGGACCTTCTGAAGAACAAATGAATAAACAAGAAAACAAACAGAATATTTACCAACATTTTAGTATCCTGCATCTTACTTTATTCCAGTTTTTTCCACTATTCAAGCTAGCTTTGTTTAGAAAACAAATGACAGTCAAGGATTTGTTTGTTTCTAGTTTTCTTTTTGTTTTAAAAGAAGTTTGATTCTTTATCTTAGGAGTGATAAAGCTTAGGCAATCAAAGAAAGCCATTGTTTTTTTCCCCAGATGATTGCCACACTGTGATGCATTGTATTCCACATCCAAATCCTTAATGGTGTCCAAACACTAGATATTTGAAAGTTCACTCATCAGAGCCAATCCACACTTTCAATCATGCTCATTAATGTACTTTTTGAAGAGCACCAAATATTCCTTTGAATCCTTAAATTTGATCTTCTAATGGTCTAGATTTTGAAAATGAGGACACATTTGATAGAAAAGTATTTTAAAAAACTTGGGAACATAACCTATTGTAGCTAAATATGCACATGTATGCACACTTACATGTATATATGTGTGTGTGGAGACACATGCAGACATGTACACATGCATACACAATTTTAACAGCAGTTAGAAAACTGGAAGGGTAAATAAGGCAGACTCATGAGAAGCAGCCCAAGTAATCCAGACTCCAGCCAACATAGTTTAACTGTTGCTCTGAATCTAGTTCCAAGTGGACCTGTGTTCTCAGCAGGGCTGGAGGGACACAGAAAACATTGTCTTCTCACTCATTCCTTGAATCACATAGATGCTCACCAGCACTGCCAGTTCTGCACAAAACAAATGTGGGATTCATCTGCACTGATGGATGATGCTCAAAGGCTGAAATACTTTGCTCTTTTAGAAGCACTTCCACAGTCTGAAAACTTAAAATACCACCTGAAAAATAAGACTTAAAAGTGGCTGAAAATGCTGTCTGTTATTCAGCGAGATTAGGTCTATAGCCTCATTTTTGTCTGAAGTGTTGAGAGACTACATAATGCATTTCAACTAAAAAGAGAAAGGAAGGGAAAGGAATAGAAGGGAAGGGAAAGAGCAAAAGAGCAAGAAAATAAGGAAGGGAAGGGAAGGGAAGGGAAGGGAAGGGAAGGGAAGGGAC
>JACDJE010000111.1:1453000-1464745 GCA_016647715.1 Pavo muticus
AGAGAAGAGAAGAGAAGAGAAGAGAAGAGAAGAGAAGAGAAGAGAAGAGAAGAGAAGAGAAGAGAAGAGAAGAGAAGAGAAGAGAAGAGAAGAGAGAAACATAGAAAAAAGAAGAGTTAACTTTTGTGTGGTAGCAAACACTATGAGAATTTTCTTGGCCTCTGCACCTCAAATGCATGCTGCAAGCTATGTGGGCACTGCGAGTGAAAGCAATAGAAGATTGTTTAACTGAAAAGAAAGGATTATAAATAATTGCTTGACTGTTCCCTATTTGGCAATCTGTATGCTGAATACCCTATGATCAGCAAACATTTTAGTCAGCAGGCATTTGTTGTAGCTGATGACATTCAGTGACAGAACTGTAGACAAGAGAGAGGGTGTTTGACCAGATCCAGAAAACAACAGCATATTTGATCTTTTGAATTTTAGGTCAGAACATTTTTATTTTGTTTCAAATTATTTCTCTTAAAGCTTTCCCATGAATATATCAGAGAAACAAAAGAAATAAAATGTGCAATCTTTTCTGACAAAATTGAGATGATGTTTTCCGTTGTAAGGAAACAACGCTGCAGTCAATCCAAGCATGAAGAGTTTTTCCTTGTGGAAGCTGTAGTCTTATTTGCATGGATTCAGGTATGGCAGACTATTCCATATTTTTATGACCGTGAACTGTTTTGATGCATTTGGATTCAACCTTATTGAAGATCCTGGCCATTAGCTCATTCTGCACAATACATGGAGCTTCTGCTCAATTGTTAATAGGTTTTACTATGTGACAAACTATGTTGTTCTCAGAGAAGTAAGCTTACATTATTTATTTATCTTTTCTTTAATTATTTTTTAAGAAGGTAGAAAGTGTATCCAGATAACAATAGATTCTTTTAATTTAATTTTTTGTGTGTGTTAATAGAAGTGTGTTCTCCTAATGTTGCGAACTGAAAACTTTGACAGCCTTGATTTGCACTGGTGTCTGTTCAGACTACAGGGATTGCTGTTACAAGATCAGACAGCCCAGACCTCTTGCATAAACAGAGCATAAACTGACAGAAGGACTTTTTCTGTTGTTGCAACCATCTACTAAATTGAAGCCAACAAAAGCAGACTGTGTGTAAGAAAGCAAGGAATTAATAGTTAGTGTTAAGGACTACTGGTGGAAGTACTACAGAGATGAGTATTGTTCCCCATAGGTCTGTCTTTGGACTGGTGCTCTTCAGTATCTTTATCAATAGCATAGACAGTGGGATTGAACGTGCACTCTGCAAGTTTGCTGATGACACCAAACTGAGTGGTTGACATAATAGAAGGAAGGGATGACATATAGAGAGACCTGGACAGACTTGAGAAGTGAGCCTGTGTGGACCAGATGAGCATCAACAAGGACGAGTGCAAAGCTATTGCACTTGGGTCATTGCAATCCCAGATATGAGTACAGACTGGGAGAAGAAGTAATTGAGAACAACCATGCAGAGACAAACTTAGGGGTCCTGATGGATGAAAAACTCAATGTGAGGCAGAAGTGTGTGCTTGCAGCCCAGGAGACACTATATCCTGCACTGCAGCAGAAGAAGCATGATAGCAGGGAGAGGGAGGGGATTATTTCTCTCTACTCTGCCCTTCTGAGGGCACACCTGTAGTACTGCACCCAGGTCTGGGGCTTCCAGCACAAGAAGGATGTGGAGCTTTTGGAGGAGGTCCAGAGCAGGCCATGAAGATGATCAGAGGGCTGGAACACCTCTCCTGTGAGGAAAGGTTGAAGGAGCTGGGCTTGTTCAGTCTGGAGAAGAGGAGGCTCTGGGAGACCACACTGTGGCTTTTCAGTACTTTAAGGAAGCTTATGACTTTCTACATGGTCTGATAGAGATAGGACAAAGGGAAACCGTTTTAAACTATAAGAGAGGAGATTGAGGTTAAATGTTAAGAACAAATTCTTTGCTTAGAGGGTGGTAAGGCATTGCCAAGAGAAGCTGTGGTGCCCCATCCCTGGAGGCACTCAAGGCCAGGTTGGATGGGGCCCTGGGCAGCCTGAGCTGGGAGGGGGGACAGTCCTGTCTGTTGCAGGGTGTTGGGACTGGGTGGGCTTTAAGATCCCTTCCAAACCATGCCATCTTATGATTCTGTGATTCTGTGATGACTACGAACATTTTTTCAGCAAAACCACACCAGAAAAACTTCTGCCAATCTGATCTGGCTTGGCAGCGCCCAAATACTTGCACAGCAGAGCTGATTTCAAAGGTGACAAAATCACTGTCCCAAATCTCAGAAAATTGCATCAAATCCATTACCACAAATATGGCAACATTGTGGCCCAGTAAAAACTTGTTCTGTTTTTTCAAATGTGATCATTTCCTCCACATTTGCTACTTTCACATCAATCATAACCCTCTCATCTTTCCCCTCTGCAAACTACAGGTCAAGTGAAGGCAGCTGCTACATCCTCTTTGTCACTTAATCTCATAATTATCTACACCAGAGATCTTCTCCCACCTATTCAGTTCTGTGAGGTACTTCTGTTTCTCAGCACTTAGCATCTGACCACCTGATAAGAACTTCAGTATCATCTGCAAGATTGAAGATTCCACTGTTGACTTCCTTCCACAAGTCACAAGTGAGGATATCAAGGGATATCAAGGGAAAGTGGAGGGTTCTGTATTGGATCATGAAATCTCCATCCTTGGAAGCATTCAAGGTCCTACAAGACACATCCTCGAACAATTTACTGCAACCAAACCTGCTCAGAGTAGGTCTGATTAAGGTTAGAAGACCTCCAGAAGGTCACTTCCAACCTGAATTATTGTCTGACTCTGCAAATCTTCCTCCTCCTAAGGGCTGACCACTAAGCCCTGTCCTTCACTTCCTCTTTTTACAACAGCTTTCAATCAAAAACAAATCTCTTGTCCTATCTTGTGGCAACTTATTTTCTTTACAAAGTTTAATGAGCTTTACAAAAAGCTTCTCAAAGGCTTTTTGAAAATGCAAGATTATTGTACTCACACAACCCCCTTTATCCACATACTCACTGCCCTTCTTCTGGACTCCACTGATGCCCCTTCCACAGGGCACCCAGAGAGGCGCAGAACCGCCCTTCCACAAGATGCTGCTGTAGCTGAGGTAGGGAGGAGATGGCATACCCCTGGCATATTTTGGAAGTTCTGGGCTATTATAATCCACCTTATGATCCCCTGGATAAGCACTTACGTCTGAGTGGCCCAGTGCGTGAATTCCACAGGGGGACATGCCTCAAAATTGCTTAAAGTGCTCTTTCAGAAGGCCTTCACTTGGCCACAGTTTTGTTCATCAGCGTGTAAAGTTTTTAGGTTTTGTTTCTAAGAAGACCTTACACTGGTACAGATAATATTCATTACATTAGGTAAAATGAAGATGGTCTGATAAATACCAGTTAAGCATGTGAGATAATGTGCATTTTAAGATGAGAAAATTAAGGAAAAAAAAGATAATATCTATCTATATAAATATCCACAGATAAATATGTGTGCAGCAAAGTTGTTTATACACATACTGGTGTCAAAATTCATAATGAGTCATAAACAAAATCTCTTCAGGAGTAGGTTTTCCCTTTAAAGTTACTTTCCAATTCTTATTACACAACAGCGCTTCCTCAGAATTAAAAGACACAACACACTGTTAATGAGCTGACATCTTTCAGCTAGTCATTGTATGGTCATTCCATGCTTAAAAGTTTTTGGTTTCTCCAGATGACAAGACAGGAGCACACGCTTGGAAGGTATCTGTCTGCTCAGAAACTTTGCTGGATGATGAGCTGTACATGTGACGTGAGAACTGGCACATCATAGAAGAGTGTAAGTGAAAACGTCCTTACAGTTGCAATTATTTTGATGAGCAGAAGCCAATCAATCTTGTTTCCATAAGAGTGTTAACTGTTCCCTCAGTGCTGAATGGTTTATTTTTAGAAAACTAATAGGAATTTAGTATCTTCAAGGCTTTTCCTCCATCAGTTGATATAGTCAAAGCTTACTACTAAAGGCTGACATTTGTACAGACATGGACCTTGTTACTCTCTGAGCTTTACTTCTGATGGAAATCAAGCTTGCAATTGCTCTCTCTGAGAAGTAGTGAAGAGGTAATTCCCACCAGTGTGTCAGACTTTTTACTTTCACAATATTTTCTTGGAATACTTCTTCTTGGAATGCTTTTTATTTTTTTAATTTGAAGGACACAGCTACAGAAATACTTTGCCTTTGACTCAATCCATAAATTAGCATTGCAATGTTATGATTTACTTTCTCTAATTTGGAGCAAATAAAAGTAACTACAGATTACCTAGATTACCTTGAATTTATTGCTAGTTGAGAGATTGCATAGGTAAAAAGTGCCTGATTAGAAGCTGATGTTTTGTGATAATTAGTTTCAGTGTCCATTGCTTTATTAATTGTATTGCAGTTGCAAGAAAAACAAAAGACGAAAGGCCAGACTGATCAGCATGAAAGAAACAATCAAAACAGACTAGCCTTAAAGTCCAAAAGTTTTCATAATGAAGGAAAAAAAATGCTTACAGAAAAGAGAAATAAGAGGAGTTTTCCTATATTATAATAATATGCTGCTCATGGTGGTGCAGAAAAACTAAAGCAGTTGATGAAAAGTGTGAAAAACGAGCAGTTTAAGTGATAGCAAAAGACGGTTGGTTGATCTAGATGAAAAGAACACACAAGTTGCATATCAAGACTGTTTTCCACTTGATATCTTCTAAGGAATGCCAAATGTTGGAATCAATGATTTGTTTAAACTTGTTTATTATTTACTATCTATTTTCATGGCAGATGTGGTACTATTCTGACGTAACTATAAACAATATAAATTTCCATTTGATCTTTTATAAATATCATAGTAAAACAACATGCTGTTAGTTTGAAGCGCTGTTTTTTTGTCTGAATTTCATAAATTGTTTTTCCTCCTTTCTTAATGTTAACTTTTCTGTAATTAATACCCCCAAAAGAAGAAAAAAACCAAAAAAACCCAAAACAAGCAAACAAACAAACAAACAGACAAAAAACCCACAAGGTACTCTTTTCAAAAATCATACTCATAGCCCATTAACTGAAAACTGTGTTCTGGACATCTCCCAGAAATCAGTTTCCAAGAGGTAAGTCTCACCTCACCACTTAAAATTGTAGATGACAACTCCATATGCATCAATTAAACTACACCAAAGGTCCTAATATTCCCTTATTGCCAGTGGATAAGGTTCCAAATCAAAATGTTCTAATATTCTTACAATCTAAGGGTGGACTGTAAATACTACTTAAAAATAGCATCTGAGGTACAGGTTTAACATTTTTTTTTTCCTTCTCTAAAAAAGTTTACCAAAAAAAAAGAAAGATTCAGGCTTTTTCAACAGGAAAAGGTTTGGCGGTTCTTGCTGATGATTTTTGTTTTGTTTAGCTTGTTATATCTGAATCATCAGTAAGCTTCACATGCTTTTCTACACTGAAGAATCTTAAATTACATCGTGATTTTCAATTACGTATTTGGCAGCAACTTAATTTGCAGTGTTGACTGTAGATTGTTATCTACAGAAATCTTGCCAGGGTTGCCTAACAATGCTTTTTCATGTAACAAAAAATAATAGGAAAATAAAGGACAGGATGATTGAAAAAGACCAAGTAGAGCACAATGTTTGGGAGGAAGGTGAAAGTGTAAAACAAGTAGTAAGGAACAAAGTCAATTGTTTTCCTCTTAATAGTAGGTTTCTATAAGATTCTATGTTTATAGTCTTTTCTACGTATTCTACAATCATCAGTTTTTCCAACGACTCTTCTTACAAACTAGTTTCATTCTTTCCCTTTTGTTTACTGTTGTCAGAAGTGCGTTCTGCTGGGATGGAATTTTCTGGTCTTGCTCATAATTTCCCTCTTTAAAAGGCAGTGCTCTGTAAAGTCTGCTTGCAATGACGTGTGCAGCTGGCATGTAAAAAGTTTTAAGCGAATTCAAAATGATATACAATATCATGTCGCAACAAAACAGAACTCTCACTTAAAGTCCAGAACTGAAAACATGAAAAATTAAAAGAATACATACAAACAGAACTTCTAAAAAGTCTTCAGCCTTTAATGTATTTTGCTTCCTCCTCTCCTTATCAGTGAAAACTTTGTACTAATTTAAAATGGAACTGTCAGCAATGAGTTAGTAGATAGAGAATATTATATAATGTATTTCTAGAGATTCCTAGATGTGAATTAATTAATTTAGTTTTAATCTTGTATTTTTATATTCACGGTTTAATACATATTTCTGTTACAAAACCTGCTGTTTCAAAATCCAGTCCTTAAATGAATTTAATTCCTGAAGAAGTCTGCAACAATCAGTCAGTGAGAGCAACAAATCTGGTAATATCAACATAGTTTACAAACTCTCAAAAAAAATTATTAGCTAAAGCCTGTTACAGACTTTACAGACTTCACACAGAGTGAGAACATGTTTATATCCACCTTCTTCCAACCTCAGTGTTGTAGTATGGAGCACATATCACTATTAACTATGTAATAAATATTTAACAGTTTAAACTTCTCTTCATAAGCTGCAGAATTTCTAATTTAAACAAAGATGAACTGTTTACACATTACTACTTAAGACATTTGCTAGTGATGAGAAATGGTTTTATGACCATCTTTTATCACCATAATGACGAGAAACCATTCTGTGGTTCTAACATTTTGAATTCTGTTGATAGAATTCTGCAGCTAGTGGGTGGCTGCCCTGCCCACAGCAGTGGGGTTGAAACTGGATTATTTTTAAGGCCCATTCCAACGGAAGCCATTTTATGGTTCTATGATTCTATGATCCATCTCAAATTGTGATGCACAGTTTGCGTTGTAAAACAGATCCTTTACCTGAATTTGCACTGTCCAACTTGGCCACTGTAGACACAAGAAATCTTTTTGAAGCACATAATTTAGATAACTTTGGAAAAAATTGTAGTGCATTTTTTTTTGCCTCTGGCTAGATAATACTTTTTGCAAGGGCAAGAATGATATCTGTTACTAGCTTCATCAAAACTAATTTCACTCATAAACTGTTAGTCTGATTACCGTAGGTGGTTTAAAACTCCAAGTTTGGAGCTTCCCCGTTGGCTGCCTTCTGGTCTGTGGAGAAGTTTTGAAGCAGTGTTTTCTGAAAGATGGATTTTGCACAAAAAGCATGGGAATTAGCACTCCTATTCCCTAGCAAATATTATTGCTATGGGTATATAGAACATACACATTAACATTACAAGCTAGCATTCATAAATCCAAAGACTTCCCATCTGTATTGATTCTTAACTGTTATCAGACAAGGAGGACTTTAAGGGCTAATGCAGAATTGCTCCTGTTCTTAATTGCCAAGCTTTTGATTCTTTGTCCTCTGACTCATTTCAGTTTCCACGTGCACTCTGTTGGCAAGATTTAATTTTAATTATCAGTAATAGAAATTCTTTCCACTAGCCTGCAGAATCAGGACTCATTTCCAACAATTTGAGATATGTAACTTACAAATAACATCAGGTATTGTATGGATCTCCCTTAAAGGTCTCTTTTTACAATGCCACATGAGACTCAGTTTTAACGTTACTTCTGCTTGCATCCAATGTGAGAAAGTGCTATCACAGAGAAGAAACAGCAACGTAGGAGCAAAAAAAGCCAACAACCAAATGAAGTACAATAAAGAATAGCAAGGTTGCTTTAAAACTGTCCACTTAAAAAATTTAAAAGAATTGGCATGAGGTATTGAGAGAGGATTTAAATCAAGTTCATAAAGACGTTTTGTCTTAGGATATCAATGGTGGAGTGGTACAGGAGCACACTAACTAATGTTTACTTTTATAACTTTAAAATACTAGCTGCAAGTGTCAAAATAAATAACCAGATTATCACATTTCTTTTTCTAATTGCAACTGGCAGAAGTTTCATTTCTTGTCCTCCTTTCTACTGCGAGCTACCCATATTGTGAAATAAACTGAAGTAGATATTCACAGGCTATTAAACAACCACAGTTCTTCAGCAGCATTACTGACAAATGCTGTTCTAAAACAAAGTCGTACTAAAATAGTGACCTACTTTGAAAAAACCTGCTCTTTTACAAAATGGTTCTTAAACTCTACGTCTTCTAGAGAAATATAGTGCAATGTATCTTATTTGGATCTCCTAGCCCAATGACTACATGGAAGAAAAATAGAAGATATTTATCTTCTTGAATGTTTGGCTTGGAAAATAGTTTTAATTTGTAAAAATCATATGAAGACGAAGAAAAGAATTTCATGTAAGGAAAATGCCAAGAGAGGGTATTACAGAAATGTATATTCCCATACACAACCTTGTCTCTCAAAACTGGGTATCTAAATTATGCACCTACGTGAACAACACAATTCTGAAGCTGAACAAGTACATCCACCCTGCTGATGTCAGTGGAAAAGTCTTACTCCTTCAATTAAAGGATGTTAAGATTACAAACATCAGTTTACCCTGTTACAGGTAATGAGGATGCTCAAAATTTGTAAGGTATTTTATAAATGTTGTGTACTGGGAGGGAATACTAGAGAGTAAAAATACAATTCCAAGTTTCAGTGTTCATTTTTAACAAGTTTAAAAATCCCTGAATGACTCTTCATTGTAATTGATGAAATTCAAATACCTTCTAACAGGTTCTGCATTCTTCATTTCTTAGGTAATGGATTTGATTGCCATTTCTTTGCTTTGAAACATCTTACAGCATCCAGAAGTGAACATGTGCCTAACCTATTTCTTGATACTGGAAAATAAAGCATAATTTTATTTCAAATAGTAAGACGCTACGAAGTCCTACAGCTAATCTAGATGGGACTGGCCAGTAGTATCAGAAAACATGTGAAGTGCCCAGTTACAACAGAATGCAGTTAGTTAGAAGTATGGAAATTTTTTAGATGGCTCAAAGATACCTTAAATGATATGTTTGATGTTTTAAGGAAGAAGACATATTACGTGATAACAAAAATGACAGCAAAACTTTGTTTTTGAACTAATTTCTGATTATTAAACATAATGGCTAAATGAGCATTAAATAATGAACATTATTACTGGGAAATGAAAATGAAAAAGTTAATTATGAACAAGAGAAACCAGTAGAGCGATGTTAAAATGCTACCTGTGTTTTAAATGGAGTTTGTGCTTTTATTTCTAGTTTATTCATTTCCAACAGTTCTTTATGCCTTCCCTTTTCTAGCCCCCTTAGTCTTTTCTAGTATAATCATCTAATGTAAATTTGTGTGCTCCTTTTTGATGTTTTTATAATTAGAAATTTAATTACTTGAGCACAGTAAAGACATTTTGCTGACTGATTCCAAGTTCTTCAGAGGTTGTGCATTTTATTGTCTGTAACTGCACGCTATTTGTTCATCAGACATCTTGATTGAGTTCTGTCAGATTTTCAGCCCAATGACAGCACTTCTGGCATTCAGAGCAGGTTGTCTCTCCACCAAAAAAAGCCATGAACTAAGAATTAAAAAGATATTTGTCTCCAATGTTTACAGTGCAGTGTCACTAAGAGCTTGAATGTGTTAAGTCTGTTACAGATGTGAACAGTTTCTCATTACTTTCAAAGACTTTCATCCTTGCTAGAATTCTTTAAAAAAAATTAGACAAGTCAGTTCAAACAAATTTTAATGGGCAAACCTCACATTTGTCATTTTCTTGACTTAATGTCTAATGATTCATTTTCACACAAAGTGATTATCTGAAACCATGCTGAAGAGAGGTGTCATTTCATGTAAAAGGGCTTTCTCATTCAATCAGAAAAAAACAAGCTCTCAGTATCTTGGTTCACATATGGGACAGGACCTAAAGTTAACATACACTGTTTATGTTAATTTTTGCCTCATTTGCCAGGAATAATGGTGACCATTATCATTTCATCTTGCTAGAAAATTGTGACAAGCTTTTAAGTTCAAACTTGGATATTACTCTGTTATAGTTTGAGACATACACAGTGCAATTAAGGTAAAATAAAGCACAACTGTCAGAGAATATTTAACACGTAAGAACCAAAAAATGAGACATTGGGCCTTAAATCCTGTAAAACAGCCTATGTGCAAGAGTCTTCATTTACCTAATAAACTCACCTTTGAATCAGTGAGCACTACTGCGCTAGGGAGCAGTACGTGATTCTTAATTCTTGCTGTAAGGACTTTCTGTAAAAATGTTAGTTCTTTTATCACACCAGAAATTTGGCCCCTAACTTCAAGGCTGCCATGATTTTGCACGTGATAAAAAGTTGGTATGAGACACTCTGCTCCATAATGCCAGGAAAAGATGAACTGTGCGTGTTAATATAGTGGGATACTATCACAGTTATGATTGTGCTTCACAGCCAAGTGAAGGCACCATATAAAAAAAATATTAAGAAGTCCTAACCTCATAAAAAGACCCTTCTTTTAAGCTGCTACATCACTCCTAAATTTTAAGGGTTAGGTTTATGTATCTGAACCCAGACTCTCAAACTCTTAGAAGGATGAGTATCTGAAAGAAGAGATGATCTTGCAATTATCTGTTCACCCTTCAATATGTGTTACAGCATAGCAGCTATAGCTTTGTTTACAGAAAAAGTTTTAATAATAGGCGTATATATGCAGAATCATGTACCTTAGCTCCTCATAATCTGATAAAAAGAAACCCATCTCCTCTGACTGTGGAGTGTGCCAGGTACCAGCAAGTGTTCTGCAAAGACTTCATCTCAGCTGAGTAAGCAACATGACACACTTTCAGGGGGATGCATCTGCAGTTAAAGTTGGGAAGTGTGTGTTCCGAAATACCACTGGTTTTAAAAAGGTCTTGCAAAGAGTGAATGCTGCTTGTTTTGGAAACTCAGTTCCTCCTCTTTGAAATTAACCACCTTAATTTTGTCGGTTGTCTGGCACATTGCCCTCTATTGTTTCATATCCTCCACTGAAAGGAAACCTGGAGACGGACGGTGTGTGAAAGAACTTGATAGTGACTTAGTGGTATTCATGCTTTTCTAACAATTATGTCATTTCTGAGGTAAAGAGAAGATGGTGTTTTACATGAAACAGTAGGTCTTGGTCAACAATAGCAGACTGAAGATGTACTCTTTACCTCATCTGGAAAAACCTGACAAAATAAGCAGGCTAAGATTCTCACTCTCACTCTTCCCATCTGCAGCACCATGATGAGGAAAATCAGAGGGACCAGTGAGAATTTTATACTCATTGATAATCTACCTGGTGAGAAACCACGAGCAGGTCCAGAAGCAGCACCATCAGACAGTACTTCAGTCTTGCCACACAGGTGTTGTAAAATATGCTGTAAGGAATAGCCATAAAATATCAATACAAATTTCTACCTTTATTTTCCAGTGTTAGCAGTTACCTCCACCAACACACAGCAGGAGTCATCTGACTGCAAGCTTCTTGTTGATTTATGGATTTCACTGGTAGCCAGTGATGAGCCCGTGAAGGCACATGCTGTTCCCACGGGGTGCTGAGTACTGAGCTCTGGGGTGAACTCCAATCAGCCAGGTGCAGGACACATCCAGCAGATTTCTGGCAGCCAACTTTGTACATGTAAGAAGTGGCTAAAAATGTCACTGCTTAAGTAATGGAAAAGCTAATCATTACAGCGAAAGGTCATAAACTGCTGCCCTTTGGAAAGGACAGCAAATCTGTGTTGTTTTCCTTATCTAAAATCTCAGGAAAGGGATTTAAAACAACCTAACAAGGGTTTTGTCTTTATTCAACTTAAAAAA
>JACDJE010000111.1:1464779-1488457 GCA_016647715.1 Pavo muticus
AGCTTGAAAGAACTTTTGATTTATTTTATTTTATTTTTTCTGGTTTTTGTTTCCATTTTGTAATGAGGAGACTGGGGGACGCTGCATGAGTGAATGCCAGAACTTCATTTCATATTATTTTGTCTCATATTCATTACTTACACTTTGTTTTTCTAGAGAAATACTTACTCATCTAGAACACAATTAAGAAACATTTTAAATCTCAGTTTCTGCTTCCATTTCACAGCTGTAATAAGTGGATAACACTGTTCACCACGGAATTGCCAGAAAACATTTGAAAAATGCAGAATTGTTATTGCAGAACATACATGTAAAAGTTTAACAGCCAGATTAACAACCTTGCGCCCAAATCTTCACTAATAAAATACTTGTACTGCACGAAAGTTCTAAAATATGAAAGAATTGTGAGAAATGCAAACTTTTTGTTATTGTTGTTGTTTGTTTGTTTTTCCTAGAATAATACAGTGGACACAGAAATGGCTGCCTCAAATGTTAAATACCTAAGAGATGTGGTGTTTTGTCATAATGGTCCCGTTATGGATATGGTAACAATTCATCTTGTTTCTCTTTTCTCGGGTGGCAATTGATAGAGTATGAAGAGATGATCTCAAGCTATGTCAGGAAAAGTTGCAGTTGGCTATTAGGAAGAATCACAGAATCGCAGAATCACAGAATTGTAAGGGTTGGAAGGGACCTCCAGAGATCATCGAGTCCAACCCCCCTGCAAAGTAGTCCCCTACAGCAGGCTGCACACGTAGGCGTCCAGGCAGGTCTTCAATATTTCCAGAGGAGACTCCACAGCCTCTCTGGGCAGCCTGTTCCAGCGCTCCGTCACCCTTACTGTGAAGAAGTTCACGCACATTTGCGTGGAACATCCTGTGCTTCAGTTTGTGGCCATTTCCCCTTGTCCTATCACCATGCATTGCTGAAAAGAGTCTGGCCTCATCCCTTTGCCTCCCACACCTTAGATATTTACAGACATCTATCAGTCTTCTTTTCTCAAGGCTGAATAGACCCAGGTCACCCAGCCCTTCTTCATAAGAGAGGTGCTCCAGGCCCTTTAACATCTTTGGATCGCTGTATTCTCTCCAGGAGGTCCCTGTCTTTTTTGTACTGAGGAACTCAGAACTGGACACAATACTCCAGGTGACGCCTGACCAGGGCAGAGTAGAGGGGGAGAATCACCTCCCTTGGCCTGCTGGCCACGCTCTTTTTAATGCACCCCAGGCTGCCATTGGCCTTCTTGGCCACCAAGGCACACTGCTGGCTCATGGCCAACTTGTTATCAAACAGGACCTCAGGTCCTTGACTGCAGAGCTCCTGTCCAGCAGGTCATCCCCCAGCCTATACTGGTGCATGTGGTTATTCCTCCCTAGGTACAAGAATTTTTCCACTGAGAGGTTGGTCAAGCATTGCAATGGTCTGTCCAGGGAAGTGGTGGAGTCCCCACCCCTGCAGATATTTAAGAGGTATGTTGACGTGGCTCTAAGCCATTCTACAATTATATGATCTTGAAGATAATTCCTGACCTAGATGATTGTTTGATTCTGTGTATGACAGAGTTTAAGGAGTCATCTGTATCTGAGGAGGAAAGAGACATTACTGCAAATACAACACATCTATGAAACTGTGTTTCTATGTGGGGAACTGATTTTCTGGATGACATACTTTAGCCTTGAACCCAAAATTTCTCTGTCCCACCCATTCTTACACATAACTATTTTGTTCATGGGATTCTAAACTGTATCTAAACTACTTTACTTCAGGTCATGTATTTCAGACAACAGTCATGGACATTAGATACAAATTTCCAGGAACATAACAATAGAAGCAGCCAAATGAAACAACAGTACTGACTTTCTGTATGTTACTGTTTTAAATGTTCTCAAAAACAATTCTGTTCTGGACTTGAAATATTATTAATGTATTCTATCCATCATTCATTGAAAGAAAATTTTAAAAATGACAACAAAAATAAAAAAGCCATCCCCTCATCAATTTCCTTAGCAAATCTCTTTCTGTATCCAGCGCTAGATCTGTGTGCTTTCCTCTATACCACAGAGGAGAACTTTGTGATTTATTCATCGGATTTGCTTCATTATGTTGGGATACCATTTGTACCGTAGGACAAGAAGCCAGGCTTCCACATGATAACAGCCAAAACTGTGAGAAATTAAATTTACTGTGAAGATTCATGCTGAAAGTTGTATGAAAAACAATAGCATACAAGAAACATCTCCTTCCCCTTTGTGAGACAGTATACAAATATGAGGTTTTACTTAAAAAAAAAAAATCTTGTATGCAAGGCAGGCAATACATGGGAAAAAGGAAAATCACTCACCCTGCATAATCCACTTGTAAGTGTGGGAGCTTGTCAAGTTATCCTGAAAGATGGGCTCTGAGCTAGGGGAAAGATATCAAAAGTGATAAGAGCATCCTTACGGGTCAACAGAGTAGAATTTTGTGAATGTCCAGAGGAACAAAAAGAAAATCACTGTCAAAGCTTACATTATCCAAGTTACAGTAGTGAAGCCCAGCATGATGAGATGAATACAAAAGTAGCACATATCTTTAATTACTAGTGTTTCTTCTCTGTAGCTGAAATCTCTCTAATAGGAGTGTCCTTACATTAATCAGCTATCAGTTATTTGAACAACAGAAACAATAAGCAAGCATCAAACATTACATTACTTTGGTAAATGGCAAGAATCCTTTCAGTCTAGCATCTGCTGGACTATCTAAACTGGCAGTGAAAACTCACATGAACACCTGCTTCTCATAACAGTGTCAGGTTTTCTTCAGATGCTGAGTCTCATGAAAAATATGATGAGCACTGCAAGGTGACACAGCATCCTGAAATGTGCTTTGTATTGCAAACATCTACTGCTTTCCAGCTTCAGATGCTGGCAACAGTCTCCTGGGTGACCTGAGCCAATACAGTGCTAGGAACACTGAAAGGCCATTCAACCAATATGGGGGAAGACAAATCAACCTCCTGTCAGGGAACTGTAAGAGCAGTAAGTTCTGCCCTGAGCCCCCTCTTCTCCAGACTGAACAATCTCAGTTCTGTAAGCTGCTCCCCATAAGATTTGTGTTGCAGATCCCTCACAGCATTGTTGTCCTTCTCTGGACATGCTTCAAGGCCTTGATATCTTTCTTGTAGTGAGGGGCCCAGAACTGAACACAGTATTCAAGGTACAGCCTCACCAGAGCTGAATACAGAGGGACGAACACCTCACTTCTGCTGGCTGCACTATTTATTTCTTCTTCATTCAAGTAAAATGTGCACTTTAGGAAATCAGTATGTTTGTCTGAATAAGTACTATATAGAATTTTGCTGGTTTGCTACTTAGATTTGCAAAGGACTGGTCCAAAGCTTGCACTCCTGCATGCTTCATGATGTTGTCATTCCGCTTTCCCTCACCCTTAGCATGATGTTTCAACCGCTGCCTGAGCTGCCTGAACCTGCTGACCCAACAGAAAACCTTTTGCTATTTTTTGCTGGGGATCCTCACCACCATCACAGATAAGGGCAGGGAGGAGACGGAAGGTCAGAGACCTCACCCCACCCTCAGTATCCCACTCCTCCTTGACATGGTCAGCCTGAAACATCTGCTGCGCTAGCACAGCACTCCCTGAGTAAGTGCAGTGAAAGGAAATGGAGCCAGCAAAAGGTGATCTCAGCGCACATTTTCTCTTCCCACACCAAACAAAAGTCTCAAGCACCTCTTCAGCACTACAACTTCTATCCCCTGCCTCCTGCTTCTTCGAATAACCACCAGAAACACTTGAGAAGACATCTGACAAGATCAGTGGGGCACCTGGGAATTGCTGAGGGTTGACTCTGTAAGCCTATGTTTGCAGATCAGCACAGGTAACAACATGAATTACTTTTCCTAAACTGAGCAGAAAGAATAGGTGCAAGCTTCAGAAGTGATTTCATTCCAGAACTGAGCTTAAAAAAAAGAACTGTATAATGCTATTGAAAATAGCTTTGACAGTGAAAACTTGGTTGTAAAACTGTTATTCCTACAGATTAGCAGTTTTCCCTTGTCACCAGTATGCTCTCCAGTCCTGCAAAGTCTTCTTACCAGTCTATGCACTTCACAAGTTGCCGTTACTATAAACTCGTATATATACGATATACTCATAAGTTTCTAAATCCTGGCTTTCTAACACTTCTTATATTGAAGCAGTACCTTATTTAATGTACAGTGACAAATGAAGTCAGTGAGATGCAGCAGAACAAGGTATTACATTTAGAAAGTGAAGCTTAAGTAAAAGCCCTGCAGGTGCTATCATGTACTTAAGTTTTATGGTGCAGTTACCTCAGGTCAAGGCTGAAGCTGCAGCTCATACCACCACAGTTACAGTAAGTAGTATGAACTCCAAAACGCTGCTTTTTCAACAAGGTGGATCCTTGATAGGATACGTATTACCTGTTTATTCTGTTCAAGCTGCATTTGAACATAGCTTACAGAGCTGGAATGTATTGCAGAGTCGTCACGAAAATTTTCAAACCAAAGTACAAAATATAATTCTCTGTTCTTTGCTAGGCAGATTAATGATGACAAATCAATGCAGGCGTGCAGTTCTAAGCAATGCACAGGTAAGACTGTGATCTACCACCTCTTGCATTTAAACACATAAGTTCAAAGTAGATATATACAACTTCGAGACTTTGTTAATACCATAACTATTGTTATCACGAATGTCTCCATGATTTCTTTCTACGGAAAAAAATAAAATAAAAATAAAATAGAAAAGAACTATCTAAGCAATTATTAGTCAGTGTGTGCTTATTTTACAGGATGCATGTCTTTCAACAGCACAGGATACTAATGCTCAGGTTTAATCACAGGCGAAGTTAGTTGCCTGAGAATGGAGGAAAGGGAAGCAAGATTCTGTCTGCCTTCACGTGGCTGTGCCAGTGTGCAGTGATGCATTCTCCAGGCTTTTTAGAGCAGCAGCTGTATCACTTTACCACCTACCTCACCTTCCTACCACCTGCTGTTCACCTTCAAGAAGAGTAAGAAGGGAAGTTTATGTATTACTATAAAAAAAAAGAAGAAAACACACATACATACACAAGAAAACGACAAATCAAAACTAAAAACAAAACAAACAAATGCAACAACAAAACAACAAAAAAAGAAAAGCCAACCAAGAGACAGATCAGTAAATAGCAACAGTTTCTAGCAGTTGACCAAATGTGATTCCTCTAACAGAAGGAAAATATTTACACCGGATCTATTTGGCACTGCCTGATTGAATGGTTATTGAGAGGAGTAGGAACATATTTCAGTGCTGATGTTCTAAAACACAAAACTGGGACAGGTCAGATCAACAGCACCTTGGAGTTAATACCCTGTTGACCATGAAAACAATGTAAGGAGATGTGATCAGAGGCAGATATCTAAATTTAAATAGGATGAATATATCACACTGTGACATAAATTGGGAGTGTGCTCTGCTTTTTTCACTGTGGTCAGCCAGGCACAGATGTTTTTCCCTGACAGTTCTCTACACCTCTCTACTTAAAAGTATATTGGTGCAGGCCTACTTATCCTTCCCATACACTAAAACCAAGATAACCAACTGCAAGTATGAGAGAAACTTACAGATAAAGGCCAAAAAACGTCATACTGCTCCCGCATAAGACACAACTTATGCAAAGTGCCAACAAATCACCAAAAAAATGCACCCCGAAGGATTACAGCCAGGCTGCAGTCACATTTCCAGATGAACATTACTGGACAACTCAGGAGTCTCAGGATGATGTTAACTTTCATGCACTATTTTCAGCTCTCTAAAAGCTGTGGGCTGGACAGGAAAATTTCACTGTGTGGCAGAGCACAGACTGCCCTTCACGTAACATAACACAGAGGGAAAGCTTCTCTGTTATGTTATCAGTGCAGATCTGATGCTATGCAGGGAACTCAAATATAGAAACCTAACTTTTGGCTCTAAATAGGAAGCTTACTTTTTGAAGTGAATATATATCAATGTATTTAAAAACATAAAAACAAATAAGAACCATGATCTTACGTATCAGACTTTTTTACTGAACAGTTTCTTTCTTATCCAACAATAGAATCAGAAAGAACAATTTACACATGACAAATATATGTCTAATTATTTGATGAACTGCCAGAAGAGTTCAATAAAGAAAAGAAAAATAAGCGCTTTCATAAAATCTTTCTAGCAACACAGAAATAGGCATAAAAATGAATATCCAAATTTGCTCAAATTTTGCACTTCTCTTTGTGAAAATCTGGCCTTTCATGTTTATAAAAAATGCAGAAATTTCTCACATATCTATGAAGTAATAAAATTCTACATCAGTTAAACAGAAGGCATTCTAAGTACAAACTGTTGCATATATGAGCATAACCTTTATACTAGACTATTTATCTTGAACTAATAAATGTTTAATATGTAGTAATATATCACATTCCCTCCTGAAACTTAAAATAATTCTAGCAAAAGAGGATTTAAAAAATATTAAGTACTATAAGAGCTCTGCTGCAAATAAGTCTCTTTGAAATTCAGAAGTAAAAACAAAAAATCACTGGCACAGGCTCAGTCATATCCCCAGCTAACAGCCATGTTACATTTTCATTTCATGACAGTGATTCTTTATAGAGACATTCAGCAGGATTCTGTTTCCGTCCAAAACTTGCTCTCCTCCTTGTGAGTTGCTTTATTTTTTCATAGCTAAATCACCACCATTTTTGTACTTCTCAGCAAAATAATCAGAGTCAAAACCTACAGACAAATCTGGAGGACTCACATAAACATTCCTATTCTTTACTGTAACTTTATGAATCCTTTGTTTTACTCCTTTTGACTGCCACCGTGGTGTTGGTGATGGCTCCAAAGGGTTTATTCCTTGATATAATCCTTCTCCTGTTTCCAGTGTGATTGTATACTTATGCCAAGGACAGATAATACATGGCTGACCATCGATGTCCTTAAAAAACAAAGAAAAGAAAAAGCAAGTCATCAGCTTCTAATTCTTCTCCTTGTAAAAATTCCCATCTTAAGCATGTCTGGTGATTCAGCTGCAAAGCCTTCTGTTATTCTGGTAGAATATAAATTTTTACTCCTAAGAGCACCTTATTCCAGCAGTAAATAACTGAACCAGTGATCCATTTGGTGCTGGAGCCTACTGCTCAACTGTGAATAACACCAAGCTTTCATTACACTTTTTGTAATAAAAAAACTAATCATAGTATTCTACCATTATGAAATGTATCCACACAACAATGAGAATCAGATTTTCACTCCTCATCTCAACATTTCAGTTGAGATGACTCCTCATCTCAACATTCCTGAGACAAATAAACATGTAAAAAACATGACAGGAAGCATTATTTTTACTTATATACCCATTTCTTATGTTTTGTTTTGACAAAATTTTTCAAAGAAAATGCACTGGAGATTTCAAAAGTCTCTATGCACATAAATTATTTTTATTTTGCTTACACACCTCTATTTCTCCAAGATGTAAAGGGCCACCTTCATCTGAAACATAAAATATGATATTAATTTATGCAGCAAACTATATGCTTAATTGTTACAACACTGATGTTGTGTATGCAAATATCTTACGGTAACAGCGAGAGTCCAGAGCATAAAATCTCCCTTCATGGTAGAAAACAACAACTTCTCTGCCATTGACTTTGGCTGTTATTCTTTGGGACTTTTTTATGTCATCTTCTTTTCCAACTAATACAAGACCATCTGGCTCCGTTTCAGCTGCTCCTTTGCTTGGGCTGTGCAAAACAATGTCCTTAAAACAAAAAAAAAAAAAACAAAACAAAACAAAAAAACACCTCATAAAGCAGCCTGTGTTTGGATTTCTACATGGAAAATGTGTGCCCCAATTCCAGGGAAAAGCACAGCTCACTTAGCATGTACGATGAATGGGACAGAGGTTTTAGTACAATATTATCAGTATGCACATAAAGCAAAGCACAGGAGTCTGGTGATAATGTTCACTAACAGAAGTGGAACTGGAAATACCAACTGCTGCAAACCTGATACCTGAGGCTGAGACAAGATTTATTCCAAGTCATGCCTATTCAGTCTACATTTTAATCCCCATGTCCCTCATAAATCCAGTGATACTAAATGTGAAGCACTAAATTATTTAGCTATGCAAAGGATAAATGGTCGTAGGGGGGACTTAACACAATACTGTGGATAGAAATACAAGCCTATAGAAGCTGATAATAAAGAAAAATATATAATAAAGGAAAAAAATATTTGTTTGGGAAGCTGTACTAAACCTGGGCTTTTTAGCAGCTGTGTTCTGCCTTTGCCTTCACCCCTTTATGTATTTCAAACATCAAAAAGCCTCTCTTAGCAGAGGACATATGCATGCCTCCCCCTTTCATCACAAAGCCTGTCCTCCTACTAATTTCACTTACAATTAGCTGCTGTGTTCTAGTCACCTCAAAGTCCTAATGCAACCCTGCTACCCTCACTTCCTCAGAAGATCAGGCTAAAAAAAAGTCTTTGTGCATGTTGAGAACAAAGAGGAACCACATACGCATGGAATCCAGTTGCAAAGAGGGTTAAGAGCTACAAAGAGCAGTGCCACTTATCCACCACACAGCAAGTCACACAGTACCTTAGATCTCCACCAGATCAAAACAGAGATGAGAAAGCAGGTGAAGAAATGAATGCTCAGAATAATGAGGTCCAACATTGGCTCTCCTCAGCGCTCCTATGAGAACTAGTGCTGCTTTGTTCACAAGTGTGACAGCATTTATCAAAGCGCTTCCTCACATAAAGCTGTCAGCTGTGGGTCTGGCCCCCGCAGCACACAGGGACAGGCTGTACAGAGGCTCAGCATGGCCGAAGCGAGCCCTGACACAGCTGATAAGGAGTAGGGCCGAGCTGCTCTGCCCTGATAACAGGAGATCAGTGCGTAGAGTTCCTCTTGCTGCGTTTCTCCCTGTAAGCAGCACTCCTCCTGGAGGACACACCATGTGAAGCCCTGCCTGAAGTCACGTACTGCCTGCTGTGCTCACCCTGCCTCGGCAGCTCCACTTCCCACCAGCCGCAATACTGGGCAGACTGGTGGGCTGCCTACAGCTCCCAGCAGGCACTGCAGGCAGGCCAGGCCTCACGCTTCCCACCCAGCCCAGCACTAGGACTGGGAGTGTTGTGCCACTTCTGGTAGTGGCATCTATGAGATCTTTGTCTCTGGCTGTGGGAGAAAAATCTCTATCTAAGAAAAAGATTACTCTCTATATATCCCATCTTTCCCAGAAAAGGCCCTGAATTCATTTTCTGAGGTAGACCATCCAGCAGGAGCTGCCTTCGGGGTGCCCTCAGGGAGCAGAAATCAAGGTACAGCACAGCTCAGCTCACTGCACAGTGTAGGCTGACCAAAGGCTTCTTGATTTTCACCTTTTTTTCCCATCTCTGTTTATACTTGCTTTTCATTTTCCCTCAGTCATTAGTCCTGTAATCAGAAAGAAATCTCAGACACCCCTCTACTGGTGTGTCACTGCCTGCCAAATAGGACTTTTTTAGTTCTTGGTCTGCTGCAATGTGCACATATTTATGGTGTCAGTAACACGACCAAGATGGGGAAAAGAAGTAGGTCAAGTCAGGGCAAGACTTGCTGGATCTTCAGCAGGACTTTTCCTTGTGGCCCTTCCAGGTCACAGATCAGCTCTAGTTCAGTGACACAGGATTTGAGGTTCATTATTTGCGTGCTTTGTCTGTGACTCACACATGCCTGTCCAAAGATCTTGAACAAGTTTTTTTCTTATGTTTCACTCTTTTCTATGAGTATCCTGTATTGGATCAAAAATGGTAGGTGCATGTGTTGTACCGGAGTTAAGGCACCAGATTCTGACAGGTAGCTACAACATCTAAAACTGAACTTCCTGCGAAGTTAGGCTTCATGTGGCTTTTCCTAGAAAAATACGTTGTTCTGAAAATAGGGACTTTGTATGGCATTTTTACAGAACATCAGAACATTACAGTAACTCATGGCAACTCGTAATTAGTGTTGGTGGTAAAGATTTCTAACGGCTGGCAAAGCTTTTAGTGTGCTATATAATTGGGATTTAACTTTATTCACCAAAAAGAATGATGAAGCCTAAGTCACCACCCAGCAGGCAGAAAAGGAGAGCTGCAAAGAGCATCGAGGTAACTTTTGGTCAAGATCTCTTTGTCTAAGGCAAAATGACACTTACCTTGGCCATACTTGACAAATATTTTCAACTTATTTTTAATTAATGCCAGTATCAGTTTTGATGGCTTCTGTTTTTACGTTTAACCATTCTTACATTTTTTTACCCAGATATTTGATGCGTTTTCTGGGTAAAGGCATCTTTTTTTTTTTACTGTGACAGCAGTCTGCTGAGCTCTTCTAGCATCCTTATTCATATACGAGGACTTATCATGGTTTCTCTGAAGTCCGAAACAAATCTAGTATGATTCATGTTTTTATTTTGACCTTTAGCTAAATCTCTGATAAATTGTATCTAATAGATTTCTGGTAATTTTTTCATCTAATGAAGACTACTTTGAATTTTAGATTCTCAGAGCTCTCTTAGGGTGAATTTCTCATGGTTAATAAGTAATACATCTACTTTTGCATTCAAAATCCTTATAAAAAATGCAAAACGGTGCTATGTCACATTCTTGCAAGGCTTGTTTAATCAGCCTTCTCACTTTAAAATTTTTGGTATCTAAAACAAAGATTGCTTTTAATCAGTTGCACATCTAGTGAGAGGACAAAGGCGAATGCTTTTAAACCAGAAGAGGGGAGATTTAGCTGCCAAGAGAAGCTGTGGTGCCCCATCCCTGGAGGTGCTCAAGGCCAGGTTGGATGGGGCCCTGGGCAGCCTGAGCTGGTGGGGGGCAGCCGTGCCCACAACATGGGTTTGGGGCTGGGAGAGCTTTACACTTCCTTCCAACTTAAACCATTCTATGATTCTAACTTATAGTAATTTTATATAGACTCTATTTCCACACCCTTTTAAAAATTTTTTTTAATAATTAAAAAAATGTAGTTTCCTACTTCCATGCAAAACCTGGATTTATCCACTGACTTTTTTTCCTCGCTGATGAGGCTAGACATCCTGGCAAAGGTAGATTTGCACCTCTGCAATGACCTCTAAGAACCTGTATTTAGAAAAATTAATTCACTTTTTCATTGTTCAGGACATTTGTGCATCGTCCGTTTTGTCCTGGTTTTTGGTTTTGATTGGTTTTGTTGTTGTTGTTAAGTTCTTGAAGGCAGTAAATGTAAAGAACATAATCAGGCCAACTGGGTAAATTTTGGAATGCTCTGTTGTCCTGACTTCCTCTAAAACTGTGCTTGACCATATCGGTATTCCAGCCTTTCCCTTCCCCCTTCCATTCCTCAGTTCATCTCAATTTGTTATATCTCATACCTGCATTACTTTTTATTACTGATGTTGTATGTTATTATTTATATTATCTATTACCGATATTATACAAATCATATTATCTCTGTTATCTCCTATGTACGTATCCTCTTCGTGTTGCATATATTGTTTAAAGGGATTGACAAAGATTTTTTCCTAGATTGCGAGCCAAGCTGCTATGTAGCAAACATGAATTAACAGTGCAGATATACTAGCATAACTAAGATGGCTTAGCTGAATATGACAATGCTGTGAAATGTTTCAGGTTTGTACTTAAATTAGTTCAGTTACCAACATAAGTAGATTGTTTAATGTAAATTGAGGCAGTGAAGTCTTTTGTTTTGTCTTATTTCCTTCCTTCTGGCTAAAACCTTGTGGAAATTCAAGTTTTGCTTTTAACAAATAAATTAATGTTTTCAGGTTATAAGCATTTTAAGAAGTCAGATGCAAAAATAAGTATGGAGTCACAGAATCCCAGGCTGAGGTCAGAAGCATCTCTGGGTTCATCTGGTCCAACTCCTGCTCAAGCAGTCACACCCAGAGCACGTTACCGAGAACCAACACAGCACCGTGTTCACAGAATTGACAGAACACAGTTTTCCATAGTGATATATTTAAACATTTAAAAACACACACACACACACACACACACACAAAACCAGTTCACCAAAATTTTATTTTGCCGTATTCTCTACAGTGAGTTCCAACCTGCCCAGAATTCTGTAGAGATCAATTTATTCCCTTCCCTGTTGAACGTGCGTTCATATGGATGTTTTCCCCCCTCTATTTATGCAGCCAACTCATATTACATTGTTGTATTTTTTGTTGAAATGATTTAATCAGGAAATGTTGAAATGATTTCATCTGAATTCATCTTAGCAAAAAATTACAACGGCACGTCCTGCAGAGTTTAAAGGTTTATTTGATTTATGAATTTGTTCCATGANGCAATAAGTAGTATAAGATTATCCTTAATGTTCTATGAACAACAACAATTAAAAAAAGTAAAATATTCATGAATATATGCAGCTAATTATAGTGTGGTAAGTTGTTTACAAAATGCAGGTAGAGTGCTTAGCTATCAGAAAACACACACATTTTCCATGTTCATATTTTTCCAGCTTACCATTATTGCTGAGTACTTCATTAAAATTCCAGGCAGCATTCAGGCATGAGTTATAATGTCATCCTGAACTGCTACTACAGCAGCACCAACAGTGTCCAAAAATAAGCACATGTACGTGCTGCTACAAGCATATTTCACTTCAGAAAAGTCAACGTACCAGTTAAATCTTACATTCTTCCAAAACTGCTTTGGTGTGTATTTACTTATTTACTTATTTAGCCACATCCCTGGGCAAATGAGAAATAGTAGTTCTATTTTTTTTCTTTTGCAAGCTTCAACTGCATCCTCTCTGTGTATATTTTATGTTCAAGCTTTGCATGTTAGAACATTTACCTGCAGAATTTAACTGCACAATGGAAATCCACACAATCAGTTTTCAACTTAATGCTGTGCAAAATCTCATTATTACTTTTCAGAAAACAGCTCTAATCACAAGTTTGGTCTGAGGGATTTATTTTTGTCATTGTTAGGTTGTTGTTTTTTTTTTTCCCCCCCTCGAATTTCCAACAGTGAACAAAGACCAGTTTCTCTTCATTGCAAACACCTGAGTAGTATTATGCAATTATTTTGAAGAGTGATGCATGATAAATCCAGATCCAAAAGCCAGAAATAAGAAGGCCTATCTTCAAATATGAAGACTCTGAATGAAAATGGAATGATGAAATATTAAGTAATTGAATAAAGTGCATTTACGTTCAGACCACGTTCAGTTGCTATCTTTCTGATGAAATTCTAAGCCCTGCATCATCTCCAAAGTGGGTGACCATGTATTTGTTATGGACAATCAGCCTTGGTGGAAAGTTGGCTCTGGCATCTCCAAGTGTAACAGGTAACCCACCATAATACATAATTTTTGCTTTAACCTATCATTAAAAATGCAAATTCCTGTTAGTTCTAACACTTAATACTCTGCATTTTGGCAACCACCTACATGTACCACAGACGTAATTAAAACTTACGTACCATTCTTCCTATGCATTCTTACATGCTACAGAATTTTAACATATAAAGTCTAGATTTGTTATGCTGGCCGGTTATATAAAACACTTTGGGCTTTCAGGTATCTTTGCTTTAAATAGCTTACATAGGATAATAATTCTAACAAGTGAAATACAACAGAAAATTACAAACGCAGGTTTCCATCCCCTCAGTCATATTACATCTGTGACATTTTTACTTCATTAATATATTTATTTTATTTGTTCCCTTTGGCTGAGCCACCTGTCAATTGCATCCTCATATTGTTTTGGTTCCTTTAACCAGTCTTGATGCCATCTAAGGTTGGCAATAACGTTTGAGTAATTCTGGCCCAAACTTTGTTTCCAGCTGATAAACTGTCTTTTGTTATAGTTCTGAACAAATGAAGAAACCCTTGGATAGTTCACTATTGAGCGAAGTATTTGGTCCAAGGATTGTACAGTTTCTGGGAATTTTATGGCAACATTTGTCAGCTCATCTGGATCAGCAGAAAGGTCTGGAACAAACAAAAAAGGCAGTTAAGGGTCAATTTGCATTTAAATAAATTAATTAATCAGTTAGGACACAAGAATTATAACATACCAAACAGTTGTGGAGGCACTGAAACGCCATCCGAGTACGTGATATACTTCCATTGATCAGTTCGAAGCATGTATGTGGAAGCATTCACATTGCAGCCGTGGAACTCACTCAGCACCCACGAGGGCCGAGGCCCTCTGCTTGATAGTTCATTCTCTGCCTTTTCAAGCAGCAGGGGTAAAAGAGAATATCCACTGAGGTTCTGCAGGACGGGAATTCTTGCTAGATCTAAGCAAAGATACACATATTCAAAGTTCCGCAATGAACAAAGACTTATATAATGCTACATGTCTCTGAAAATATACTGCAATAAACTAGATATTGCTAGAACACAGAAACCACAAAATATGCAAATAACAACATTATCTGTAAGAAACTTTCTGACTTCAGTTGCTCACCACCTTGACCAGAAGCAGTATCAGCTCTATCTAGGTCAATCTTTAAAACATTTGTTAAAACTGATATCCATAGCCTCCAGTGACAGGTTCTGCTTTTTTATTTTTGGTGCCTTTCCCGCATTCTCTGACCACCTCAGATTGATGCAGCATGAACGAATCCTACAAGATCGATACCCCTCAACCTGCCTGGTCTAACACTTACTGGTGCCTAGCTCCTAACCAGCATTCACCATCTACGACTAGAAAAATACTGTGCGAAAGGCGGTCGTTATAGTTATCACATATATATAACTGGTAGAGAAACTCAGGAATAGGGGCACTTGGTAGGGCTGGAGATAAAGATGGTATCAGAGGTGGTTTTGATACAGTGCACATATTGAAAATATACAAGATGACTCTATAGCCCTACTATAGATGCTCTATAGCCTACTGGAAGATCCTCTAGCTTGGATAGGCCCCTTGGTATAAAATTACATCACAAGTATCTCTAGCTTCCAAAGATCTGGGCAGTGTTAAGAAGCTATAAACATCTCTTAGAGACATTCTGGAAAGTACAGCTGAGAATCTCATCCATGTTACCTCAGAATTTCCTAAAAAAGGAGTATGACTATAATGTTATTTTTAATTACCCTACTGAACACAGCATTCAAAATTCAATATATGTCATTTCACAGAGGATTCCATTCCATGCTAAGTTGTGTCTAATATTCTTACAGTGATACCCAGCAATACAGATTGCCCACAGGTGACTTTTTCCTCCATCAACACCTATCTTCTCTCTTCTCTTTTGTTCCTATAGCACAGACACCTGTCAGTAATCCGTAGTTCTTCCTCCAGACAATAAAAAGGGCTGCATCTGACCAAGCAGTAGGAAGACTTTAACATTACAAACCTAGTACTTCCAGTGTGGGGGCTAAAACCTGAACAAATGAATGCTTAACCTGAAGAAAACAAAAGAGAGGTATAAGCCTTTCTCATCTCTCATCCTAAACTAGTAACAGTATTAACAGCAGTACTGCATTCTCCAAGCATGAGAAGTGTTCCGGCTGGCATTTTCAATACCTCCTGCTTTACAGGACATCCAAAAGTACTTCTATATAAACCAACAAAGCTAGTGCTGTCTGGTGGAAAGCTTAGGCTATATCCTGTAAAAAAAAAGAGTTGATGCACTCTGGGTTAATTACCTGAATCACATAGAATCTGCTGGGATGAACCCTATGTACTGCACATGATATAGGGCACACCTAATCTCCAAGTAAATCTTCAGGGAGACTACAGCCTCGAGACAATGCAAAGCATAAGGATGACAATTATGAAGAAAAAGACTTGAAATCTGATTTCTCACTAGTCTGCAGCAGCGTGCAGCTTGAAGAGACAACAGAAGATAGAGATGATTCCTCATATTTTCATATTCATCTTGATTTATCTGGCTTTTTTGATATTCGGATTACAGGAAGAAGAAATTGCCAGAACAGAAGGAAAGAACTAACAAACACAGGGTTCTGCAGGAAAATTAACGGAGACAAAGGGCAGGAAAAAAGGATGACAAACCACCTGACTAATTACATTATTTGTGGAAAAAGCACAAAAAAAGAAGTGAACTCTTCAAGTATGGTACTGCAACTTCTGCCTGAGTGTATCTGGCATAGACTTCTTTACACAGATTCAGTTCCAGAATTTGGTAGAGAGAAAAGAAAACTACTCAGATTATATGCTATTTTCATCTAGATAAGTGTTTCCAAAGTTTTGAGAAGAGACAAGCAGATAAGTATATTTTGCTCTGTTTATAAAAAATCCACTTAAAATAAGGTAGAAAAGGATTTTATCTGGCTTTTACTGCTAGAAGTACAGTATAATCTTTTGCCCCACATTCTCTCAGGCAATTGCAGCCTGCATCTGATGCTTTTTAAACAAAGAGCTTTGCTGAGTGCTTTGAAAAAAAACACATATTTCCAATCAGTAGCCTAAAACATCCTACATAAAGCCTGAAATGGTGACTAACATTTAGTTCCAAAAAGATTCACATTTTGTCTGATACCTGTGATAAAACAGGTAGCAGTTCAAAAATTCACTGCTAAAAGTAACTTAATGAGAATCCTTTTCAACTGGTTCTCTGCCCCATAAAGAATATTTCCTTATTCAAGAAGATAAGCATGGATATGCATTACCATACCTTATTATACTTGCCCACATTAATTGTACATTTCCCGTACAAAAGTCTATACTACATTTCTTCTCCCAGTTGACACTTTATTAAGGGAATTCCGTTGACAACATAATGAAACTGCTATTCTTTTAGGTATAATCCACTTTCTGGATGCATTTACATTCTAATTTCAATAGTGAGCTAACTGTTCAATATGAAGGCTAGCAAGGATTACTCATACCTGAACTGTGTCTGATTACTTTGTATCTCCCAATACATTTTTTAAACAAATAATCCCATAAAAAATCATTTTTCTGAGATTTGTGAGAACGACAATAACAGTAAAAAGGAAAATCACCAATCCCTTTATTTAATTTTTACACACTCTTCTTGCATTTTACATTAAGTCCCTGTGTATGCTCCCTTTATAATTCATCACCTCCTGTTCTGTTACTATATTGTTTCACAAAGTGAAGACATAATTCTGACTATAATGCAAATACACAATAATAATTATTAACTTAAAAAAAAAAGAATCATTTTAAATGACTTAACTCACCAAGCATAGTAGGATATATATCCACCAGAGAGACCACAGCTGATACTTGCTGCTGTTCTCTTATGCCTGGGCCCATAACGAGAAGAGGAACGTGGGAACTTCCTTCATACATGCTCATCTTATAGAACTGACGGTGTTCCATAGCAAGTTCCCCATGATCTGAAGTGAACATAATGATCGTTTTTTTAAGAAGATCAGTATCTTGCAGAGCTGAAATAATCTCACCTGCAACAAGAAAAAGGTTTCAAAAAGATAGGTCAAATACTCTTCAAACTTTTGTACCTACTCAGGAACTTCTGTACCTACAATTTGGCATGCAAATTCCAAATAATTCTATTCAAAGACTTGGGAAATCAGACAGAATTCAAAGCATCCAGCCCAGAACAATACAAAGCAGTGTGCAAGTTGCAGGAGTCTGGCTCCAGTACAGCCTGGAGGGCACTGAACAACCACAAGAATATCAAAGAGCAAAGATGCACTATAGGATGAGATGCATTTTTGCTATCATAACTAATAGTCGGCTTTGCAACAGAAGTAACTCCTCACAGCATGCACCTTATCAGTAGGTCTCCCTCCAGCATGTGCCCACAAGAACCTCTTGCACAGACATTTGTGCAAGGGAGACATGGACAAGACCAATGAAATCAGCAACTAAGCAAAGTATTTGCCTATTGTTAACATTCAAACATTAAAGTGATTCTTGTTTATTCATAAATTTCATATTAGAAGGCAAGAAAATTCTTGTTCTTTCATTGTCACTATTCAAATTAAGAAATAAAATGCCCTAAATTATGATCATGTTGCATTGTAAATGTTGTTCACGTAGATCTTACCATAAAGTAGGAAGAACTCCATCTGCTTAATTCATTCTTTCTTCTTCATTTCCAATAATATGTTACTAAAGAAGCTTTCAAAGGTAACTTTATTGCTTAATTCATGATTAGCAGCTGTCATTGAATCTAGACACTTGAAATCAATCTCCAGGCAAAGCGTTTACGAGCTCAAAGTTCTGTTTCCTTCTGTATTTCTATTTTTGCACTTACCACTTAACAAAAGAATATTTATTTCCCCTTGCACATGCATCCAACAAAGCTTTGCAGTACCTATTAAGCTTCTACTGTTTCATTGATGGGCCTTGTTAGTACTTTTCAGAATGAATTCACCTGGCAATACCCTTAAAATCTATCCAGTTACTTACTGAATAGATTGATTAAGCAACATCTATGCAACTTATACCTAGATCTGAATTGTATGGTTTTGTTTTATTATTCCAAAAGACTGGCTCTATCAGCATTTTATTTTAAATTTCTTAAAAAAAAAAAAATCAGAACAAGAAAACCCGCTGTGTTACGAAGCTTTACCTACCAAGCATAGCATCTGTCTCTGCACACATAGCATAATAAAATGCTCTAATGCTTCTCACTTCTTGCTTCGTAAACTCTCCTGTACAATTCTTGGTGTAAGATGAATAATAGTCTACTGGATGCATCTCTGAAAGCGAAGACCATGTGGGAATTTTAATAGCTTCATATTTTACCTAAAAATAAAGAGGAAAGTAACATTATAAACTGAATTAAACAATTTAAAGGAAAAAAAAGGTTTAATTTAAAACTTTTTAGCATAATTTGTCAGTTCTCAGTCTGTAGTCTTTGAGACATCAGCAGCTTATCTGTTAGACAGTACTGCTATTTCTTCCATACTTTCACATGCACTGAGTCAATTAGTTATAAAAAAGCTATAAAAATCAGCTACAAATGAAGGCCAGGACTCAGAAATATGTGCTTTTCCATCTTGTATCTTTTTTAAGAGTGAGAGATACTTTGGATTGATTTTCTAGACCTGTACGCTAAAAGAATTACGGAAGCATCAGCATGGCATGTCATTAAATGTAAGAAAACTATATACAACATGTATCAAAAAGATCGGGTGTTATGTACACCTACAGACCAACACAGAAATTTATACTTGGTCTGGGAAGGTCTCCAGAAAAGTGGATAAGAAGTACAGGCATCTTGATAAAAAAAAATCTTCAATATGTTAGTCCAATTCTAATATGTTTTATTTATTCCTGCAGATATTAACCCACTTAGTTATAAAGAAGCACTGAAGCTGAAAGAAGGAGATGATACATTACATACAATGCTAGATCTGTATATTCTGCTAGTTCTGCACACATGGACAGTTAAGAGAAAAGAGACTTCTGTTTCAAAAAATCTCTGACTATATTACTGACAGACTAGCTATATCAATTAAATGTTTTTCTAGCTATTGAAGTCCAAATTTATTGATTCAGTGATAACAAACCTTTTCATTACAGGAAAACAAAATTATTTTACTTCATCAAAAGTCCAACATCTTATCCAAGTACTACTTACTGTGTACTGAAGTATCAAAACTGGATCTGACCTGAAAAATTACAAGGAATAAAACACATTTCACAATAAAGTTATGAACAAACTTAGATTTAACTTTCACCCGCACATACCTTTTCAAGCCAATATGGAGACGTTAGAAATGTAGAGGCTCCAAAATTTTCTCCCGCGTAAGGTGACGGATATGGATGTGGCAAATTTAGCCCCAAGTAAAGAGCAAATGGTTGGGTAAGGTTAACGGCTTCCTTCTTTATCCAAGTCACTGCTTTGTCAGTAACCTGCCAGTCAGCTTCCATCACTCTCACATGCCTCCTGTCACCAGTAAGATTTACCTTGGGTCTTCCTTCTTGCCGGAGCAGGAATTCAACATCTCTAGTCCAGGCTTCCACACGGTTGCTGAGAACACAGACACAAGATACGTGCACTCAGGGGAAAGTGTTTTCTTCACTTTCTCTCCAAAAGAAGAGTTCCTCCTTGACTTCTCCTACATTTGTAGCTGCCATCTCTTTTTTACTTCTACATAAAGGAAAATTGTATTTAACTTAGTCTGTAGCTATTTTATACCTATTTTATATTCACAGCTTTACTCTCTTGTGCTTCTCAATCTTTTTTTTATTAAAAATTAATTTCAGAATGGTTCTCTTCCCATTTCAACAGGAAAAAAAAAAAAAAAAAATTAGAAATAGCTTCTCCATCTTGCTGACCCTGATTGACTTCCTGCCATCTATTCATACAAAATTCATCTGGTAAGCAGGGCCTTGGATTTGTCTTATTTAAAAAAGTTCTGTGAGAAGTGACTTAGCTGGAGCAGGCACCTTCAAAAGCCACATTCTGCTTTAGGAACATTATCACTTACAACAATCTGTAAGAGCAATTTATCCTGTACTATTGCTTTTGATATAAATGAGAAATGCTATCATGAAAATGGAGTAAGAGAGGAAAAGGATGTAGAGAGAAAAAAAGAAAGGGTGGGGGGGGAGGGGGAGGAAAATACAACACTTTTGGAACAGATTTTTCTTCTTTCCTCCATAAAACACTGAGAAATCTGAGCTACAGATGTCCTGGCTTCTTTGCAAGACTGAATGACAACAACTGCCAAAAACAGAATTATAAGGAAACATTCAACTTAAAATCTCTACCCGTCTTAATTTTGTTCAGGGCAATTTTATTATCACCACTGAAATTCCAAGGGAAAACATGAAAGTGCTCAAGACATAATCATGCACTTTCATTATTTCATTGTTGATAGTTAAAGAACACCTAACCATTTTTATCCTCACTGAAATTTTACCACAGCACCCTTGACATCCAGAACAACTACTCAGAATTATCTGTAACTATATTTTTTAATTAAGCCTTTGTTTAGTTTCACACACACTTTCAAGCTGAAAGCCCTAATCAAACTACTTACAGAAGTCATATTTGATAAAGAGTCAAAGAGTAAAATCAGATGTGGAGAGAGGAGTAGTGCATACAATACCGTAATGCTGACGTATAGAGTAAAACATATTATATAGGCCAGATTGGTATCTAATCAGAATGAGAATAGGATCAAGATAAAAACAAAAACAGAAAAAGCAAGCAAACAAACAAACAAAAAATATCAACCCAAACCCCTCAGACCAATTCTCTGGAACAACACAGAAGATTTTTTACGCATCCAAGACTGATCCTCAGGCATAAGAGGAGAAAAGATAAGCCAGAAATAAGAACCTTCAGAAAACCTGGTAGAGGAGTGAAATAGGAAGCAGTGTGAAATTCAGTCCCTGAATGTAAAATGAAAGTGCAAGGGCTTAACTGGTAATTATTTTAAAACTTTAGAAATAAACTCCGATTCCCAATACTTTCAATGAGAATGAAAAGGGATCAGACATCCTTTACCAGAAAACTGTACTTAGTCAGAGAGGCTTGCCAGACTACTCACTAGTGTCTATGTTACAGAAAGAACATCCATCTGATTACCTTACTGAATGATGTCCAGAAGTATAATCCAATTTCCCATATTTCTGTGTGTAGTAGCCATGCTTCTGCATGAGATCCATCCATGTTACATAATCTGGATCCAGACCTTTGAAGTTATTCCATGATTCTGTTAAGTGAGTGAAAAGACCACTCCACATTGCTGGAAAATAAAATGAGACGTGGTTTGTGAAGAGTAAGGATACTTCCTAACTAAAACTAAGTTGAGTATACTTGAGAATGGATATTATTACTTCAGTGGTTAAAAAAACGTCCAACTGCAACCCAGTTGAGAGGGAATATAAAATGTTACTCTTCTGAATCTTATTTTCATCATCAATATGAACATCTATTAAAATAATCCCCAGAATGACAGAGCAAGGTCCCATCTTGCAATGCACTATGAATTCACTAAATCAAGCTTTTTTGTATATTGTGAAATATTCTTATGTATTGCAGAAATAAAATGTCACAGTAGTGCAGAACCTGATGAAACATGAATGTGTACTCCAAAGTATTATCTCCCCTCATTTCAATTAGATTTTAGTGTTAACATTAGGTACATTTGTGAAGAGAATTATAGTATGTTGTATTTATAACTACTACATGCCCTCAGTTTTATCCTTTTCGTGTAATCTACTTCACTACCAGCTGTAGAAACAGAGCCAGATTCTGAAAAAGGGGACAAAAAGAAATGAGACCAAGGTAAGATTGGAAAGGAACTATGAGAAAAGTTTTTATTAGCTAGTTGTCCTGTTTCTTTGCGGCCTGTCAAGAATCATTTGCTCTTCCTCATTCCAATTGAGGGCCAAAGGTCAACCCTAAAACAAAATGAATCTCTTCTAAGCAGTGGAAAATTCACTAACACTAAAACTCAGTAACACCATATCAAAGCAGTACCCTCAGTCTCCCAACCCACTGCCCACAGCAGTGCCTCAGATCACACCCAGTTTGTTCCCTTCCTCCCAGTACAGTCCCTGACTCCTCCACTGCAGATGCATCCTCAGTTCTTTGCAGGTTTCCAAGCTATTGGTTAAACAAGAGATGCCCTCTGGTTCAGAACTGCAGTTGTGATGACCAAACAATGTCCCCGATAATGCTGATGGACAATCTGAAGTGCCAAACAAAGTTGATGATCTGTTGGATTCATGACGCAGCCTCTAACTCACTGTGAGCACTAGCTGCTATCTTCACAACATTTCTTAAAATTAAATAAATTAGAAGGAGAATATTGTTCTCAGCAATCAGCAGTCAAAAATAAGAAAACAGGATTGAGAGCATGCTTATGTAATCCCAACTCACTTACAACTTGACCTTGAGAAACAGAAGGAGTAGGTAGGTTCTTAAGAAATGGAATACAGCAGTAAACTTGGCGGCCTGTGCCTGCTGCAGTCAGGACAGGATGCTTCTTCCAATTTACAGCTGTAACAGTGCTGTAGATGACATTTCATTTACACCATTTCTGAAGCGTCTTTGCAACAAATGAGAAGGCTAGAAACACTTTAAGATGTAACCTTTGATTCAAGAATATAGCTTCCCTCTGACTTCTCAACTTCTAAATTCTGCAAATGGGAAGTTGCATATGGGACACTGATTGAAGCAAGTAAAGAATACTTAAGTATGTAACTAAAGATGCTAAAAGGATATATCATGTATTTAATGGCCTTAAGAATAAATGTAAACTGCACAAGAAACAGAAAAAAAATAATGGATCAAACATCAAAACACTGTATAAATTTCAGGTACTACCAAAAAAAATTAATTGGTCGGATTGAGAAGAACACACCAAAGCTTCCCTAATCTCAAGGCTTTGAAATTGCTGTACATTTAAATTGACATAGGCAAGTATTAATCATTTGCATTTATCTGATGTTTTTCCTGGTCCTACCTGCACGAGAAGGACAACAAATTGGAGAGTTGGTATAGGCATTGAGAAAGACAGAGCCATGTCTTTTCATGAAGTTTAGGAAAGGCAAATCCACAGTCTGATTTCCTGGATAAAATGTCAAACGTCCATCCTGCAGTCAAATAGAATAACAGCATATAAGATCACTGTCTCATATTATTGCCTGCAGTAATTTATAATTTATTAACTTGAAGCTGTGCTACTCAAATGCAGCTGATTGTAAAACAAATTGTCA
>JACDJE010000111.1:1488475-1503465 GCA_016647715.1 Pavo muticus
AGGAAGCAACACAAAAGACAACTGTATATCCACAACTACTTAAAGGAGGCTATTAGCAAGGTGGGGGTCAACCTTTTCCGCCAGGTAACTGGTAACTATTGATAGGATGAGAGGGAAAGGCCTAAAGTTGCACCATGGGATGTTCAGAGTGGATATTAGGAAAAATGTATCCTTGGAATGAGTGGTGAGGCATTGAAACAGACTGCCTAGGGAGGTGGTGAATGTTTTCATGAAATGTGTAGATGTGATAAGGTTTAGTGACCAGTGGGTTGATGGCTGGACTAGATCTTAGTGGTCTTTTCCAACCTTAATGATTCTGTCAGTCTATAAAAACGCCAACATACAGAGGCCTGCTTCAGATTTGTTGCCAGCTTCAGCAAGCAACTAGAAAGAAAATGGACTTTAACATTTGAAAATTGGGCATTTTGTTAGTTAATAGTAACTTTAGTAGAAGCTGAACATTTGGAGAAAAAAAAATCATTGGAATATTATGAGAGCTAATGTTCTCACAATTATAATAAAAAGCAAAATACAGCCAGGGGAGCTAAAGTAAAAAAAAAAAATAAAACAGGAGCTATTGCTTCTTCTTTGAAATCACAACATGCATCTTAAAAAGGGTTTTGAAGATGGATATCATATTTTACAAATAGTTAGGAAGAGTTATTCCACGAATGACTGGTAACATGCATCTGTACAACCAAGGACCGCAGAGCAGAGGAGCTGAAGGGAGGCCGCATGGCGGCTGCAGCTTCTCGCCGCGAGCAGAGGGCAGCGCCGAGCCCTGCTCTCTGGGGACAGCGGTACTGGCTTGTCCTGGGCGAAGGACCGGAAGCAGCGCTGTGCGACGGAGGTAGCACCGAGCACAGCCATCATCACACCTGGAACTTAGCCACAAGTTCGGTATAACCGTGAAACGCTCCGCAGAGCCGCGGCTACTCACGAAGGAGTCACAGGCCACTAGCACCACGTTGGGTCGGGAGGAATGCCTCGGCGGCCTCGGCGCTGCGCAGTGCGCGGCAGCCATGAGGACAAGCCCCCGCAGCAACACCAGCGGCCCGCCGCCCCGCATCGTCCCGCAGACGGCCGCTCCGGGCGCGGAGGGAGGCAGAACTACAGCTCCCAGCATGCCCCGGGGCGGGCGGCGGGCGAGACGTGTCCGCACGCTGACGTGGGTGGGGGAGTGCGCATGCGTGCTGGCGGCGGATGCAGGGCTGTGAGGTGCGACGGGGTGCAGAGCGCGTCCGTTCATAGCTGCTCTGTCTCCGGGTACGGGGGCGAGGCGCTCTCCGAGGCATCGAGCGGGGGTTACGTGGTTTCTCGGTTCTCTGCAGGAGGACATGGAGCCCAGGCTTGAACACTCCCGGTGTTTTTATGGTTGCGATGACTGAGGAGCCCGGCCCTTCTTAGGAAGCTGTCTTTCTCTCCAGGAGCTGTTGAGTGATGTGAGTGTGGCAGATTTGCTTTGAATTATTTTGTCACCCTGAGGGAGTCGCACATCAGCCATCTTTCTTAACCCTCACATTATTAGTATGTTTCTAGGCCTGTAGTCCATCTCTTGCTCTTTGGCCTCTAAAAGCTGCTTTTCCATCTTTTCAGCCTCTTTCAGTGCCTCACCGGCAGTGTTGTTTCTCCATTGCATCCCATTTGGCCAGTTTTATGATGTTTTTGAAGTTTGTTGTAGGTTAGATATGAAACATATGAATCCAACTTGTGTATAATTGTGGCGGGCTTTACAAGGAGGAGTGCTTCCTTTAAAGCTGCTTCATTCTCTGTGCAGCTGCAGTCAGAAGCAGGGTCTGTCCTAATTGTGTGAGAAGGAATAGGAACGCTGCAGGTTCTGCCTGAGTGTTGGTGATGTGCTGAGCGTCATCCTACTACAGATGGTGAGCAGGAAAATCTCAGCTTCTTAGGAAGCCGTAGGTAGCATGTCCAGTGCTCACAGCTTAAGAGAAACTGCATGCTGTGTCCTTTGTAGAATGAATCACATAATGATTTGAGTTGGAAAGACCACCAGATCGGGCTGCCCAGGACCATATCCAACTTGGTCTTGAGCACCTCCAGGGATGGTGTATCCAGAGGTTCTCTGGGCAGCCTGTGTCTTACCACCCTTGTGCTGACATTCTAGCAATCTAACTAAGGTGACTGTCATATAACACCTCTCATCCAATTTAAAATTATCACAGAATGAAATTTGAGTTAAGATTTAAGATGAATACCTTGTATCATTTAACTCTTTGGAATATTAACATAATCCTGCATAGGAGCTAAGTGTAAATAATTAATTTTAACCAAGTTGTTTGTTTCTGCATTTTTTTAGGGAATTGGTCTTTCAATATGTGTTTTGGCATGTTGCAATATAGTCCCATCTTTGAAATGCTTTCTTTATGCTATTATGGTAGGGCATAAGTAGTGTTTTGAGTTCACTATGTCTCTCTCTGGTAACTAATTATATGTTGTTTTTACTTAGCAGCAACAATGTCGAATAAGGAGGTGAAGGCAGCATTGAAGAGCGCTAGAGAAGCCATAAGAAATAAGGAATATAAGGAAGCCTTAAAGCACTGCAAGGTAATTATTATTTCATTGGAAATTAGTAATTTTTGCACTTCTTGTGTTTCTTGTTCCCATACACTAGAACTGTATAGTTACACAGAGTGACGCATCTCACTGATGTAAGAGTTGAGATAGAAATTCACTCGTGTAATCAATTTCCTTTTGCTTTAGCATTTGCTTACATATGGGTATGAGAACTTTAAGTCTATGATAGTGATGATCAAAATTCATTTATAATCTACACCTTGACAAAAAAATCTGTAATTGCTAAGCTGCAGCTTTGTTAACTGGCAGAACAGTTCAGATATGAAAGCTTTTGTGGCATAAAAAGCTGAAGTTGTTAATCTTAACCTTTTCAAAAAAATGAGCTAGTTTCTGGTATCAACTATGAAGAAGAATTAACCAAATTTTATGAGAAAAGTCAATGCATGAATCTGTAAGATGCATCTCATTCATCAGTTTCACCAAAAAAAATGTCTATTTCTAGGCAGTCTTGAAGCAAGAAAAAAATAACTACAATGCTTGGGTATTTATTGGCCTGGCAGCTGCTGAGTTAGAGCAACCTGATCAGGCCAAAGGAGCGTATAAAAAGGCTATTGAACTTGAACCAAACCAGTTACTGGCATGGCAGGTAAGTGTATGACCAGATGCACTTGTTTTTTCCATGAAAAGTGTTACTGTGGAGTTAAATCTGGGGAGAAAGCAAAACTGCGTTGTGTTTACTTCAAGCACTTAACTGTTCTGAAGCTTTGTAGTAGCAGAAGCATTGTATGTGTCCGAATTAAAGACTTGCGTGGTTACATGTGTGCAGCAGAGTGAATTTTAGTTTCAGAATACTTAAGTTCCAGTGTACCTAAGTAGACTAGAGAGCAGTGAAACACTCTAGGGAGAACATGAATTAAGACACACATAGCCAGTTCATCTATGCTCTGAAATACCATACTCATATCTCAACAAATGTCTGACAGTTCTTCTTTCATGAGAAAGAAAATGTTTTCTCTAGTGCCTTATTTTTCCAGCATGAAATAGATTGTTGTTTGTTTTTGTTGTTTAAAAAATAACGTTATACCCTTAAGATAGAAGTGTGTTGGATGGTGCGTACACAACAACTTCTAGTAGTGTATAGCTGTAACGTATTTGGATGACGGAGCATTAGTCTGCATGATAGATCAGTCTCTCACATGCCAGCATCCAGTATATTCTAATGTTGTAAAGCTTGGCATCTTCAATATAAATAGCTTTTTAAAGTACGAATGCTGGTGCCTGATTTCAAGGTATACTGAAATATTGTTAGTTGCCTAGCAGTCATGTTCTGGCCTTCTGTTACAATCCAAGGTGGTATGATACTTAGAGCATTTATCTTATGACTTAGTGTGCTTTGTGTATAGTATGTCTTGCAGAGAAGATCATTTAACATTTACAAGTTTCAAATAGTTGTCAGTATGAGAACAGGAAATTAGGAAAGCTTTTCATGTAAAATAGATACAAAGGTCTCAACCAAGATTTTGCTCATGGGCAAATATTAGTCCATGGAAGTGGGGAGGATATTTACATGCATACGTATTTTTCTTTGGCAGAACTTGCAATGTAAATTTAACTCATAATTGCAGACATCAAATGTTGTTATCTGTAATTAATATGTTTTGTTTTTTTTTTAACAGGGGTTAGCAAATTTATATGAGAAATCCAACCAAGCAGATGTCCAAGGAGACTTAGGAGATGTATACCGCAAGCTCTTGGAACTCTATGAAAGGTAAAGCATATTGGATACCTTGATTCAGTCTAAGGTTTCTTATTCAGTAAAGTTACCACTGGATAAAGTGCTTGTTACTTAGTTTTTCTGTATCTGTACAAGGTTATTGTTTCTATCTCTTCTGGCAGGGAAGAAAACTTCTGTAATAGTTGCAGCTGAGTTGCAATTCTGAAAATTATGTTATCTTTTGTCCTCTGTTTAGTCTCACTGCCTTAAACACGCTGCAGAGACGATTCCAGGCCTGCATTAATGAGTAGGCTTAACTTCACTCCTTTAAGATTGCAGTCTGTGTCACCCTGCTCCTGTAGGTACAGTTCTAAACAAAGGCAACTCAACTGTCACTGTAGTTTGCTGGAGCATTACATTTGTTTTCTGAATTTGATGGTAGTTGAAAGAGAAAAGCCCAGTCCTTAAAGTAATTGTTTATCCAAAGCAACAATGATTGTTTATATGCAAGTTTATAGTATTTGTTCCAAATATTTGTTTGGCAACTGTGAAGTTACAAAAAACTTATTTGACAGAATTGGAAAGTTGTATTGCTATTTAATGGACAGCTCAGCTTTTTTTATTTTCTTTTTTTCTAGTGGAGACAAGCAGAAATGGTGTGATGTATGTAACAAGCTGGTGGAACTATATCGCCAAGGAAATAAATACTTAGAGGTAAGTGACTAATGTAACTTCTTTCTTCTGATTGGAAGGGAATTTCTTATTAGAACTAAGTACTCACCATCAAGGAATCTGTAGTTTTTTGGGCCACAGACTACAGAAGATCTCTTCTTGGACCACAACTAGGAAGAACTGATTTTTGACTATGTTATTCTTTTTTCCCTCTGCATAGCAGGCTTGGATGGAACCTCTTACACTGACAAAACTTGAAAAAAAATATTGGTGTATAGGCTGAAAAGATGCAACCTCGTTTTTCTGTTTTATTTCCAGAAGTCCAGTGTGATCCCCAAAACGTATTTGCTCACAGTATCTCAGAGGCCTTTGCCTGTGTTGGCCAGTTCTACATACTTGTGTATCTTGTCTCTTGTGGGATCATTCTCTCCTAGGTTGTTCCTTCGTGCCAGAGGGTGAGGTGGAATTTATATATGCCCACAGGCCTAGTTGCCACTCTCATGCACAAAAGTAAGGACATGCAAAGCTGCTCTCGGGCATCACAAGGTAATGCCCACCTGGCAGCAGTCTCAAAGTCCTTGTGTGCATGATTGCTGCAGAAGTGATGATTTTGTCAGGTTACCACGAGGTGGAGCTGTTTAATGCCTGTACAGTTCAACAGTAGCTTTGCCCGCAGCCTCTGTAGTGATATTACGGAATACTACTTCTTGCAGTTAAGCTTTTTGCTTTTCCTTTACTTTTTGAAGAGTTTGCTGTCGTATAAGGTAGTGTGTGGTTTTATATCTGTACCATCTTCCCCTTTCACCTCCAAAAAAGAAATAAAAGACTTTATTTCTGTCTTATTGCCAAGTTCAAGACTATTCGTTAACTTCAAAGTTCCTTTGCATAGCAGTTTCTGAAAGTAAATTAAGTGATACGTGTAATATACAAAGGCAGACTTGTTCCACGTAGGACAGAAAGCCACAAATTAGGTGTGAGAGTCCTGAGAGTCCTGAACACTGGAATTTCAGTATGTGTCCTTATTGTAATGCCAGAGTTCTGACAAGGCTTCAATTTACCTATGAGAGGTTATAGGAGGACAGTTTAAGTCTGTTTTTACTGCTTGTTTCCTGCAGGGACCAGTCAAAATTCATACTCTTGATGTTACCATTCTTACTTATCTTGGAAGCTAGGCAGGTCTGAAGGTGATGTTTTAAAAGCTGTTACTGCTCTAATCAGAAGGCAGGTAACTCTAGGTAATCACTTTCTATGTCACCCTATTGTCTGCCCTATTATGGTGGGAAGCAAACTCCTGTCTTGCTCCTAGTCAGGATCTACTGTTTTGCTCATGCCTAATCCTGCTCACAGCATGCTGCCTTTCAGTGTGTATGGTAGATAATATAGGAAGGACTTTGCCAACACCTGTATTTCAAGGTGTAGTATTTTTCTTTAACATAGGTCTTAATGTGGGTCGTTATCTGCCACTGTTCCCACTGTGTGCTATAGTCTGGCATTCACTCCGCCTTCTACTATGTGTCTGTAACTCCTTCTCTATCTAATACTGAAAGCTCATTTTTCTCCATCTACTCCTTGATTTCTTAGTCTGCCCAGCACTGGGCTTTCTTTACAACAAAGCAGGTCAGAATAGCTTTAATTCTTCCCTTTTCCATGCATGGCTTAGTCTGGCTGCACTGTCATTTAAATTTTTCAAGGAACGGTACATGTATTTTTTTGCAGTGGAGTATTAAATATAAGTGAGTGTAGTAAAAGAAGTAATCTAGTAATATAACGGTATCTTCTGCAGCGGTGTTCCATTGGGCCTTTCTTCCGAGACAACTGAAATTTATTGCTTAGAGTTAACAGTATCAGATGTCCAATTTAAAGAGTTACAACATAGTTCATTTGTTTCCTATTGACAGGCAGCAGAAATATGGCAGAAACTAATTGAAGTAAAAAAGGAAGGAGGTGCAGAAAAGGCGGAACTTCATCAGCTTTGGAAGAGGATGATCCAGTTACTGGGAGACAATGCACAGTACCAGGATAATAAGACTGCACAATTGGTAAAGTTTCTCAATCCCCTTCATCTTAAATTTCTGTACACAGTGCTGCTAGATTTCAGAGAAAGCCTTAGAAAACAAAAATGTTACTATTTCTCATGGATGTTGAGTGATACTAAGCTTTTCATGAAAAGGTAGGTGATTTCACCATGTCAGAAACAGTGAAGGTGCAACCACCCAAAATGGTGGAACAGAGCATCCAGATCCAAATAGTTTTCCTGAAACTTCTTCATTAACTACCTACTCAGTTTTGTGGGAGCCTAGGTTTGCACTGTAATGTGATGATGCATTATTATGCCCCTACAAGAAGAATCCTTGCATTAACATAGCTGAACAGAACAGCTTCTGGCATATTTGTAAGTTCTGACAGCATCTGGAATATAGGCATTCTCCAAAACAAGAAACTCTTCTCCTTCTGCTTCCTTGGGGGAAGAGGTTTTGTGCTGTTTTTCCATATCTTCATACCCATTGCTTCTCTTGTGTAGGAAAATTTGAACCCAAATGTTGCTTTCTCTTGCAGATTTTAAACTCTCACTGCTTAGGAGAATGTTGAAGCAAATTGGACCAAACAGTAGGGTCATGACTTATAGTGATTCTGTGTACTGTATGGCCAAAGTTAACTTTGTTTTGTCTAATTTATCTGTCCTTGCAAAGTGAACTTCTTTCAAAAAGAAGGATGGAACTTGCTCTTCCCCAGTCTGGTTGATAGCAATGTTCACGGAAGGCAAAAAGTGTATGCTGAAATACTTCCAGACAAAAGGAAACTGAATCTGCACCTACCTTTTCAGAAGGCAAATGCTTGAAGTGCTAAAAGCTGTTATCACAGAAAGAGGTGCTGCAGACAGTGCTTGCTGTCTTTTGAGGTGGGGTGTGGAAGGGTAAAATAGAGCTAGGTTACATGAAGATCAGAAATGAGGTTTCATCTGCAAATCTACCGTTTACTTTATTGTATGAGAAGCTGTGGGCAATGTTTTGCTGAAGCATGCTTGTTTGGTTATTTGCATTTAGTAGTGCCTATGTTTTCCCATATATTTCCATACGTAAATACGATTATGTATTTATATACATTTATTTATGTACATATAACGAGTCCAGAAATAAAAGACTAGATTTTTTCAGAGCTGGGGGGGGGGCAGCTAACAGCTAGTAACCTAGATTTTGGTGTACCGAGTCCTCTCTGTATTGGGACTATGTACTAGGAAGAGTCTGTTCCCACAGATTTTGTTGTCTTTGTTCATATGTTAGGAAACATATATTATTGCTTCATCTTGCTCTACAGAATTAGTGTTGAGTCCTTCGTGAGTACTACTTTGGGATAAAGAACTTGCTTTCTTTTTTCTCTGTTCATGGTACTATTAAAAAAAAGCTTAATGGGTATGATCCAGGAAATGTTCAGCTCTGATAACATTTTCTCAGAGTCATTTTTAATTATTTCTTATTTCAGCTTTTGAAAGCATATGAAGAGGCACTGAACTCTGCCGACGCTGTTCCCAGTGAAGACCATCGAAATCTTTACAAAGACTTTATTCAGTGCTTGTCAAAAGTAAGGTTGTATTTATCTGTCTATCTGTGACTACATGTGACATCCACCATCTGATAATTTGTAGAAATAACTGTTTTGGTTTTTTTTCTTTCAAGTTTCCTCATGAAGCAGCTAGATTGGAAAAAGCTTGTGATGATATGATGGCTTTATATCCGACTGTGAGTTATCCTTTAGAAGTACTTTGCTTGTACTTCATTCAGTCAGGTGAGAAGGATGGGTGTAGGTATTTTGGAAGTCTGAAAATATTTCTTTTTGTGGTTAATTTTGTGGCAATCTTTTTAACAGGTTTTTACCTTTCACACCTAAATACAGGCACACTTTATTTGTACGTTATGAAAAGTGTTCAGTTGTATGCTGTTGTGATTTAACACGGCATGCAGCTCAGCACCATACAGCCATTTGCTCACTGCCCTGCAAGTGAGATGGAAAGGGAAAAAATAAATGCATGTGTTGAGTTGAAGACAGCTTAATAGGACATAAAAGAAAGAGAAAATATTTATTATTACTGTTAAAGTCATATGCTAAACAAGTGATGCACAGCACAGTTGATCACCTGCAGTCCACCAGTGCCCAGCCAGTCCCTGAGCAGCGGCAGCCTGCTGACCAGCTCCTCCCTGTTTTACAGTTCCATATGGTGCCATATGGGATGGGATATCTCTCTAGCCAGTTTGGGTCAGCTTCTCTTCCAGCTCCTTTTGTACCTCTAGCCTCTGCACTGGCAGGGCAGCCTGAGAAGCTGAAAAGCCCTTGCCTTGTGTAAGCGCTGCTCAGCAACAGCTAAAACATTGATGTACTGTTAACATTATTTCCATCTTAAATCCAAAACACAGCACCGTACCTGCCACTGTGAGGGAAGTTAACTACCCCATCCAAAACCAGATAATGTTTATAATATCTTGATACTGTAGCTGAGTGGTGACTGTAAATTGGCAAAAGAAACAAACTAAAAGAAAAAAAAAAATCAAGATTGGCATCATACCAAGTTATGAAGATAGAATGCCTTATAAAATTCAGAAACAGTTTATCCAGATAAATGATTTAAGCTTTGCATTCAATAGTGCCCGTGATTTCTTAGTTTCTTAAGCTTAGAGGAGAGAATGGAGAAATTAACCAATTCTCTAAGGCTGAGGAATGGCAGTGTTTAAGATGTTCTTGGCAAAGAAAATCCTTCCTGACTGAAAATAGGGATTTGTGAAATTGTTAGTCAGAAAGTTTGGTGATTAGAGAATAAACAGATCTGTCTAGATGCTTGTTCAAGGTAGGAAAGAGTAATTGTTGAGGAGAAAATATACCATGGTGTCTTTAGTATTGCAGGGATCTGGAAACATACAGTTGTTATAATACAGTGTTGTTCACCGCTAACCATTTTCTCAGTATTTTCAAAAGTAACTACTAAATTTAGTCCCTTATTTGATTCTCTAAAGAAACAGAGGTTGAGGTTAGCTACCTCAAAATATGTTTGGTTAAACAAGGAGAAGAATCATTTTATCATTATATCTGTGTCATTCTAACCATGTCACAGTACTTTAAGTGCCAAATTTGTGGGCTTGTAACTCTGTTACCCCTCTTTATCAAATGGAGATCAAAAGCTATTTTTGTCAAGCGAGTCCATACTTTAAAAAAGAAATCAGTTAAAAATGTTGCTGTAAGTCACAGCAGTTTCTTTAAGAAACAAATGCAAAGCCTACGGATTGGTGTCATCAATAAAACGTAATGCTTGGACATTAAATTTCATGATTTCACAGCAAGACTGTTTCAGCAAGTTCATCACAAGGAATTTGTAATTACATGAGGCCTCCTTTGTAAGGAAATTATTCTGATTTCTTTGTGGCAGATTTTGATGGGTGAACACTGACCTGGGTTTAGATGGAAAGCTTATGAAGGAACGGCTTTCTCTTAAGAAAGTTTACTTAGAGTAATTCAGCGTGTGTAATTTAGCATATTTTATAAAAATGACTGATGTACATTTACACTTGGTGTTTTAATGATTACTTGATGTTTATGTATTTCCTTTTAGAGCTTGTAAGTATCACAGTAACTCTAGAAAAAAATATTTAATAAACTTGAGCCTTGGGCTCAAAGGATGTCGTATAAGTATATATGTTTATGTAGGTAAGTTTAAGTAGGTTGTTGCATTTTGAAATCTGCGGCTCAAGAAAATGTTTCTTTTTCTGAAACTAGGTACTTTGTCAGAAGAGGCCTTGCAGTATTTTTCTAAGCTTCTGGAGATGGACTCAAGTAGTGGTCCAGGCATCATTGGTTTTGGTATAAAATGCCTCCAAGAAAGGAAATATAAGGAGGCTATTAAGACTCTTACTGAAGGTAAATGTGTAATGTGAGGTATGGGTACTCGAGCAGCAGCTAGTTTACAGTGAACATTCTGGGAATCTTATCCTTGTGTATTACTTTGCCTTTGTGCAAGCAGCAAAAAGACCAGCCAGCTTTTATAAGAAAACTGAATGCTTTGCCTGATAGAAGGCGGAGATATATTTTCTAAATATATATTTAAGTATAGCATCTCTGAAGATGATAATTTCTATTATAGTTAGCTGTATAATACTTTTTATATGGTACACTTTAAATTTTTAGTATGACTGCTCTTGGACTCTGCTTGGATGAAGCAGTAAACATACCAATAACAATTAAATAAAGCCTAACAGACATTTACAACCTTATTAGTCTTTGCCTCACAGTTTGGAGGCCTCTGACTCTAAGATACTCAAAGCAATTACTCAAAGGAAAAATTAACTGTCTCATACTGCTTATTTAATTATAGTGTTTTTGATGGCATTATAGGGCAAAACAGCGTCTGCTAGCTGCAGAATCTCTGCAGTGCTAAGCAATTTTTTCTCAGTGCCTTTCTTCTCTTTTACTAGGTTTGCAGAAGGTTAGCCAGTGTCCAGGAGCGTGGCATTACTTGGCAGAGGCGCAGATGAAAGTTCACAAACACAGGGACGCTGTCCTGTCCTGCAATCAAGGTAGCTGCCTGTTAACTGAAGGAGCATCTACAGGGATACAGTTCTTTACATAGTTCAGTCAATGTGGCCTTTCCATGGGAGGCCTGAGTTAGCAGTCGCAGTTGTCTTTGCATTTTGCAGTCTCACAGCTCGTGCTGGTGTTCCCTTGCCTCTCTTCAAATGGTGAAAGGTATTGCAGAAAGAATGACATGCAGGTGATTCTTTTCCCATCTGTTTTTGGTTGGAAGAGTTTGGAGAGATGTGTACTTCATGATCCTTTTTTTCAGAGGAGTCATCAAAGAACTTGTCTGTGATTATAGTATTGACAGAAGTTGCTGTGAAATATAACAGGAAAAATGACCATTTAAGGAACTATGAGATCTTGATGTAGGAATTGACCAGGGAATATAAAAATGAAATTACTGAAGTATTAAGTGTTATCTAATCACTTGCTTAAAGCGTCTTAGCATCCAAACGCTTACAGGTGTTTGGTATTAGTATTACCCTCACTTACAGAATGGGATCTAGGCTGGATCTTAGAAACCAAAAGCAAGTCTGATATGTTTAATGATCAAGTTAGTTAAAAACTGGAAGATGAGAGCTAGGGAATCAATGTAGACATACGATTCTGAGGAACAGACAGCAATGCCCCTATAAAGCGAAGCTGTTCTTTGGAACTCTTTGAAGGAGCTACCAGCATATGGATGAGGCGGAGTCTTGTGAGAGATCTTACAACTTGGAAATCAGAGTTGTAGCATCAAGAGCTTTTGTTTTTGTTTTTATGGTTCATAGTTGTTTGTTTGTTTGAAGTGGCTTAAAAGCTAGATCACAACATAGTAATAATGGTGAGTTTTCATGTTGGAAGGAAGTATTCCTGACGTTTTCACTGGGACTTCTTTTGTTTGTCCTCTATTCTAGTCCATTATGACTTTTAAGTAATCAGGTTACAAAGTTTGCTGCTCTTCAGAGCAGACCAAAGAACTCTGAGATTACCAGAGTAGCTAACTAGGTGTTAAAATAACTGATAAAATTCAAACTTTATAAATGCTAAAGCACGCAGTTGTGGGAAGAGATCTTCTCAAGAAGCTGCCCTACAAGAGCAGAAAAGTCTTCATTTTGTATTGAAAAAGTAAGACTGTGTCTCTGCCCTCCTATGCTTTACAGAGAGCTTCAATATCACAAATGTCATTGAGGAGAATGGTTAGTGAAACAAAGCACTAGCATGCAGTTGTATAAAGAACTAGAGCACTGTGGTGAATTCCGTGTGCAGTTTTGGTATCTGCCCACTCTTTGAAAGAAAAGATGGTTTTGAAATCTGTGAAGTTAGAAACAGTGTGGAAAATAAAGATCAAGTATTTTCTTCTATGCAAGATCTAGTTAATATGAAATGAAACAAAAGGGTGGCAAACTTGTTAGAAGCAAAGGAGGCTTCGTTACTTAATTCAAAGTGAAAGTTAGGGTTTTGTGGGTTTTGTGTACTGTTGTTGCAGAAAGTTTCCTGGAGTTCAAGAGGTGTCCAAAGTGGGAAAGGATTCTGGGGAAGTACTGCTATATGCTTGTCCTCCTAGGACAAGTTAGGTGCAGGATGCAAGGATAGACTGGCTTTATCAGATCAGACAGAAATTTGTCATATATGGAATCAGAGTTAATGATTGAGAAAGCACTTGTCTTTGGAGAATGCTGACATGCAACAGAGATTCTTAGAGTTGAGATTCTACAGATTATTGGATACAACAGGACAGAGTTAACTTTTGCACAGGTGTAGAGTTAAATCTTTTAAAAGTAATATTTTTTCCCTCTAAACACTGAAGTGCAGAACAGCTTGGTTAGTGAAAAGTCATTGTTTCTTCTTCAGAGCATGGATCAGGAAAACACTGCATTCTGTTTAAGAGGTTGGCATCCTGAAAATATTCTTTTACATGTCTGAGGAGCCTTTCTAAAATTCATTGAACTTTTGAACTTCCATGGTTAGATTTTACAGTTTCTTCAAGATGAGAGAGAACAGTCTGTAAATTAGCTTTATTAGTTCCTTTCCTATTTGTGTTTGATGAAACTTTTGTCTTATCAACAGCTCTCAAGAATCTTGAAACTCCTGAGGGTCCTAGTCTGCAGCAGAAGAACCTCATCCTTCAGTTGAAAGCAGAGGCTTTGATCAAAATAGCTGATGCTGGAGCTGCAGAAGAAGCCATTAATGCACTTGAGCAGGTATTTTTATTTATCAAGTGCAGTTGAAGGAAAAAAGCACTCTCATCTCTGTGCCCTAAAAATTCAAGCTGTGTATTTTCCCCATCTCCTTTTTACATTCTGTGTGGTTCATACAGCTCCTACCAGCTATGCTGTAGTCAGCACATTCACCCGTTTGCCCCTTCCCCTCCCTTGTTTTTTAGTCTTTTCAACAACTTCTTTTAAGTCACAATTCTAATTCTAAAAGCTGTCGCTTCTGATCTTTTTCTGATCTTGCTTAGCAGTGCTGGATTATTGCTAGTTCTGAGGCAACTGTTCATCTGAAATTGAATTGTATGGTTATAATTCTACTCCCTGTGTCCTCAATTAACTTATCATTTCACATAAGCACGTAACTTTAAGACTGAGTAGTACAGCTTCAAGCAGAAATTCCTTCTCCTTTTTTATGCCTCACAGTTCCATGTATGCTACCCTTTTCACAGTTCAGACTCCTGTAGCTTTGTCTTTGCTCTCCACGATCTGCTGCCTCTTCTTCAACAGTAATCGCAAGGGTCTTCTCTTGAAATGTTTTCTTATCTTTATCTTCGCGTAGACTGCATGCTTGACACCTTGCTTTTGTGGAGAGAATAACTTGGTTGTGTTTATTACTTGGTTTTCTAGGTTGTGGGAGCAAGCAGTGACCCTGTGCTTTTAGCTTTCAGAGGTCGAGCATATTTAAACGAAGGTTTAGTTGATGAAGCTTCAAAGGTTAGTGCTTTTTGGTCCTTCCTCTTTGTTAAGTAGAATTCTTATTGTCATACAGAAATAACCAGGAAAGAATGACATATTTTTACAGATTTCACAAGAGCTTCTGTTGTCACATCCTGATCTAGCTGAAGCCCATGCTCTTGAGGGTTTCATCCAATATTCTCAGAAGAAATATGAGCAGGCAGAAAGAAGGTAAACTTTTTTTTTCTCACCTGTAAGAGGCATATGTAGGGGAGAATAAAATACAATGCTTTTCAACTTAGAGAATTTGTTTTTGATCTGATCTCTGTTCTTTTTATTTAGTTTTCAAAATGCTATTGAAAGAAGGGCTGACATTGCTGAGTATCATCAGTATCTGGGGCTCACTTATTGGTTCATGGGTGATGAGACAAAAAAAGATAAAGGAAAAACACTCACTCACTTCTTGAAGGTAAAAGCTTCTTTAACTATTCATTTAAATCAACATTTCTCTATACAGGAAGCATGAAGTACTCTGGCTGGGATGAGAAACTTGAATATTCTGCTTGTTACCATTCACAGGTTTCCAGAGCTGTGAAATATTCATTGTGGGGAGCTGTGTAGTTACTTGGAATCTCCCTGCT
>JACDJE010000111.1:1503512-1596243 GCA_016647715.1 Pavo muticus
CCTGTTCAGCTAATTATTGAGGCCTTTGTTATAGCCAAATGAGGTGGTGATTCTCTCAATTCCCTGTCCTGAGGGCTATAAATCTGGGACTTTAAGTAGGCATTGTAGAGCTTCAAAGACATCTTGAAATGTGGAGGGCAGTATTCAAAATGGAAGAAAACGAAGTGGGGAAAAAATGTGTTGTTATAGTTTCAGTGTGTATCCACAGACACAAGCCTGCAAAACCACTGTAGTTTATATGCTTTTCCAAACCATTGCATTTTTAGTGCTTGTGGATTTCTCCATTTGTAGATCAGAATCTGATCCAAGGGATTTAGTCTGATGTCATTTTTTGGGAGCATAAAAGCTATGCTTCCAAAAATAGGAATCTGAGCTTCGTAAACTCACCGTATGAATTTATAGCAGGTGTCATACCAAATAACAGCCTACTGCTTCCGCTTCAATAGCAGCAGCGTATAGCAGCAGTGTATTTTAAATGAATAATATTTTTGGTTCTAAAATACTCTTAACAATTTTGTAAGCTTTTTTCAAAAAAACTGTCAGACCTGTTGGTATGCTGCTTTGGGGGTGCTGTTTCTCAAGTATAAACAAGTACGCCAAACGTACACAAAATTAACTCAAACTTTTGAAAATGCTGGAGTTAATTGTAATATAAAGTATGACTGTAAGTGTAATGGTTGAATTTTGAGTGGAATTTAAAAATGATGGGAGGTAAGGAATTGTTTGCTACCAACACATCTATCTGGTTATTATGTCCATACAAAGTGTTTTGTGTCATGAAGTATGTGGACGATTCTGCAAACATTTAAAGCTGAAGTAGCCTTCGAAATATTAAAATAAATTTTGAATGCTCAGATGTATCACAGAAGAAGCTTAAATAAGTCGATAAATGGAGAGTGTATAAGTAGTTACCGCTGGACCTGCCCATATGCTTGATCCTTCAAAAGGCTCTCTTATATTGTGTTTGTATTTCCTTACAGGCTGCAAAGTTGGACAGCTACTTGGGAAGTGTCTTTTGTTATTTAGGTAACTACTACAGAGATGTTGCTGGAGACAAAAGTAGAGCTCGCGGTTGCTATAAAAAGGCTTTTGAACTGGATGGAACTGATGAAGAATCTGGAACAGCAGCTGTAGACTTAAGTGTGGAGCTTGGAGACACGGTATTGCACATTCAAGGCCCTGGGTTATGGTTATTTGGCTTTTCTATTAATCTTTTCTATTAATCTCTTAGAGGAATCACTTCTGGTTTCTTTGGTATTTGAGAGTAAGATCTGAAAATGGACGTTCTGTCATTGCCTAGCAGTTTTCATAGCTGGACCTGCTTCAATTTTTTACTTCAGTTCTGAATTAAACCTATCTGGGGAGGATGCTAGGGGAAGCAAATATAACATAGTCATCCCATACATGGTTCAGATGGGAAGATTTTTTCAGTAGGAAACATGTAGAGAAAGTAAGTTTACTTCTCATATTTAACTTCTGCTGTTTTTTTTCCGTCCTCCCCGCTTGTTCCTTTTGGAAAAAGCATATAAAGTGATCAGAATGTTTTAAGGAAGTATTTCTTATGTAGTATTGTATAAAGAGTTCGTAGTGTGGTATTAGCAAGAAAGCAGATCACCCTTTGACAGACTCCATTGGAACATCTGTAGAATCAGATTAAGTATCTGACTTATTACAAAGACTTGCACGCTTTTCTAGTTAAAAAATAAATTTATCACTACAAAACTGCAGGAATCTACTGTCTTTTTGCAAAGACGTACAGAAGATGTGATAATATCCTCCTAGATTCTGCCACTCAGTCTGCCAACTTTGTAAAGCCCCTGTGATGTTTCTTCATTGCGGTAACTACAGGTTAGACAGTTTAATGGTTTGCTGAAATAGGAGCATTCTTCTTAATGATTTTGTTCTTTGCATCCAAATGTTTATTAATGTGGTATTTTTGTTGCTTTGTTAGGACACTGCTCTATCCATCTTGAATGAAGTAACTGAAAAAGTAAATGCTGGTGCAGCAAAATGGGCTTGGCTTCATCGTGGACTTTACTACCTCAGAACTGGCCAGCCGTCAAAAGCAGTGGCTGAGTAAGAGAACTAGTGGTTGGTTTAAACCATTTTCTATAAGTCCTGCTAAAACAGTCTTTGATCTTCCCAGGTTTTGAAATTAAGTTAGCTAATCACAAGGTAACCAGTGTTAGACTGGGAAGTGGATCTGAGCAAGCTGCATCTTCTGAAATTAGCACGATGCAATCTTCTCATGATAGCAATGATCTCTGCTAACAAGTCTGATAATGAGGCTTCTCACAGACGAGTAGGTTGTAACACTGAATAAAAGCCAAAAATAGGTACAGTACCTAAGCTTGTTTAATTTGCTCTCTGAAGAATGAAACACTGTCTTGCCATTTCTAAAAGTTCTGTATAATTGTCTGCTTGTGTTCTGAGATTATGTAACCTAAGGAAATAATTTGTTTTTGTTAATTTATGTCACGTTTAATTTAAATCTAAATCTTGATACCTTCAGTTTGCAGGCAGCGCTCAGGGCTGACCGAATGGATCCCAACTGCTGGGAGTCTCTGGGGGAGGCTTACGTGAGCAGAGGTAGCTATGCAGCAGCTCTAAAATCCTTCAGGAAGGCCAGTGAGCTGAACCCAGACCATGTGTACAGCATTTACAGAGCTGCAGCCGTTGAGCAGATTCTAGGCAAATATGAAAATGCTATTGCTACCTATCAGCAAATCTTAGAGAAGACAGGAGAGTATGTACCTGCACTTAAAGGTAATATGTCTGTATTTTCAATTTTAGATTTTTTTCTCTCTCTAACACTGTAGTACTTCAGCTTTATGGAGATGTCTGGTGTAGGTAGGTCTGCCTGTATGGAAGGGTATTTTTGGACATTCAGAATGCTGTGATCCACTTGTATGAAAGCCAGCGTGTAGTAGCCAGCAAATACTTGAAGAGCTCCTAATATCATTATCCAAAGGAGCAATTATTTCTATTTCAAATAAATACAAAAGGTAATTATTCCTGTGTAACTACAAGGATAGAGGAATTTAAAATTTATGTAGGAAGCCAGCTAATAATGCTGCAGTTTCACCTGAGCAATCACACCATGTATGACTAAACAGACAGTGGAGTCAGTCTGCCTTGTCAAAGAGGTGGGCTGTGCTCATTTTCTGCTGCCCTTGACCACGCATTCATCAGGTTTTGTGAATTTAGTTGCTGGAAGCATAATATCATAGCAGACAAAAGAATTAGCTATACTGATACTGCTTTAATGTGTCTTTTATATGCATTCTGTTTATGTGTTATTGAATAGTAAGTTTATTCTACCTCTGCTCTGGCATCTCTTTTTAATATATAGCTTCTGGAAATAAAATGACTTTTGCTTTTAGATGGCAGCTTCCTTGTATCTGAGCTTATAACCTTGGGACTTGTGTGGTTGAAATAAATACCTAGTGGGGGCAGGATAAGAGGCTTACAAAACATGATTGCATCGAAGTCATACAGACTGCATTTGTTACAGTGTCATAATCCATAAAGGGAGATGGATAGTTTGGTGTAGATAAGGAGTACAACAGCATGATGGAGGCAGCTTCAGAACTGTGAAAAAAAGTATGTACTAACAACCAGTAAAACTCACATCCAATGACTTATTGCCATTCAGAGTCACTGCCAATACCAGCAAGAGTATGAACCAAACCCTGTCTTGAATTTTCCAGGATCCTAAAAATTACAGTATTAGATGCAGGCTTTTTGATAGTTGAATTTATTTCTATATAATGTAAATTCTTGCTTAAATAGGATTAAGTAATGTTGGTTTCAGTCACCTCAGGGAAAAATTCCTATTCTGCCTTGGTATTTTCATGTTTTTGTATTTTGTGTGCTTTGATACTGTTCCTGTATTTGTCGAAGGCTTACCAGTGCAGAGCAGCTTTCTTGTCAGTGTTCTAGTTAATTCCTGAAAACAAACACCATGCTTTTTATAATTAGGCGTATTTTAATATTCAGATTGTGCTACAGTTTATGCTGATTAGGGAGAGGTAAGAGCAAAGTGTCTCTTCTGAGCAGGAAAGTTTCTATAGGTTTTTGTGCTTTGGCTTAGTACATGAAGGGAATGAAGCAGAACACTGAGCAGGCTTTCTCCTGTACCACCCCACCTCTTCTAGCAAGCAGTGTCAGGCAAGCATCTTTTTTCATAAAGGATAACTTTGTCTTACTTTTAGGTCTTGGAGAATGCTATCTCATGCTGGCAAGATCAGCCCTTGAGAAGTATCTTGATATGAAGGCTGTGGGTTACATAGAGCAGGCTCTTGAATATTTTACAAGGTGGGTACTAAATATTCTGTTGTTTAATGCCCACCAGGCTCATGGTTTGGAGAAGAATAAATGTTAAATGTTTGAAAACTTTCAGTTAAATTAAATAAAATGAATCAGGCCTCTCTTTTATAAGAAAAATATTTTAGAGAAAATAGTTTAACAGTGCATTTTGGAATGAGTAAAGGGTAACTACAAAATTAGTGTTATTACTGTTTTAAAGATAGAGTCCTCCGACCTTTACAGACTTTTGAAGTTGCATACAGTTCTCTTTAGTTGTCATTGTGTATATATGGAACTTAAGGGAGGAGATATCAATCAAAAATGGTGGATGAGAAAGTGATTGTTCTTTCCTTCCCTCAATCATACTGTTGTACATTTCAGTTAAAATGCTTTAGTGCCCTAAATTGAACCTTGGAATAACTGCTGTTACAGAAGAAAGTCCACTAGGTTTCTTCAGATGTCTCATGCCATGTGTTATTATGGCAAAAAATTAGTAGATAGATAATGGCTAACTTTTTGAACATACTCTTAGTCCCCACAAAGTTGGGATTCTTTGATGTAGTTTCTCTGATTTATTTTTTTTTACTTTTTAAACCTAGAGGTTGAGTGGGAAGAAAAAAAAAAAAGTACCAAACAACTTATTGATTCCTTAAATTGAGTTTGTGCCACTCTTCAGAGTGGCAAACTTTCTGAAAAAAGTATTGCGATGCCTGAACAGTTGTTTTGTGGGTTTTCTTAATAATTAAATTACAGGGCAACAAAGCACCGACCTGATATATCTTCCCTTTGGAAACTGCTTGGCGATACCTGTACTAGTCTGCATGTCATTTCACCAACCAAAGTGAATGTTCAAGTTCTAGGATCGCTTCTGGGTAAAAATGAAGGCAAACAGATGCTGAAGAAAAGGGAGCTGCTCAGACTGGGGGGAAGGTAATTTTTTTGTTTTATTTTTTTGCTGTTAAGTGCTTCTGCACATCTGTACACCCTGTAGAGTCTCAAGTATTTTAGACTATATTAATTTTAGAAAATGAAACGTGTGATGATCTTCTGCATATTTAGTGAAGGTTAAAGAAAAAGCAAAGTCTCATGATTCTTCCAAATTACATTGCTTATTTCAGGGAATGTTCCCTGGGTCACCACAATGGCTCTCAGTGCATCATCTAGCACCTGCTATTTTCTGTGCTTCTTTCTGCCCCCAGAGTGTGGCTGTATTGTGCCTGTTATTCAACCATTTATTCACCTTTAAATTAAGTGGTTGCAGTAGTTGTTACCCAATTCTCCTAGGACTACTAATATCCAAGATAAAACTGTAAGCTTTGTTTGTGTCTGTAATTATTTCGTATAAAACTGTCATTAGTTTGAGCCCCACATATGTGATCTAAGTTATATTGAAAGAGGGAATTCCTTGTTCCTGGCCCTGGAATCTCATGATAAAAATTTTTTGTAGTTTCCTCGGAGCACCTTCTGTGCTGCTGGATAAGTAAGCTAAGGTGGGCTGAAAATGCTGCTGCTTAGTAAATCTTAACCATTATGTGTAGTCAAGTACTTCCTAGGGAAGTCTGATTAACTTTAGAAATGGCTGATGTTTGTTATAATTAAAACATTCATATTGCACCTGACATCACTTTGATATATTACACATCTGTCATTTGTCACGTTTCTGTCATGGATAATGCAGACCAGGATAGATTTTGTAAAGATGACTGTCTAACTGAAAATTATTCAGTTGTCACTGGGTTTCCATTCTTGTCTGGTTTTGTTTGTATTTATGCATATTTGGATGGTTTGGGTTTTTAAGCACTTCTGAGTGTTTTTCAGCTTTCTGTTTTTCATGTGGAAAGGCTTGGGATAATACTTCTGTGATTCATGTTTCTGTAGGTGTTATGGCAGAGCTTTAAAATTGGTTCCTTTGCCTAACATATGGTGTGATCTTGGAGTAAATTATTATCGACAAGCAGAGCACCTCACAGCAGTGGGCGCTGACATGAATGAGATCAGTGAACTACTAGAGAAGTCTTTACAGGTATTGCCTGTTTTTCTGTTGCATTCTTTAAAATCTAGCTTGATGCTTGTCTGCTTAACTTCTCTGTCTCTCTAACCAAGCCTAAGTCTCTGAGTAAGCTAGTGCATAATGTCTTAACATTTGCTATTCTATCGATATAATTTGTGTCTGATTTTCTTCCAGTGTCTCAAAAAAGCTGTGAGGCTTGACAGCAAAAATCACCTTTATTGGAATGCACTTGGTGTGGTTGCTTCCTGTAGTGGTAAGTCTTCAGTGAGATCCCTAGCTGCATAATATTCTCCATTGGAAGGCAGTGCATGACTAACGCTGTTTACAAAATCCAGTTAGATCTAGCTCTCCTTTCATTTTCTCTTTTTTGTCCCCCCAGCTATTGGGAATTATGCTCTTGCTCAACATTCGTTCATCAAATCTGTTCAAGCTGAGGAAATCGTAAGTGCTGTAGGCAGCTACCATCTGTTCCAAGTGGGCATTTTAAACTTTTCTACCCTTGATGCAGTGTTATTCTTTCAGAATGCAGCAGTAATACTTAAGTTTTTTTTGTTCTGTCTAGAATGTTGTTGCCTGGACCAACCTGGGGGTTTTGTATCTAGCGACTGGAAACATTGAGGTAATTCTTTCCCATTCCTCAAATACAGTTTCCCTTTCCAATTTCTTCAGGGAATATGTGGTTGTAGGAGTGTGAGCAAACAGTGCAGAGCATCTCTCTCAGATTAGAGAAGAATACTTTGTTTGAATGAAAGTTACACAGATTAACTATTTGTTCTGGACTGGATATGGTTAAGTGAATTTAGGCTAAATTACTGAAGTTGCTCTGCCAATGACTAAATGGAATAAAAGCTGTTTGTAAGGATGGAGAAGGACTGAATCAAATGAATGCTCACCAGATTTGACCCAAGAACTCTTTTAGTCACAAACTGAAATCTAAGATTCTGAGTTTCCTGTAGGTAGCTACTTTCTGCTTAGCAGTATGTCATATAATTTGCCGTGGCTCTTCATAACTTTCAGAGCCTCTCTGAAGGAAAATTAGAGTACCTGTTAAGTGAAGTCCAGAGTTTTCTTGCAGCTAAAATTACATGCTATCCTATTTGCTGGTCGGAATTTTGGTAATTTTATTTCATTTATGAAATGGGATGGTCAGACTGAGACTTTTTTTTACTAAAAGTAACTTGATACTACAAATTCCTTGCTGCTAAGAGTAATGATGCTAGGACTTTTCCTCCTTGTGCCACATTGAGGAAGGAATGCTGAACGTACACAGTCATGTGTTTCCATCAGGATTTATGTACAGTAACCAGCTTAATAATTTTCAAACCATTTACATGAAAGAAATGTAAATTTCAGAATCTGGATCCTCCAGGTGTCTAAATTTAAAATATTAATTGTTCTAGCAGCTAATCTAGCTTCTTCCTCAAAACAACAAAACAATTAATCTAGCTGAGAATTGTTTTCGGAAGGGAGGGGAACTTTTGATCTTTTAAATAGATTTTACTGTTACTTTTAAGAAGTCTGAACTGCTATATTTTTCTGGGTAGCATGTTATTCTGTATGGCACAGAATTAGTGATGACTTAATTTCATTCATGAAAAGCTCTTCCAGTACTACTGCATGACAATACCTGTGTGTATCAAAAGTGTACGCAAGACAGTTTGATAGCCCTGTTATCTTTGGTTCTACAGCAAGCTCATGAAGCCTTCAAAGTAGCACAGTCTCTGGAACCATCTTACCTAATGTGTTGGATTGGGCAGGTAAGATGTGACAAAACATAAAACTATGCATTGTTAGAGAAAAAGAGGATTTGGACTTCCTCCTAATTTGATGCTTACGCATGTACCTGTAGGAGTAGAGGGAGCTGCTACTTCCCCTGGAGGTGGATGGAACCCTTTGTTTCCACAGTGGTATATAGAAGAATCTATATTCAGCAGATATCTTTATGTAAATGTTTTTGTGACTGATGTAACTGTGAGTTGTGTAAGAAACTAGCTATTAAAAAAAATCACTATTGTTCGCTGAAGCTCGTTATCTAGTGCTCTTAAAGTACCATCTTCGTAAGGTGGCAGCTATTTCCATTTTTGCTGTATGACTAGTTCATTAAATGGCACTCCTAACTCTCTTCTCAGCTCCCCTCTCTTCCAACTTACTGTTAAAAACAGTAAGTCTTTAATGTACCTGGTGCGAATTCAGTTCGTACTTCCTGGGAGATCCTTTTCTCCACCTACCACTGAGGGCTGGATAGGCTCCCACTGGTATTTAGGCCATCTGTGAGTAGCACAAAATCCTTGTGACTCATGTTTGTGATTGCTATAGGTGCGCTCCATGATTGCATGCTGTTGATCTGCTAATAATATCTGATTGAAGCTGGATTCTAAATAGGGACTAGTGCCATCATGTGTCAAGATTCAGTTCCCATCATATCTCCTTATATTGAGTAATGTGAAGTAGCAGCAAAAGTTCTTGAGTTTCAAATTGCAACAAAACAGAGACTACTTATTCTACTTTTAAAGTGTTTGATTTATTCTTAGAACCATAGAATAGCTTGGGTTGGAATGGAGCATAAAACCCGCCCAGTTCCAGTCCCCTGCTGTGGGCAGGGTTGCCACCTGCTAGATCAGGCTGCACAGGGCCCCATCCAACCTGGCCTTAAGCACCTCCAGGGATGGGGCATGCGTACCTTCTCTGGGGAGCTGTGCCAGGGCCTCGCTGCCTTCTAAATAAAGAATTTACTCCTGACATCTAATCTGAATCTTCCCTCTTTTAGTATAAAGCCATTTCTCCTTATTCTATCGTAACATTCTGTTGTAGTAAGTCTCTCCCCAGTGTTTCAGTAGCCCCAGTTTAGGTACTGAAAGGCTACTATAAGCTGTCCATGCAACCTTCTGTTCTTCAGGCTGAACAGCCCCAACTGTCTCAGCCTTCCTTTACAGGAGAGGAGTAGCAGCCCTCTGAGCATCCTTGTGGCCTATCTCTGCACTCACTCCAGCAGGTCCATGTCCTTCATGTGCTAGGGGTCCCAGAGTTGAATGCAGTGCTACAAGTGGGATCTCATGAGAGTGGGGTGGAGTTTCTTAGATAGCATAAGAAAATAAAATATTTTCATATTATATACCTAGGGTATGGCTGAAAGTAATCTGTGCTGAGTTTCTTCTCAATGTCATGAGTTTTGAAGTACCTGACTGTAGCAACTTTTGTTTCTCTGAAGGCTCTTGTTGCAGAGATGATAGGCAGCTATGATGCTATGGATCTCTTCAGGCACACAACTGAACTTAGTATGCATGTAAGTATAACAGATAGATACTTAATGTTTAATCTCTCTACTTAGATTATATAATTTTTAAATAACAGGTGTCTTGAACAATGGAACAGCTAGGCTCCCATTCCAAATGAGATTGCCTGACTTCATTGTTGCTGTTCTGGGCCTATGCTGATGCTACATAGGAGGCACTCGTTTTATTAAATGTTTTAGTCCCAGTAGACAAAGAAACTTTCTTCATAAGTTGTGGAAAATCATTTTTGATGTTCCATAGAATTGGACAAAGGCATAAATTGAAGACATAAACAGGAAAGAGCAAGGATACAGTTGTAAGCCTGAATTCTAAGGAAGTGGAAGACTTTATATTCTCTTAGAACTTTTCTCATTTGTCATTCCTCCACCAGTGATATGATAATGTCAGAATTCTTTCTGCCCAAAGGACTAGTTATAATTGAGTGTTTGCAGCATATCAGTTTAGTGTTTTATTCTCTTGCTTAACTGTGATGCAGATTTTTATCCTAGACTCTGCCTTAAAACAGAGAATTATTGTTATCTCTAAGTATTTTAGTGTTATTTGGGCAGGTTTAATGATCCTCAGTTTACATGTTTTTTTTGTTTGTTTTTAATTATTTCCTGAGACTGAGGGAGCAAAAGGCTATGCCCACTGGGTATGTTCAACACTGCAAGATAAAAGCAACAGAGATACTGAGCAGTATCTGTACAACATCGTTGAAATGAATGCTATTCCAGCAGCCCAGGTGGTTATGAGCAAGTACACAGGTAGGTAGCTGAAACACCTCACTGAGCTGGCAAGCCTGGCTAAGTGATGTCTGTACTACGTCTGGCAAAGACTGATATGGCCAGACTGGGGAGAAGCTTTTGTGTTGTAAAATAAGCTGACAAAATAGAGTAAAGGAACTTTTTAATTAATTTATTATTATTGTTATCACACTGGATGAAATAGGTATGAATTCTGTCATTCTACCAGACTTCATTTCAGACACTGTGCAAAGTAAGGAGCTGAGCCTTGTTATATCTGCCACCTGGTGTCTGATATCAGGCACCCTTTGAGTATACCTGTAAGGTACAGATAGATGCTAGCTTTTCTGTCTGTGTTCCATGTGTTTGAGCATAAGGCTGTTTTTGAATTTTGCCCACCTTCAGAATCTGAAGCACACAATAGTATTAAACTTCAGTAAGAGACAAAACATTTTCTTGAGCATGGTTCCTAGTCACTGTGGCCTTCATGTGGTGGTAGGCTTGTATATATCTAGCCCAGAAGATGAATAGAGCAAGTGTGGGTTTTCTTTAAACTATATCCTTGATCCTGTAATCTGTTGCTAATTTTTTTTTTTAAGAGCTACAAAATATGTTGCAAACACTTAAAATGAGAAGTGTAAGAAGATATTTATCTCTAAAATCTCTGTTCTTACACAGATTGCAGGAAGGGTCTGTGTTCCCCTTTCTGGTCTGAGGTGAGATGGCAGATAACTTTAGCTGTTGATATGCATTTCAGAGTTGTCATACTGAAAATTAACTGTAAGGTTCTGCTAGTATTTTACTAGAGTCAGTAGAAACAGAACAGTTTCATCTTCCATTACCAAAAAAAAGGCTAAAAACTCCTAACCACTGCAAGCCAAAAAACTTAAAATTCAGTGTTTCAGTACTTTGTCACAAGATTTGAAACATTTTTGAGCTAGCCTGATGTCATGTTGCAGTCTTAGTATCTCTTATTTGCTTGCAGCCTGTCTAAATGATTCCAGTGAACAATTGACAGAAGCACTTGGCAAAGTGCTTTTTTATATATGCATACACTGTAGCATCAATGTAGCAATGTTTTTCTAATGCTTTTTCACAACTCATTCTGATTTTCTAGAAAGAAATCCAGATGATGCATCTGCTTTCACAATGCTTGGTTACTTGAATGACTATCTGGAACTAAAAAGACAGGCAAAAGATGCTTATGAGAGGTAAATTATACATGCTGGAATCCTTACTGACAGAAGCTCCTTGTCCTCATTTTCTGTGCACCAGCTGAAAAGCTTAAGGGTTTATCTTTTCCTGCAATAAGCCTTATATTCTCAGTTAAACAGTACAGTTCAACTAATTGTACTATAAGGAGTATGTGGGAATTTTCTTATGCAAGTTTGGAAATGAAGAACACAAGTAACTGGGGAAGTAAAGGCATTCCTCAGCTATGTGTCTTACTAGGATGCTCAGCTAGTTCACTGCGCGGGAGTTAAGTGAGACTTTGGGATTCATCTTTTTTGGTGGTTGTTGTTCTTTTTAAACTTTTGTTCTCTATAGTAGTTAATGTACTTTTTTTTTCTTTCTTCTTTTCAAATGGTAGAGGGAGGTGATAGAGGAAAATACATGTTTGGAGAGCATGTTTGCCGATACATTAAACTTTGTAAAAGTAGCTCTATTTATGCTTCCTGTGTTTAGGACACATGGAAAGGTTTTTGCATAAAAAACTTGCCCATTCTGCTATGAGAATTAATGTAAAAATGTGTTAATTATTCTGAATTGTGGTCATTTTAAGGGCTGCTACATTACTAAAAAACTCTGAGGATACTGAGAAATATAATACAGCAATGCAGAACTACGGCAGATCTCTGTGGTAAGTGTCTATTGATAGATTATCCCAGCCCCCTTACTTTGGATGTAGTGAATGTAGTGGTGCAAAACTTAGTAAAGGCTCAATGGTGAAAGTTAGTGATAGAAAATTTATTATACATCATTCTTTCCAGCCAGACTTATATAGAATCATAGGATCACCAAGGTTGATGAAGACCTCTAAGGACATGCAGACCAACCATCCACCTATCACCAGTATTTCCCACTAAACCATGTCCCTCAGTACAACATCTAAACGTTTCTTGAACACCTCCAGGGACTGGGCAGCCCATTCCAGCACCTGACCACTCTCTCTGAGAAGAGGCATTTCCTAACATCCAACCTAAATCTCCCATGGTGCAACCTGAGGCATTTCTTCCAGCCCTGTCATTACTTACCTGGGAGAAGAGGCTGACCCCACCTCACCTCCCTTCAGGTAGTTGTAGAGAGCAATAAGGTCTCCTCTAAGCCTCCTCTTCTTCAGACTGAACAATCTCAGCTCCCTCAGCTACTTCTCATAAGACTCCTCAGCTGCTTCAGACCCCTCACAGCATCATTGCCCTTCTCTGGACACACTCCAAGGCCTCAATATCTTTCTTGTAGTGAGGAGCCCTAGACTGAACACAGTACTTAAGGTGCAGCCTCACCAGGGCTGAGAACAGAGGGATGATCACTTCTCTGCTCCTGCTGGCAATACTGTTTCTGATACAAACCAGGGTGCCATTGGCTTTCTTGGCCACCTGGACACACTTCTGGCTCATGTTCAGCCTAGCTTTGACCAACACCCCCAGGTCCATTTCCTGTACGCGGTCTTCCAGCCACTCTGCCCCAAGCCTGTTAGTATTGGCTGGGGTTGTTGTGGCCAAAGTACAGGACCCGGCACTTGGACTTTTTGAACTTCATCCCATTGGCTTCAGCCCAGCAATCCAGCCTGTCCCGATCCCTCTGTAGGGCCTCGCTACCCCCAGGCAGATCAACACTTCCTGACAACTTGGCGTCATCTCCAAACTTACCGAGGGTGCACTCACTGCCCTCATCCAGGTCATCAATAAAGATACTGAACAGGTCAGGCCCCAGCACCAACCTCTGGGGAACACCACTCGTGACCTGTTGTCAGCTGGATATGACTGCGTTTACCACTGCTCTCTGGGCCCAGTCCAGCAGACAGTTCTTTACCCAGTCAAGAGTGTACCTGTCAAAGCCATGGGCTGCCAGCTTCTCCAGTAGAGTACTGTGGGAGACTCTTGAAAGCTTTACTGAAGTCTAGGTAGACTATGTCAACAGCCTTTCCCTCATGCACCAGGCAGGTCACTTGGTCATAGAAGCAGATCAGGTTGGTCAAGCAGGACCTGCCTTTCATGAACACATGCTGGCTAGGCCTGATCCCATGGTTGTCCCACATATGCTGTGTGATCTCCCTCAAGATGATCTGCTTCATAACTTTTCCTGGCACCAAGGTCAGGCTGACAGGCCTGGAGTTCCCCGGATCCTCCTTACAACACTTCTTGTATATGGCTCACATTGGCAAGCTTCCAATCTTCTGGGACCAAGAGCACTTATAGATGATGGAAAGCAGCTTGGCAATCACCTCTACTAGCTCCCTCAGCACCCTAGGATGCATCCCACCCAGCCCCATGGACTTGTGGCAGTCCAGGTGAAGTAGTAGGTGTCTAACAGTTTCCACATGTAAACAGAATACTCAACTGTATGGACATCTTCTCTCAACCATAGCACTGTTGCTATGTCCTTCATATTAATGATGTTTTTTGTTTTTTTTACAGTGCCATTGGTGAGTGTGATAAAGCCATTGAGGTTTATACATCAATACCCCTTACTGAGTTTGATGCTATTGTGGGGATAGCACTAGCCTACTTCAAGAAAGGACTCTTAAAAGAAAGTATTAAAGGTAAGCATCTTCCTTATTCAAAGTACTACAGGGCAGTTCTTAAGATGAGTCTTACCCAGATTTGTTCATCTAACCAGCATAACTATTTCAGATTATTTCAGTCTTTCAGTGTACTTGTAGGTACATATTCTGTAGCTATTTTCATCATTCATCTATTCATAAGAGTGCTAGAACTATTCAAATCTAAGGAAAGCTACATTTCTTTGCGAGTTTAATTGTTGTCTGTTAAGCTTTTGTATTCCTAGCTTTCCTTACTATCATGAAATGGTTTTTCTGGAAAAATTGCTCCTGGGTAGGAGATTAATGTGATGTTCAAAGCACTTCAGCTTTAGTGATTAATGTAAGTGCTGTGTTGTCATGTTCTATGTTGTTGAGATAGGAGACTTACAAAAAGGTGTGCTGAATTGTCACTGTAGAAGCCTAAGCACAAGCAGTGCAGCAGCCAGCTCAGTGTTTGAAATAACTCTGTTTTAAATAGGAATTGTGTGTGCTTGCCTCAAATATTATTTCATAAATATATTATTGCAGGGAAATCTTTAAGCTGTTTTCATTTCTTTTTCTAGATATCCCAGTACTACTTGCCAGATTAGTTTTCACTTGGTACAACTAAGTAGGCTCTAAACATCCCTACAAATCAGACATTTCCTAGCATACAGCTGCTTCTTAAGGTCTTAGCCAAACTTTTTTTGTGTCTTCTACAATATGATTTCAGGTGTGAAAATGTAGTGAACCTGAAACAGTAGTACTTTTGTACTAGTATGGTACCTTTCCTGAGGTCTTACAAACATGAGGTTTTTCTTTTCCCACCTACTTCAATTTTGAGTCTTTATTTATTTTTCACTAGCTTATGAGAAAGCCTTGTCTGTTGCGGAGTCTGAACAAGATAAAACACATACCCTGACTGCCTTGGCAATAATAGAGTATAAACGAAACAAAGTGGATGCTGCAAAGACATTGCTGTTTAAATGGTGAGTGGAGGGAATAACCATCAGTATGCGATGTTCTGTTGTCCTCCTTAATTCTCAGTTAATTCTTGAGGGGTGTCCCTCAAATGATTGCTGCCAGCTGCAGCAATAGATACCCAGAGCTAGGAAAGGGAGCAGAGGACAGTAGGAGAAAAATATCATTCATTGTATCTAGCAGTTCTCCAATAAACGTGAGAATACTGTTGATGTAAGGTTAAACTGCCTCTCATAATGAAGTGAGTGTGGAATAGCGCAACCTGGCTCTGGTAATAAAATTAACAGATGGTGGAAACCGTATACAAACTACCTGAAGTTGGAACAAATCTTGATGTAAACAGTACTTAATTTCTCAGAACAGCCTAATTGAAAGAGCAGTTCTTTTCAGCAGGCCTGTTTCTGGCTTTTTTTTCTTCCTGGATTTCTGTTGCAAAGTTAGAAACAGGCACAGTGTAACTGACTTCTGACTTGATTTGAAAGTGCAGGTATGTTCAAGAAAAGCAAGCAAGTTTCTGCATTACACATTGTACCTTGCCATTCATTTTATGGCTGCTACTGAAGAGCAACAAATGTATTGAGAATCTTTCCAAGTAGTTTGAATTGATAAGCTTGAGTGCTGAGATGGTACATAATCACTGCAGTATTCCATATCTCAAGGTCTCAAGTTTACTGTTCTAAGCTTGATCCAAAATCCCATAATGATAGGCTGCTAAGTCAGCATATTGTAGATGATGTCTTGAAGAAAGAGGACTCAGAATATTGTAATATTAAATGTAAGTTTAATTTGTGCTCCAAAATAATGTCTCCTTTCTCCCTCTGATTCAACAGCTCATTAAAGGAACCTAGTACAGAAAGCCTGAAGGCTTTGTGCACACTAGGACTCGTAAAGCAGGATGTTACGCTTGCAACAGCAGCCCTAAAGGAGTTACTGAAGCATGAGAAAGGGAGTGATGGGATTTATGAAAGGTGCCTTATTGCATCTGCTGTTTATGCGCTGCAAGGCAGAAACCTGGGGATCCAAAGAGAAGTCTCCAAAGCAATACATAGGTGTGTATTTTGTTATTTTTTTAGATTTCCTTGTAAATTTGTTGCAGCATTCTTCTTTTTTAAAAAATAAAATCAAGCATGAAGGTCTTTATGATTTTGGAATCAGTGGGAAGAAATCTTCTTTATTTTCTCTAATTGATGGGATCAAGTGGCAAAATTTTCATGGCTTGTAAGGGTTTTTCTGTTTTTGTATTGGTGACATCTTAGATCTGTTCTTCATCATACGCACCAGAGCTTTCAACTTAAAAATCTTTAGGACTTTTATTTAATATCAAACAACATCTGAAGCAGTTCATTCTGTTAGATAAATGCCTATATTTAAACGTGTTTCGAGTAACCTATGTGTTATAGGGAGTGGGAATTTTAATCAGCGCCTTTAGCAAGCCACACCATACACTCCCTCCTCATGTTTTCAGAAACAGTGCATTTCTCAAAACTGCATTTAAAGTTCCTTGTTCCTCAGACTATGAGGACAAGACCTTGAGTTTGCCTGTTTTCTTTCTGCAAATATTGATATACATATATATATATATATATATATACTGACATTATATAGATATGTGTGTGTGTGTATTATATATATAATATATATATATAGTTCACTTTATTTCTTTAGCCAGTGATATAACTTCAGTGTTGTGTTGATTGTTTTAAATTATTCGCCATGTCTATTTACAACTGCACTGGGTTTTCTTTCTAATAGAAGAAGATCCAAGTGGTATTTATAGAAACTAGCTACAAGAGTCATGAAAGACCAGATTCATTTCTAAACCAAAAGGTTTTATATCCTTGTTCTTTTTGCAGTTACCCTGGTAATCCTGCCCTTTGGTCTCTTCTGTCTCGACTAGTTCCACTGTACACATCACAGAGGGCAAAAGTAAGGGCATTGCTTTAAGAACTGTGTGCATCTTGAGTATACTGTCTGTGTTGTTTCTTAACTGAAAATAAAAACTGATACCATGCTTCAGTACCTGTATGTTCACTAGTTTATATGATTTTTTATATAAGTAAGCACGTTCTGAGCTATGCATGTACTGAACAAATCATATATCCAATTATTTGCATCCTTCATAGGGTAATGGTTCTTTAACTTACTGAAATCTACTAGAAATATTCCAATAAGCAAAAGCTAGACTATATGTAAATAATGTATTTATATAAGGTTTTAGATATGTATGCAAAATTGAGAAAAAAGACTTTATCTGGCTTGAATTTGCTTAGTCCAGTCAATTTTACTTACTGCATTATTCACTATTTCTTTGCTGCTTCTATGCATGCTATTAGCTCTTCTCCAAATAAAGACTCCAAATACATACTCTAAATAAGTACAAATAAATGTAGGGAAATCTGTTTCTGTATGTAGCTGAAACTTTAAGAAGTTGTGGATGCTTTCAGATCTCGAATGTCTCTTCATAATTGTTTGAACAAAGAGACTTTTAGTATTTTCCTTTCCTACAGAGCAAACTACGTTATGCAAACTTTGTATTTCTGGTTAATGTATATTAAAAAAAAAGATCTTGCCTTACATTTTTTGTAAAATCTCTGAATTAGCCATATAGCCAATTCTTTTTTTTCATCTTTCAGGGGGGAGCTGTGGCAGGAAGCATTGCACATGCACTTGATTTAAGACATGGAAAGGTTTGGCTCACTCTTAAATTGTAGATTTTACAATTCCTTAAGCAATCCTAAAGTGAATTCCATCTAATCATTTACATTACAATGCTGTCATTCATCTTCCATTTTATAGGATGCCCTACTGAATGTTGCAGTTAATCAATTGGCAGCAGGATGTCACATGTTAGAAGATGAGAGAAACAATCCTCTAAAAAATATTCAGAAGGCAATACACATCTGTCCAGGTACTCAAATACACTAGTGGTATTTTACTAATCAGAAGCAGAACCATTATGTTAACGAAATACCTGCTTTTCTTTGATTGTTATTTCTATTTGTGCGTGCATATTTTTGGGAGAATGTTTAAAAACAGAGAAATTTGAACTTTTGATGCAAGTTTAGTCTTTGTGAATTCAGTCAGATAAGGAAAAAAACCCTGAGTTTTAAGACTTAATCTGAAAACCTGGCCAATTTATTACTCTTGCAATGGGAGAAGAGAGAAGTATTATTCTGTATGTAAGATAAAAAGGAAAATCGCATTTTCTCACAGGATAAGTATGTCACACTAAGCAGAAGAGATTTATTCATCTTGCTTGAGAACTTGGATATTTCCTATGGCATCATGCTGGTTATGAACTGTAGGCAACTGTTTGCCTATTGCTAAATGGCCATCTTCAGTATGTGTATAAAGTGCAAGTCTGGTGGGGCTTTCCAGACTTCAAACAGTATCTCTTGGGAGTGATAATAATACATAAGACATACAATATACATTGTGTGGCCTCAAATTAAAAAAAATAAATTAATTACTTTCCCCCCAGTATACACAAGACTATTATGGCTATTCGTAGGCGTTATACTTTGCTTTTTACTTTAGTGAAGTAAAATATTCAAGCTGTCTTTCATTTCCTTGATAAAATTAATCATCTTTGGGCTGAAAACCTAGCTGAATTTCATAGTTTATCTCCATCTGATTGAGTACAATAGGCTGAACTCTACCAGTCAAACAAACGTGCTCTTTACTGGGCTAAGTCAGTAATGCAGAGCTTGAATTAGCTGATCCTAGAGGTAGGAACATAACCTATCTATGATTGCCATAACTTGCATGTCAGTGGCTGAACTATATAGAGTCCACATGAACTAAAAGCTGTAGAAAACATCTTGGGATTTTTGCTGCCACTGTTATGTAGCATTGAAAGGTACTCAGGTTTCGTCTGTGTAGTTGGAATCAAGTTGGAATACCAATGTCTATACAAAAAAATGTATTAGTTGGCTTTAGAAACCGCACCTTTGTCTTAAGCTTTGAGGAAGCTCATTTGTTAGAAGCAAGTACTTTTCTGCTGCCTTGGGCTGAGCTGCTCTAAGTGTCTGATTAAAGAAATTCAATTGCCTCCTTGCTACCTCTTACTTAACAGTGTACTGTTTCATTGATGGCTGTGTTTTTATGCTTAATCTGGTAAAGACCATTCTAAACTGACTACTAGACTTCTAGAATGGGCATGAGTTGCCTGTAACCATTCTTTTCTTCTAGATAATCCTGCTGCCTGGGCAGTGCTAATGGCAGCCTGTCATGCTGAAAACACTGTTGTCTGTCTAAACAACACTCAACCAAAGCGAACAGATCTAGAGATGACACTTGTATCTACAATTTCAGCCAAAAGTAAGATATAAAACATTCAATTAAAAGAAAATGAAATAAAATGGAAATGTTCTAAGCTTGCAATACTGTTAGGAATTTCAGAAGTCTGCGTATGAGAATTGCTTAGTAGTGATTTGAGCTGTAATTGTATTTTGTCTCATAAAAATCCACATCCTAATGTAGAGGTAGGGTTAATTACTTAATTGTAGCTTGTGTTTCCATCCAGAGCCTCAAATGCATTTTTTAAATAGCACTTCTTTATTCTGATACCTAAATGAGTAGATCATTATATTACAAAGGAGCACTGTTGACAAGAAAAGGCTGAAGTGCTCCATGAGCTGCATGACTTCTCCTGTAGATAGCTAACCTTGATTAATAGGTGTGTGTTGCGTGGTGTCTGTAGCATTTTGAGATGTGGACTTAAAATTCTTTGTTTAATCAGTTATTCTCAAACTATTAACTCAAACATTGGATTACTTTTCCCATCTTCTTGTTTTTAATCTTATCATCTCTTAATGTTCCTACTAATGAAAAAAGCTATGTCAAACTGATACTCCAAAAAACTTCTTTCTTGCCAGGTCTGGAGCATGTGACATGGTATGTTGCTACAACATACACAGTAATCTAGTAAAGCGTTCTATCTTCTTTTGCAGCTGGAGAAAATAACCTTCCTCATAGTTACATCCAAACTCTTGAAGACTGGTCTCTTTGTCAAGCTATCACCAGTCTGGAGGAGAGTGGTAGAATCTCAGAAGCTGAAGCGCTTTGTACCAAGGTATGACAACAGTATATGGGCAGAATTCTATGGAAATTTTGTGTACATTTTACAAACAGGTAATCTTTAATGTAGCAACTGTTTATTCTGTCAGAGCTACAACTTGCAGCAGTTGTTGGCATACCACACTACTACCTCTACTAAGGTACTGACTCTGTCTGCAAAACTATAACTTTCTGAACAGTTTAAGCAAGCAGTGTAATACATGACAAAACTTGTTCTTCCTTTTTTTGTATTAACCTAGTGTTAAGCAAAGCATTACAGAAATTTAGGCAAGAAATCCTGTTTGGGGACTTTCAGGGGATTTAACCATCTTTGGGTCTGTGGTTAAGTTGCAGTGGTACCTATTTCAGATCCACAAGTAGATGCCACAGATTTAATCATTAAAAGGAAATGTCTTTATGCAACACATTTGGGAAACTGGACTGTAGTGTTAACGTGCTTCAAGTGTGTGTGTCTGGTTGTCTTCATAAACAAAAGGCTAAGCAAAAGATAAGCAGAATAAGCAGTTGTACTCAGCAGCACACATCCTTGACTTTCAAGTAGGAAATTGGCTAATCCTAGACTGATGTGTCCTTGCCTAAGTCGTTTGTATATTAGTATTGAAATTAATTAAATCCTAAAAATGAGATTCAGCAAACATGCTAGTTTTTTAGGGGAAGGTACTTTCCTGTCTCTTGGTTTGCTTGATCAGGGGGTATTTTCCTTTTCTGGACAGTATGTCTAATGACCTGTCTTACATTAGAAAGTATTGGAGACTTTTACAAATACAAGCTGATATCTGAGGCAGGGAGGGATTATGGTGTTTTTTGCTTGCTTTTTTTTTTTCATTAGTTACATAGTTCCTGCAATTTGTGCAGAAACCAAAATAAGTGTGTCTGTTACAACAAACTCTCACTGAGAGTTACGGAACTTAGGATTCCCAGTCGCTGTAATTGGTAGTGATGGGTCAGACCCTTCACTCTTGAATTCCACACTTGCTAACAGGGGAAATTACCACAAATGCTAACAGCTTCTATTCTCTTTCATTAAGTCTCTGCATGTATGTGCATTTTTCAAAGATACAGCTTATTAAGGACTTGCTGTTCACATGTTTTGCTTTTCTTAAAAATGGTTGAAATGTGCAAATGCTGTTTCTTAGAACAGATCTGGTTTGAGTTAGGATTTTTGGATATATCATGACTTAAACAGGTAGAAATGACATGTAATGTGACTTGGAGAAACTTCCTTCTCATGAGATGGCTAAAGCAGTAGATGACTAGTTTTCTGTCATTCTTTAATGTGATTTTTTTACAGGAAATGTTTAGTTAAGTTCTATTCCAGTGAGAATTAAGTACGCTCACTGAGAGAACTGAAACTGCTTGGATCATTCTTCAGATCACCACTGTAGGTTTTTTTGGGGTGGTTGGGTGTTTTTTTTTTGGTTTTTTTTTTTTCTCTCAAACTTGTAAAAATGACAACCAGAGGACTGCCATTTATCTGTCTTTCAGAAACCTCTAGTGGTAGGACAGGTGCAAAATTTAGGATAGATGAGAGAGAAAGAAAAGTATTACCTATTTCCGCGTGTCAATTTCTGGAATACTTCTTTGCGCAGAGCAGGGAGAGATGCTATCTTGCAAGCATGCTGAGAATGTTTGCAATGCTATTTTCTACAAAGATCCAATGGGGAAAAACAGCAGTATCTTCTGATATTTGTAAATGATAATTTTGATATAATGTGTTTTTAGGGTTTAAAGAACTGCCCTGAGCACCCAGCTCTGTTTTTGCTTTTGAGACAAATTCAATGTAAGCAGCTGTTGCAGTCTCACAAAGAGCTTCCAGATACCATCCTGAAGGAGCTTCACAAAACAGTCATGACCAGTTCATCTTCCATTGCAGCCTGGCAAGTAAGCGTGTATTCTGTCTCTAATTTTGGTATACCACCTGTTACAGCGAGCTCTGAGCAGAGAATATCTGCTATATGAGAATTTTTCAGTGGTTGCCTTTATTTGTCCACTGACAGCAAATGACGGGGAAATCAGCTAATTTTCAGTTATTTATAAAACTGTAATATTATGTTAATTTTCTTTTAATTTATGAAATAATGATAATTGTTTGTACAATAACCAGACGTGGAGGTAAAAATAACAACTAGAGATTAAAACCTGACACCTGCATCTTTAGGGTTATATGACTTGGCAGTGTGAGTCAAAACAGTAAAATACTTACCTCTATATCCCGTAAGAAAAGGTGGAGGTAAGTTGTGTACAATTCCTTATTCAGGATATGAAATCCTGAATAATCTCTTCTGTCTCATAATTTTCTGACATCAAGTGTCAGAAAATTGTGTGTCACCATTCTTTTGTCAGCTGAGACTGGGGAAAAGAAGAATCCTTCTCAGTAGTAGTGTTCACACCCTCACTTTCATGGAATCACAGAACATTTTTTAGTTAAAATGAAGAGGCTATAATTTGGTTCATGTGGTGAGACAATCTGAGGAACTGTCTCATGCATGCCAGTACACATTTCTGGTGATGCAGCATGTGTGTATATATAATTTTTAGCTGTTGCTTTAGGTTACAGTTATTGGCTTCCTTTACAAATGTTAGTGTGTTTAGAAAAATTCCGTGAACTTCTAGTGTTCTTCATGTAGTTGTAGGAAATATGGTGCTCTCTCTGCCTGTTGAACACATAAATCTCTCCTTCCAGCAAGTTTCTCTTAAAGGTGATTTCAGTCCTGAAAGATAAGAGAGACTGCTATACGTATCAATAGTTATGTCCATTGTTACAAGGCTGCAGGTCATCCTCTCTTTTGGAACATAGAAGTAATATTTGTGGAACTGTGCTTTTTTGGGTATGTCTTTCATGGAATCGTAAGATTTTGTTTTCCCGACGTGCAGAACTCATTCAGACAGTTGGATTTGTAAAACACAGGGATATTTGAGCATGATTCTATCCTCTATCCATTTAATAGTGAAAATGGAATTAAGTCTTATATGTTCTTCATGCATCTGTTGCATAACCAAGTGTCATCTTGCTTACAGGCAGGGAAAGGGAATGAACTAAAAGAATGTGGGTTCTGTTTTAGTTCAGGCCGTAGATAAGATGCCTCTTGGTAAGATCTCCTCAGTCTTCAGTTAGAGAAGATAGTTCTCGGGGCTTTGGTAATGATCTGAAAAAGCTTCCTGGCTGCTACAGCTGTTCCTAATGGCTCTTTGCTTTTGTGTTTTCAGACTTCCTAAGAGTTTGATGGATGTTTTGTATTACTCAAAAGCATATGTCATGATACCTTAGAGTTTCACTAAGTTAGAATGACCATTAGCATAGCTTTTTGCTTTTTTTCAGTTTTTGGTGCACGTCTGAAATTTTCGGCAGGATTTAGGAGCGCTGCTGAACTAGTGCTCTGCTGGCTGTTCTGCTTTTTTGTGCTGTGACTCACCAGGGAGACAATACAATTGTGCGCCTGTATGGATGTCCTGTTGTACAAAGCAGTCTTGCAGCTTGATGTCAAGATGCACAGATTCATCTGTACTAAAAGAAGGGACGTTCTGAAAGTCTATTTGCAGATGGCTTCAGTGCATCAGAAGAGCTCAAGAATCTTGTCGCCTCTTATGCCAGGCAGTTGTTAGCTAGCAAAAGTCTTTTTTTTTTAAGGGAATTACCTTGCTTTTAATAAAAGAAGTTGCTTTGGTTGCTTGGTGATCCAGCAAATAATACTTCTAAATGTGGCTTAGGCATTTTGGTGCTTATCATGCACATGTCAGGAATTTGCAAACCTGTGACTGTATCTCCTTTGAAAAATGTGATATGGCTACACAATTAAAGAGGGAGAAGTTAGAATCCTTTTCCTTCAATTTGTGGGCAAATACAGGGCTGATGGAGCAGGTAGCAGGAGCAAGAAACTTTCCGCAGGACCCGTGATCTACTTTTTGTCCTACATAGCTCCTCCACGTGATTGTGGTGTGTAATGAAGATGTGTAGCCCAAGTTGAACACTCCTCATCTGAGCTGAGACTCACACTGGAAGATCTTTCATCTTCCTGAAACTGCTCACTTGGGTTGGAAAAAACTTTGTTCCAGAGAAGAACTCTTTTCCCCTCTTCAGAGCTTTTAGGAACAACTGAGGCACCACATAATGCTCTTCTAGACTGGAGAATGACTTTCACAATGCCAGTTGTAGTATATTTATATTTAGTATAGTTGTAGTATACTTATTCACTTGGGAGCCATCTCCAGATTAAAACAGGTGTCAGATGGTTGGATGGCTGTCAACTAAACTCTGAAATATGTTGCCGTGGTGAGGTGTACTGCTGGCTCTGCAATCAGGAGAATACATTTTCCTGCAGGACAGTGCATTATGTTGTTGGAGTGAGGGTGGGGTGGGCAGTGATGTTTTATCCAGTAACTATAACATGGAACTCTTACAAATTTAACTGAATAGTATCGTCTAAAGGCATGTGTGTTTTCTTGGTTCCATAACTGATTTTGTTGGCTATTTTCAGTGGTTGGCAAAAGTGTATCAGTCTCAAGGAATGATGGTTGGAGCAGAGATGTGTTACAGAAAGAGTCTGCAGTTGGCATCACAGCAGGGCAGCTGGAGCGGGAAGTTATCCAGTCTGCTCAGGTTGGCTATGCTTGCACTGGAAATCTGCATGGTAAGATAACCAAAATTATATAACTGCGTGATGTAACAGGAGTCCATGTAACGTTTCTTTCACTGAAATTCTTGCTTAAATGACTTTGATTCAGTTTGATCATCAAAATTGCAATGTCCTTGCAGTCTCTGTCGCCTTGTTCAGGTTACTGTCTTTAGTAAATATTTTTCCTATACTGCTGTCTGGAAACTTCAGTCAGGTTTCAAGTAACTTTTTACTCTATGGTCACTTTTAGATCTGCTGCCTTGCTTTGAAGTATGAAGATAATGTAGGGGAAGTGTACATTGTGATGTAAAGAAAATAATTTTACCTTGCATTGAGGAGCAAGGTGAACATAACTCAAATTCTTGGAAAGCATTTGTTCTCCAGGCACTGTTACTCTAGAAATTTGAAGTGCTCTGGAGGGCTTCTTTAAAGGTGATAGAAAAGGTAGATATTGGTTAATCCTGGCTTACACTTTGCCATGTATTTTAAGAGGTTACCAAGCCAGCAGCCACATCCGAATTCAGGCAAAGGAACTCCACACATCATGAGTGTTAATATAAGAAAAGATGGTCAGTTTTACTGAGGTTAAAGCTGCAAAACTGTTGCTTCTGGTGGGGGGAAAAAAAGGGTCCCTTCAGTGTAGACAAATTCACAATGTGTGCTTCAAATGGCAGAATTCATCAAGTGACAGGATTATTTCCTCCTGTGATTCTTCTGTCCTTTTTCCAGTTGTCTGCATCCAATTTCTTAAATATTCTCAGTATCTGCACAGGTCTCAAAGTACTCTATAGCTGAATTAATACTATTTCTTCAGATGGTGGCCTAAATTACATGAGGCTATTTGACTTTGTTGTAAAAATAAAATAAATCTGATCATCTTCTTTCTGCTTTTGCAAGAACAGAACAGTTCATACGTGGATTTCTGTTAGGCCTCTGGTTATCTCTGGCTTAATGAATTAATGTGCAAAAGGCTGGTCAAAACCTTGGCACCCCTTGAAGCACAACATTATGTCTGCTGTCCAGACAATAGTTATATTGGTTATATTCATGTAACTCATCGCTCCAAAAGTAATGCCTCCTGCTTATTTTCATGGAAACTACAACAGCTGCAAAGGGCACAACGGCGCTCCTTGATAGAGCAAATTCTCAGCTACAAAACGCTCTTTATTTTAAAATAGTCATCACTGTTAGCTATGCATTTTTGCCACTGATGTACAAGAGCCAGCATGATGCACCCATAAAAATCTCCACCAGTGGAGGTGACACGTTGTCGCCACTGCTGAAGTGCACCACCCACCACCTCACTGTGCTGACAATGAAATGTGATGGAATATTGGCAGGAAGGCTCAGCCTCTGCTACTGCTGTACCACCAACATCCGCCTCTGACATCATGGGTCAACGTAATAAAATAGGAGGCATTACTTTCAGAGCAACCCTCTTAAAAATCATTTTGTTGCCTGTTGTAGTAAGCAAAGAAACAAATAACTTGCTCAGTAACTGCTTTATTAAGTAATTACCATCTTGGAGCTGATTTTTACTGCTAGTAAAACGTATTGTTACATTCTCCATTCTCTTCTGGGAATGAATTCTACGTTCTAATGTACTCATGTAATGGGATAAAAGTTTACAAAACAAAGGGTTCTGATAGGCAGGCATTACTAAAACATGTTTGGAAAAGACAAAAAGATTCTTCACGTAAGTGAGCAAGTGGAATGCTGGCAAGGCTCATCCAAGAAGACTTCGTGTAATTTTTCCAGACTCTTCTAAACAGTGTTTTTAAAGAAATTGCTTACTAACTTGACAGGTATTTTATGTAACTCTGAACAACTTGAATTAAACCTTATCTGCAGAGGGTCGCAAACAAATACTGATTTGCACTGTACAGTACAGTTAAACCCTTTCTCTTTTTTTCTTTTGTTTTCATAGGCTAATATCTCAAATGAGCACTGGCCATCCTTGGTTCAGGAGGCAACAGCTGAAGCTTTGAAACTCTATTCCTGTCCCTTGGCAGTTCTCCTGCAAGCACTTCTGCAGTATATTCGCAAAATGGGAGCCAGGTATGCAGTCTGTAAGCATAAATGGAGCACATTGTCTAAAAGTATTTACTTGTCAGAATTAAAAATGTCCAAGTGGCCATGATGGTCGTATCTAACTCCTAGGTAGAAAAGAAAACTGAAAACAAGAGTTCTTAAAATATCATGCCAGTTAAAAGGGAGAGGGGCTGCAATGAGTTCTGCCTGGCACCGGGAAAATCAGATTAGTTACAAAGGGCAGAACTCGTGAAACAAGAGCCAAAGCTGTTTGCGCCACTGAATGAATACCATATCCTTAAACTTCTTTGCCAAGTTTGCCATATTTCTCATAACACGGTGAATTTGGAAAAGGTCTCAGTTGGGTGTAAGCTGGCAGTTTTAGACAGTAGTATCAGATAAATAGATTTAAGACCTTCTGTTACTCTATTCAAACTTCCCTCTCTTCTGCAGTTTCACATCTTAGTTCTGTGTTTTAGAGAAACTGCTCTGAGTTTTGGATTAAATATGTTTGTATATAACATTCAGTTCTATTGGGATTGTTAAAACTCATTGTAATAGCTGCTGCTTTCAGGAGTATCTGTCTTCTAAAAGACTTATTTTATATAGAAAATATCTGCTGTATTTGAGATCTGAGGTTCTGCTGAGTTCGCAGGTACCAGATACAGTTTTTATCACAGGTGCAGTTTTTATTGTGTTATCTGTAGCAGTTATAAAATCTGCTATCTCAGTCTGTGTAGTTACTAGTTAAAGCAGTAATTTGAATGTGAAATACTAGGTATAGCAATTATGGCAATATTCCTTAGCATTCCAACTGACAAGTAGTTTTCCAGATATAACTTTGTAGGAAACAAGGGAACACACATCTGTGCTTCCTCACTGGTATTTCCATAAGGACATCCTTTCACATTACTTCTGGTTATTATTACTTACAGTGGGATATTGGTGTGTCACACCTAGTTAATGAAATCTTGCAGTTGATTTGGATTGTTTTGGTTGTGCTTCTAGGGAGACTCGTCGAATGTTGGAGAGAGTGGTTTACCAACCAGGGAATCCAGAAACCATCGTGTCTGTGGCTCGCTGGTACCTCCTGCAACATCTGTATGCCAAAGATGATTACGAATTAATAGATGTAAGACAATTTGTTCTATGTAGAAATGCAATCGATTCTCTTTTCATTTTATATTGTGGCTGTAAGTTCTAAGAGGGGTAGGGAAACATCAGGGAAGCGATGGCTCTTCTGGCAGAATACAGTACTTAAGGATTCCATGCTGACAAAACATACCTCACTTACTTGAAAGTCTTCAATTCCTCCATGCGATACTAATGAAAATCAAACAGTAAAATCTCTCTGTAATCCAAATCATAATTTTTATTGTATTTGTGATGATGCATTATTTTTCGTTCTTAGTAAGTGGTGCATTATTTTATTTTCATAGCACTGTACAGATTGATTCGGTCAAATTTGCAAATCCAGAAAGTTCTTTAAAATGATGGGAGGTGATTCACTTTGTAATTGGAATCACTTTGCTACTGAAGATTCTGAATATGCAAATAGAAGGCATGGAAAGTAAATGGAGAAAGGTTAAATCTAAGTGGGAAGGCGAAAGGAAACCTTGGCAGTTTTAAGGGGGTAGAATGCTTCTTTTTGACTAATTTAGGTTTATACAGATGTGTTACAAGGAGGCAAGTGTGCAGTGACAGGGAGATAGGTCTCACCTAGATCTGTTGGTGTCATTGCCAGCAGGGAACTTGCTTATACTCAACCTCAAGTAACAAATGATGCTGCTGTAGTGCATTGCAAGCGACTACAAGTTTAGCAGGTGGCTAGAGTGTTTATTCTAATAAAATGTATAATGTTTTAAGAGAGCTGGTGTGTCACGTTGAATATTTTTTATTTCAGTCTGGACTTGCTGGTTACTTAATCCTTTAGGAAAATTGGATAGTAGCAATTAATATGAATTAATTTGAGTTAATATGAATTAGAGATTTCCAGTTAAATACTAACATTAAACTTAAGAAATTCTCAGTGCTTCTTTGCTTGATTTCTCTTCAGGTACTTGTGGAAAATGCCAAAGCTAATGGGGATATTAGAGCTCTGGATCTACACGAGAAATTATCAGCAAGTGCCTAGTATGGACTATCTGAAGTGGAACGTCTTCTGTTCACGCAACTTAATCGGGCCATCCTTCATGAGTTCTATGTGGTCTGGGCTTTTTTATTTGTTTTTGTCTGGTTTTACTTCTTCTTGTGTCAGCAGCACCTTTTTTGAACAAAAGTAGGCTGTTCTTTTGTTGACGTAAGTCCCATCATAAAATACACTTCACTTGAAAGATAAAAAGCTGATTTTTTTGTTTGTTTGTTTTCTTCTTCTCTGAAACCTCAGTACTGTTTGCAATAGAGATTTATCATCTTTCCCCATTGGCCACTCACAAAGAAGTACAATGTCGACTGCATTGGCAGCGATGAAAGCTTGAAGAGGTTTCAGTTTTTTCTTTTTTTCCTGGAACAGTCTTACTAGTTAATTGACAGCAAATTTTTCTTCCCTCCCAGATATTGTAAAACTTGCAGAAATTTAAAATGTTTTGCTTTTGTTTTGCAACCGAGACCCAAATCCACTTAGAATTTCATGTGTGGTGTCAGTTTATGCGCTTTATGTTTTTTGTTAGCTAAGCTTACTTGCAGCAGTGTGTCATGTCCCACCAGTGAGGAGGGGGAGTGACCAAATTCACTGAGGGGCTGAATTGCTGTGGAGCATTCTGATGGGTCATAGAGTTTGGTTACTCTGGTTCCCTTTTCCCATGCAAAATTCCATTAAAATGTGTAGTCACGCTTACCTGTGAAGTAAACACGTTTTCTCCATTGGTAATGGTTCCATTACACATGGGAGGTTTAGGTTTAAACCTTGGTACCAGAAAATCCCAACAGTTGCTTGTCTTGAATCAAAGGTTCACAATTCTGGGATATACCATATTTTTGTGGGATTCTGTATGAGTGTTTTACAACTAATTGTCCATGAACAGTTCATTAGTGGGGAGTATCCTCTTGAGGTTGGGAATTTATTTATTGTTCTATTATACTATCTGGATTGGATGAAAAATACTTAAGGGACCAAACGCTCTCGTAACAAGAGAGGTCACGGTGAGGTTAGCCACCCCATTCATTAGTAACTCGAATTCACCAACCCAGAGATAAAAGGACAATATATTCAAGTTGTAGGGGTTCACCGTGAGGTATGGAATCCAACAGTGTACAAGATTACACAGGATCTCTAGTTCTGAGGGACAGCACTTCTGCTTTAGTATCTTCTTACGAGGCATCTCTACATTGTGCCCCTAAAATGTCCACTTTTTTCAGGCTGCAAGGGAGGCATTTGTAGTTCATGTGCAGCGCTCTTGCTTCCAACACATAACATTCTATGTCTTTCAGGGTTGTATCAAGCAGAGAATAATAGGTTACTGGAGAGGGTATGTACCAAGTTGTTCTGCTATACTCCTGAAATGGGAATGAGTAAGCCCCCCCACAAAGATTTTTTATTCCTGCATGTATTTTGAATACACTTCTGGTTTAATGTTGCCGTCTTTTGACTTATAAAATCTGTAAGTTTAACCAAATGATGGCAAATTTAAGCTGTTGGGATGTCCAGCTGCAGCTGTTGGGATGTCCAGACAAAGGCCTTGTTCTGTTTGATTCCAGATTTGGATAAAACCAGTGATCAGTGTGCCCATGCCAGGTTGGGTGGGCTTATTCACATTCCCAGCTTACTGAGATAAGATTATATTCTTACTTTGTGGATATATAAATTCCTCCTCCGTGTGCCCATCATCTTCCTCATGGGGTTAATGCATACTGCAAATGGTCTTGTAGTTGATCTGTATATGGTTTCAAGGAATCAGGCAGGCTTCAATTCAGGGAAGTTGTTCAGTTGGGGTTAGCAATAAATGATAGCAGTGGGGAAGTCTGTTGACAGACTAAGCTTCTATCATGCATTAACTCAAGGCAAGCACCCTTCCACAACCTCTTGGTCAATGCAGACTAGATCCTCCCATCTCCAAGGTGTCCGGAACTCCTACCCAATAGGCAGCTCATTAAGTTAATGGCCATGGCTCCATTGGGTCATCAGTAGTTAGGAAAGCTCTGGGCCTCATCTTCCAACAGCAAAACTCAGTTGCCACTCTCCACACATACTCTGTCTCAGTTTCTTGAGCTAATCTGCTGTATTTTTCCAGGACCTTTGGACATTTTGGCTGCCGAGAATGGCATGATCTAGACAACTTGCCTATCCTCACCCTGGCCATTATCAATGGTCCCTATCTTAATTACTGGCTTTGTTCTTGGGGTAAAGTATTTTTTAGCTACTTTCCAATTCCTTAGTTGTGTACAAGGTGCTTAGGCCCAGTTCCTTGGTCAGCTGTGCCAAGCTTGTAAATCATGGCTCACTATCCAGAACAGAGTCAAGGTCTGTCCAATCAGAAGAGCTTGTTCTTCATCCTCTAATTCAGACTATAACATTTTCTCTCAGTCTGATGTATTGGATAGAGCCGTGAGGAGTTGCTGAGTGATATTACATTTGGCAGTTAGCTGGCTCTGCAGGGTTTTCATTTGTTCCTGCAAGGATTTAACCGTTTTATCGCTAGTTTCTTTAACTAGGTGCCTCTTCTTCTGTGCCATCACTAGTGGTGCTCCCAGCACAGCACACACGATGGCTTTTCCTTTCTGTGGCCATGCTTTTCGTTCTTTTGTAGGTGTTGCAGTCCTGTTTGTTACAGCATTTGGATCATACCAGCTAACGCAGGCCCATGGCATCCCTGGTGGGATGGGGCATGCCTTATATTCCTTCAGATTCTCAACAAGAGGGGAGCAGTCAGGCATTGGCATTTCCCAGGCAGCCATGGCTTGCCACAGCGAAATCCATCTTGGCATATGGCTTAGAGGTCGCTTCCCAGTGCTCCCTCAGTACAGTCACTTTGGGACCCGTCCCTTATGCAGTGTATCCCTCTGACTGTGGGCTTCAGTATATGTTCTCATCAAGAAAAACTTGTGATCATTAGGGACAGGGTCATATTTATACTGTGCGTAACAGGCTTTATTTATGTCTTGGTGATTCTGCTGCTGACTGCTTAATTGGATGAATCATGGCAGTGGTTCTTAATACATGATGTTATTTTGCCTTTATGTACATGAAAATAAAAAATAAATCAGTTATTCTAATCTGTTAGTGTTACCATTGGTGATTTTCAAGCTGTTGACAACAGAGCTGTGATACCTGTCCATTCCTGTTTTACAGTTTCTTAAAGCTTCTGCACATCCAGAAACATCTTATGATGGCTGGTATCTCATAATAGACACTTCCAAGGCATGCAGTGCACTGCTGACATAGTAGGTCTGGACTGAAGGCACAGTTGGCTTCAGTACCACTTGCACCTGGCTTAAAGAAAACATGATGCTGAGCTACAATGGAGGAAAACCATGGGGCCTATCCACTAGCACATCTTGGCTACTAGCCATACGCAATGATTGGTGGAAAGTAGGTGCAAGCCACAGGCTACCACTGTCATTTTAAAACATAACACTAAGCTCAGTAGGATGGATTTTCTGCTCTGTGGAGGTGAACACTCTGAATGTCAAGAAGCCCTCCTCATCTCCCATCTATCTCAATACCTTACTTTAAAAAGACTTTTTCTGATAAATTTGGATGGATGGTGGTTGCCTTCAGAGCCTGCTGTCAGATAGGCCTGAGCTATCAGTAACTGCATGTATTAAAAGGGAATGTTGCAGAAGCCAGACTCGTGACTCTCAAGACTAGCTGTAACTTTTTTTAGCTTGCTGCTATTAATAGCCTTGAAAAGTGCATACAGCCCGTAGTTCCTATCCTCGTGTATGGCTTTGATATTTATGCCTCCTACTGTAGTGGTGGGAGAGCCATCATAGCCAGCCTGGTGACAGCATGGTAAGTGGCTGCCAGCCCTTGTTTTTAGGGCATTAAAGAGAAGTTCTTCCACTTGAGTATTATCCTATGCTTTATTCAGCATCAAATCCTTCTAACAGCTAGAAAGAAGAACAAAGGACCCCAGGCCAGAGAAACCAACTGAACTAACCACCGACAGTGAATATTCTGTGTATTTAAAAAAAAATTCAGTGTTTTCTCTCTTCAGAAGGCCTTAAAGCTAATAAATTTTACTGTGATCAATAATGAACTCCTTGAACAAGATAATTACACAGCCCAAAAACATGTTATGTGCCCTTAGAAAAAAATGCATATCTCTACCACCTGCTCAGTGAAGGGTCTTCTGGGATCATGAGTTTAAGTTTCCGTAAAATCAACAATAAGAGGTAAAAATCTTGTTCTCCTCAATAATGTACAGTCTATAAAAAATCAGAACTCACAGAAGCACTACTGAAAAAAAAGGTGAATTCGTACAGATTGAGACAGCCCTATAATTTATATTATCGTAGAGCTCAGCATTGGAAATCTAAGTGCTGTACAAAGGCACTTGAGCATCACTGAGATGGAGGACTGAGACTTGGTTACAGATTTCACTGACTGGAAAGCTGTACGTTTGGTTGCTACCAATGTAAAGGGGAAAAAAAGAAGCTCCAATTACGTTTTGTTATATTATGTTGTCTTACACGGAAGGCAGAATGGAATGAGATTTAACGAATTTCAAGGTAGAGCATCCAATTGCATCAGATATTAAGGATTTTATATGCTGCTTACATTTCCTTTCATATAAGCGTGAGAAAATGGCTTCCTTCTGAGAAGTTCATCTATTTGGGCCATGCATGTTTGTGACCATTCATTCCATTTCTGTGTTTCTCTTGCCTTGGATTTCTGTTCAGCTCTTCAGCTTCCCTCAAGATGGTACAGTGTAGCGCTGCAATTACACTGATTTAGGATTCTTGCCTGACCTTAGACTTTAACAAAGCTACAAGTATTTACTTATGTCTCTCAGATAGTTTTGTTTGATACAGAAGTTTGGTTTAGATTAGCACCTTTTATGTCTGAGAAAACATAAATGTTTTAATTCATGGATATAAAATTGGAGGACTATTTTAGTGATTCACAAATCTACCTTTGCAAGGATAATTTACATGCATAACCTTACAGCCCATTTGAACTTAGTTCTGAATGTCTAGAATCCAGCTTTTCTTTTTTCCCAATTAATTCTTTGTCTATTGAATTAACTGGACAGCTGACAGTTAAATAACTTCTTAATTTAGTGGGATCATTTCAAGATTTCAAATCTGGTCACAGAGAGCAGTGATAAATATTGACATAACTGCTTATGCAATGAAGTCATTCAAACAGCAGCAATGCTCCAAATATATATTCACGTGTGATCTTAGTTTCTAATTGGGCCCCCATGCCTTTCCAATATAACCACACAAACAAGTACTAAGATAAAGTTATTTTTGTCTGTGGCCTACTGCCATATAAAAAGAATTGATAAATAACACAATACTTATAACTTATTAACTGCAATACTTTTGTCCTCTCCTCTGTTCCAGGGCTAGACTCTGAAAGATGTCTGTCTTTTTTTTCTGATGACTTTTGACACCACATACCTTCAGAAGGGCATTCATCAATAATCTTCTTTCTCCTCTTTTTCTGCTGCTTCATATACAGATAACATTGGCAGCCACAGTGCTCAGCGGGGAGGCGGATACACCATGTCACATCAACTACTGTTTCACTGGCAGCAAAATACATGGGCAAAAAAATGGCTGGAGTGGCTAGAACAAGCCAGAGAAAGACAGGCATTGGGGCTGCCAATGGAACGCTTCTCCTACGAGGACAGGCTGAGAGAGCTGGAGCTCTTCAGCCTGGAGAAGAGAAGGCTCTGGAGAGACCAGAGAGCATCTTTTCAGCGTATAAAGAGGGGCTGTAAGAAAGAAGGGAACAGATTCTTAAGCAGGGCCTGTTGTGATAGAACAAGGGGAAATGGGTTCAAACTAGAAGAGGGGAGATTTAGATTGGATATAAGGAAGAAGTTTTTACGATAAGGGTGTGAAGCACTGGCACAGCCTGCCCAGAGAGGTGGTGGATGCTCTGTAGGAACTCATAGTCAGGTTGGATGGGGCTCAGTGCAGGAGAGTTGGACTCAATGGCCTTTAAAGGTCCATTCCGGATCAAATGGTTCTGTACTATCCTGCCCTGTCACTGCACTAACAGATTTTAACACACCACCCACAGTCTAGAGTGATGTCTGCAATGAACAGAACAAGAAGCACACCAAAGCATGAATTCAGAACATCTCAAACTGCTGCACATTACAGAGATTTATTTCAGTGTTACTGGTTACCTAATGCATGTAAAAAACTTGATAAATGCGGAGCCCACCTGAAAGCAGCCATCAAGCTTAAGAGAGCTTGGCAACAATCGAGATGCAGGAAGATTGTGACTTCGGGTGCAGTTTGTTTTGTTTTGTCTTTTCAAGAAGTCATCAGTTTCTAGGACTTATTACTGGAGAAACTCTAACATACCAAATTTGCTTCCTGCAGTGGGAACATGACTAATTGCTGAGTGGAGTTCCCTACTGACTGCCTGAGTTTGGTTTCAGCAGTTGTGCTGTGCAGGTTCAGCTTCTTACAGAAGCCACCGGGAATCCGTGGTTTTGAGAAACCTCTTCTTCTGTAGAACAAGAAGCACATGAGACTTGAAACAGGAGGGTTATCTCAGTCTTTTGAAAGAGATGGATGGTCTTAGGCCTTCTGAACACAGACATAATACTCCAGAAATTCAGATTTCTTCTGCAATTTGTGACCACCTTATTTTGCCTCCCTGCTAAAGAACTTGCACTAGCCTCTAGTGTGAAATCATAGTGATGTTCCTTTGTCTCTGCTCCTAGAGTTTTTCCCTTATTTCCCTTATTTGATTGTTGTGTGTTTGTTGTTGTTGTTGTTGTTGTTGTTGTTGTTTTGGAGGCTTTTTTTTGGGGGGGGGGTGAGTGGAAGGGGATTGTTTAAGTACAACAAAGCCCACAGTGCCAATTACAGTTTTGAGCACTACATTGGTAATCAGCAACAACTTTCTTCAGTAAGACAGAGGAGGTGAGTAATAAACCTTAATAATGCTTCTGCTAATAATTAACTTGCATTTTAGCATGTGTACCCAACTTTACAAGCTACTTTTAATGACGGAGTAACTTCTTATAACCAGTCCAAGTCATTCCACTTTTCATAATGCTTTCATAATGCTACACGTTTTATGGAGCTGAAGGAATCTACTCAGCCTGATTTCAGTATTTACAGCAATCTAAAACTGACATAGCTTACAGCAGAACTGGGCTAACAGTGCTTAAACACTGAGTAATAGGTTTCATGAAGTCCTTTAAGTAGCATGAATACTTCTGTATGAAATCTGCTTTCAGGATTCTCAGTCCTTACTTAAAGCTTTTCTTTGTGTACTTTCGATTGTCGAACTTGAAAATGGCTGCAGGTGTAGCAGAGCTGTTATTTTTGTGGCTGTCCAATATGACAAGTCACAAGAACATCCTACAGTGACAGGGGAAAACAAAGGTGAGTGTGTTTAATCCAATGCTGCTTCTCATTGGAGAGAGCATCTGAGCGTGTTTATAAGGATTTGCTTTTGCAGTTCAGTCTCATGGAAAGTCCCTTGCTCTGTACCTTTGTATGTATTTCTCAGTTTTCTTCTTTTCAAGTTTCAGCTTTGTGTTCTGTATTTGTTTGAGCAGCTCCAGAGACTCATGAATAGATTGAAATCCTGGTAGAAAAATAGGAACAATTAATTAAATTGTGATTGCTTTCAATACACTAAGAGATTCTTCTTTTTCTCCCCAAATATTTCCAACCCCCACATAAATCAGAGCACATCAAACCCAAACTATTTATTTCATCTTCTCACTGAATACCATAAACATGCAATATCAGCTTATGTTGCCAGCTCCTTGCTGTAGGATTCATATCTTCCAATGCACTGGACAGCATCAAGCACGATAGGAATAAACTGTAATCAATATACTTGTAGTTTGAGGCTAAGAAAGTATTGTCTGCATATAAAACCAAGGGTGGTGTTAGATTTTAAAGTGCATTGTTCTTATATTGAGCAATGATTTTTATTTATTTAAGTTTGAACTAAAGACACCCTGTGTTCCCACCAGTGTGGTTGGTGCAGGTCCTTGAGGTCCAGCTGTGTGTATTTGGCCACAGTGATGCAGGGCCTGAGCAGTTCCTCTTTTTTTTCTTTTTTTTTTAATACTTATTGTAACATGACAGTGGATGTCATTTTTCTTTTTGGAACATCTACTTTGTACAGACTGGTTTTATCACTGCTACACATGAGATGGCATTCAACCAAATCAGTGCGTATGTTGTTCAGAAGTTTAAATCCTGAGCATGTCTGTGATTTCTAGGATGCTGATCTGCGTGAAAGCCCAGGGAGTTGATGAGACAGTTCATAAATTGCTCCAGTGCCCTTCGTGCTGCTCTGTACCTCTTCAATGGCCTTTTTCTCCCTGTTTTTGGGGGTTCAGTCTCTACTAGACTTCTAAGGAAAGAGCAATCACTGAACTTGAGTTTGAAGGCAAATATTGCCTTTTTTTGTGTAAACAGATCTCTTCCATTATTGACTTCCACAGGCAGGAATCTCAAGAGCCCCCACTAAAACACCAGAATCACAGAATCACAGAATCACAGAATCACTAAGGTTGGAAAGGACCTATAAGATCATCTAGTCCAACCATCCACTTATCACCAATGGTTCTCGCTAAACCAAATCCCTCATCACAACATCCAAACGTTCCTTGAACACCTCCAGGGTCGGTGACTCCACCACCTCCCTGGGCAGCCCATTCCAGTGCCTGACCACTCTTTCAGAGAAGTAGTATTTCCTAATATCCAGCCTGAATCTTCCCTGGCACAGCTTGAAACCATTCCCTCTAGTCCTATCACCAGTTACACGAGAGAAGAGGCCGACCCCCAGCTCACTACAACCTCCCTTCAGGTAGTTATAGAGAGCAATAAGGTCTCCCCTGAGCCTCCTCTTCTCCAGACTGAACAATCCCAGCTCCCTCAGCCGCTCCTCATAAGGCCTGTGCTCCAGACCCCTCACCAACTTTGTTGCCCTTCTTTGAACACGTTCCAGGGCCTCGATGTCTTTCTTGCAGTGAGGGGCCCAGAACTGGACACAGTACTCAAGGTGCAGCCTCACCAGAGCTGAGTACAGGGGGACAATTACTTCCCTGCTCCTGCTGGTCACACTACTTCTGATACAAGCCAGGATGCCATTGGCCTTCTTGGCCACCCAGGCACACTGCTGGCTCATGTTCAGCCGAGTGTCAACCAACACCCCCAGGTCCATTTCCTCTACACAGTCTTCTAGCCACTCCGCCCCAAGCCTGTAGCGTTGCTTGGGGTTGCTGTGGCCAAAGTGTAGGACCCGACATTTGGTCTTATTAAACCTCATCCCATTGGCTTCAGCCCAGCTATCCAGCCTGTCCAGATCCCTCTGTAGGGCCTCGCTACCCCCAGGCAGATCGACACTTCCAGCCAACTTGGTGTCATCTGCAAACTTACTGAGGGTGCACTCAATGCCCTCATCCAGGTCATCAATAAAGATATTGAAGAGGACAGGCCCCAGCACCGACCCCTGGGGAACACCACTCATGACCGGCCGCCAGCTGGATTTAGCTCCATTGACCACCACTCTCTGGGCCCGGCCCTCCAGCCAGTTCCTTACCCAGCCAAGAGTGTACCTGTCCAAGCCACGGACTGCCAGCTTCTGAAGGAGAATAGTGTGGGAGACAGTGTCAAAGGCTTTGCTGAAGTCTAGGTAGACTACATCAACAGCCTTTCCCTCATCCACCAGGCGGGTCACTAGATCATAGAAGGAGATCAGGTTGGTCAAGCAGGACCTGCCCTTCGTGAACCCATGCTGGCTAGGCCTGATCCCCCGGTTGTCCCGCACTTGCTGCGTGATCTCCCTCAAGACAATCTGTTCCATAACCTTCCCTGGCACCGAGGTCAGGCTAACAGGCCTGTAGTTCCCCGGGTCCTCCTTACAGCCCTTCTTGTAGATGGGAGTCACATTGGCAAGCCTCCAGTCCTCCGGTACTTCACCAGTCAACAAGGAGCGCTGATAGATGATGGAAAGCGGCTTGGCTATCACCTCCGCCAGTTCCCTCAGCACTCTCGGGTGAATCTCATCCGGCCCCATGGACTTGTGACAGATTTCAGAATCTTTTATTCTGAAATTTATTATCCCCAACATTCTTCTGCTTACTGTATTTAACTTGATGGTCAGTCCCTCGTGCCTCAAGCTCCTTCCTGTATCAAGATGTTGCTAATTTAGAACTTGATTTGTTAACAGCTCTGGAGCAGAGCTTGTGGGTTGCAAATAATTGAAGGAATTGGAACTGAAGTAAGGAGCAGTGGTCCTAGATCACAGGCAACTTTTAAGATGAGAACATATCAGATGTGAAGCACTTGTGTAGTGTTTTCAGCCATCTGTTCCCTTGGAGCGTTGGCTGAGTGATTTTTTTGCATAAACAAGTGTTTCCATGTTGTTTCCATTATCAGCTGCAAGTGGGGCAATAGGATACTCTATAGTGAGCAAAATCTTCCTTTTCAAAGCCTTGTGCTTTGTGCAAGGTGCATTGCTGTTGGTAGTTGAACAGCCAGAATCGGCTCAGACTGGTAATGAGTCCATGCTCTGGGAATTATGTTCAGCCTGATGGTACCCATAAGAAGCATCTACTGTGTGTTCAGCAATGTTATCTAAATGCTTCTGTATTCATCTATCCTATGGTCTGGGTAGGATAGCTATTAAACAACCGGGTGCCTCTTTCTCGATCTCCTGTTAACGGAGTAGATTGTGAAACTGCCTTTTAGATCAGCTCACCACCAGACCCTTAGCAAGAGAAAGCAACCTGCATGTGAAAATCCTGCTGGTGCTGGTAAGGACAGCTGGGCTAACCCAGATGCCTAAAAATGACACCTGTGAAACCAGTGTGTGGGAGAGGGGAACAGTCTTTGGAAGGTACTTGTCTCATTACTGGAAAATATCTTCTGCAGCAGTAATTTACTGTACAAATGTATTGACAAATAATTGCGTGAAATTCTCACCTGATCTGTATTCATTCTGGATTTCTTCAAGCTCCTTCCAAATCTGTCTTTCAAACCTGGTGATTCTTGCATGCAGGTCTTTTTCATCACTCTTCATTTGGTTCAACTGCCTTTTGTGTTTCTCTGGGTTATCTGATTGCTCTAGCTGTAGTGACAGAAGTAGAAGCTTCTCTTCTATTTTCTTTTCTGCTGCTTCCTTTAAGCGCATGGCAGAAGGTAATGTTAGGATGCTTTAAATATGTCCACCATTATACTCCGTCCTGGCAACCCTGAAATTAATCAGTTTTGCTTCCCAATTCCAAGAATAAGCGCGCTGCAGAAATGCAGTGAGGTCTGGTACCCTGGAGGGATGTCAATTCTCTTTTCCCCAGCTAACTGGATTAACTGGGGAAGGGGCTGGGGTAGGCCAAGAGGGGATTTTTTTATTTTTTATTATTTTTATCATTTATTTTAACTCCAGTTGTTCTCTCTGTTTCATTCTCTAACAACAGGCTGGGAATTCAAACAACTTATTTCAGACTACTTTCATGCACTTACCTCAAACACAAGTTTTTGAGCCAAGGGGCAAAGCAATGAGGGGTGCACCCAGCTCCATGAGTAAGGGCAGTGAGCCCCTAACAGCTGCTCTTTGGAGCCCAGTGCCAATCTGAAGGCCACTGCACCTCTTCAGAGATATGCTCATATCTGAGCCATGCTGCTGCCCACTCCTTTGTTGCTCTTCAAGTTGCATTGAGTCCTCTGCTAAGGTCCTGCTTTGACCATCAACATGGTCAAGATCCTTCCCCTTCAGTAGCCCTGGTGGCTCAGAGAATTCAGGCAATGCTGGACTCTGCCTCTCAGGGAAAATATTTGCAAACCTGGCAGAGTTTTTTGAACGTAAACTGAGTTTATGGTGGTGCTGAAAATACATTCTCTGTTTACAAACATTGCCATGCTGTACAGGTGGCTGGTGGAGTGAGTCAGCCCCAGGAATAACCAAACTGCTGCTTCGTACTCCCAGTACAGCTCCAGCTTCAGCATGGAACACATCCACCAGCCCTCTTCTCCATCTGGCCTCAGCCATGTCAAAAAGGTGTCCAATTGGACTTTTAACAGACTTTTTACATGATGTGATAGTGATAGGACAGGGGAAATGGTTTTACACTAAAAGAGGGGAGATTTAGGTTAGATATTAGGAGGAAGTTCTTTACTCAGAGGTTGGTGAGGCCCTGGCACAGCTGCTCAGAGAAGCTGTGGTGCTCCATCCCTGGAGGCGCTCAAGGCCAGGCTGGATGGAGCCCTGGGCAGCTTGAGCTGGTGGGGGGCAGCCCTGTCTATGGCACGGGGTTGGGGCTGGGTGGGCTTTGAGGCCCCTTCCAACTCAAACCATTCTGTGATCCTATGTTTGATCCTGAAAACAGCCAGCTGTGCTGCTAAGGCCCATGTCTGAGCAGGGTCAATGTACTCCAGGCGGGTTTTGAAGTTCACCTCACACTGCTCTCGTCTCCAACAGAATGTTGAAGTTCACCTCAGCCCTCAGGGGCTGAGCTGTGTTTTCCCTGAGAAGACACCCACCTGCTATAGGGAACTACTTTAGCATGGGGTTGGACCATTCTGTGATTCTGTGACCACCAGTTGCCCTGTGCACACATGTACACATATACACAGGAATAAAGGCACTCCTTATAACTTCATCTGTTAAAAGGTGACTTAGAAGTCTTTAAGTCCTGTTAAAGTTGCACTGCTTGACACTTCATCTCTCCCCGAGGAGAGCTTAACTACATATTTTGGTTTGTTTTCTCAAAAATAATCACAAAAACTGCATTAGCAGGGTAGCTGTGGGACAATGCCTGAAGGGTCAGAAACACTTTTGTTTCTGCCTGGTTGCACCAACTGTTTGGTATTGACAACTAGAGATTGTGAAGCAGAATAAGTGGAATTAAAGTTCTATTGTGTTTTAGTTCCCTTTTGAGTAATTTATCTGTGTGGTTTTGTTTAGCAGTCTTCATTCTGGTTGTAAGACATGGCAGGTGTGTTTTAATTGGTTTTGAACTCTGAAGCTGAGTGAACTACATGCAGCAAAGGAGGAAAAGCTTTTAGAGTTGTGAAGGAATTGATTAAAAGATACTGGCCCTGTGCCAAACATCGACTGCTGCGGTGGAATCTAAACTCGCTGCATATTAATATACCAACCACAGTATGGTGATGGCATGTCTATATTTAAAACCAGTAAGAATTTGCATAGAAGATCCCTTACTATTCTGGACCTGTCAATGAAGGAAAGTAAACCTAATGATGTTCAGTGATGGCACTGATGCTTATTCTGGGACAGGTCACCACTGTTGGGTAAACTGGGGCTTCACAAATGCCCAGTTCATATTGGTTGCCCAGGAGGTTGTGGGATCTCCATCCTCAGAGGTACTTAAAAGTCACCAAGAGGAGACCTGCCACTTGACTTTGTCATTGGTCCTGTTTGAGTGAGGAGCTGAGTCTCAGGACTTCCAGATACTCCTTTGAAATAAATTATTCTACAGTCATATTTTTTCATAATTCATCATTTTACTGGCCATCCCACAAGGCACTAGGGCAATTCCATTTTTGTTCACAATCTCATGGTGTGTGTAACTTGATGTGTGGGAAGCCTTACCAGCCTCTCCTTCATCGCACTGAGCAGCTGGTGCTGGTACTGGGTTCGATCTTCAGATTGTGTCAGCTGCACCTCCGTCCACTTCCGCTGATTCTGAATCTGATCTTTGAAGTCATTTAGAATGCTTGTCAACCTAAAATTATGATAGGGGTTTTTTTAGTAACAAGACTTAAGGTTTAGTCAGCATTGTGGGGGAGTCTTGAGTCATTAGAGTAAATTGTTTAAGTTACTTCAGATCTCTCCAGTAGTTTCCTAAAGAGACCAAGCTCAATTATTCTATTAATCCTTACCTTGAAGACTGCATATACATGACAAAATGTGACTTCTCCAGTGCAGTCTAATTTAAGAAAATACCCGAGGGCTGAAAAATGCTGTTTTGCAATTGGAATTATCTTTATTTGAAGAAAGTGAAGAAGCTACACTATCCTGTTGAACATCAGCTGTGCTGCTGGACATCACAGTGGGCACCAGAATCACCTGTGGTTTGAAAAGGTTCATAAAGATGAAAGACATTTTTAAGTAATGGTTTACAAATGTGGAGAAAACGTGCACATGCCTTTGAAGCATCAGCTGGACAGAAATGTGAAAGCCCTCCCAAAGGAAATAGCACAGCTCCTGCAGGCACGAAAAGGCAGTGGCTAAAAGAATGCCACACAGGCCGAACGTGCAAACTCCTGAGATAGAGAGCAGTGTGTTTGCTTTTCTTATGCTGCAGCATGTAATTGACAATATGAGCCATGAGGAGACATGGACATACGTCCAAATTTTAGTCACGCATTTAAATCTTCATTCTCACGCAGGTTGCCAGAGTTCCACAGAAAATTTGAGTGTAACTGTATTAATTCCTAAGGCATACTTGGATGCAAAGAGTGACGAATTGAAACTTGTTTGGGTCTTAGCCAGGATACAAACCAGCAAGGAAGGAGCAGGGTTTTATAACTAGACTTCATGCTTAAAGCACTTGTAATGCTTATGTCACTTTTCAGAAGAATGTCTGAGAGAAACCGTTTTTTAAAACCAAGTGATTGATGACAATTTTGTATCTGCCTAATGAAGTGATAATTGCCATCTAATGTAATGTAATTACTAATGTAATGTGAGAAACAAATTAATGTTAACAGGATTTCTCTAAGTGACATATCATTGCTGTTTGCTTGCTGTAGACAGTGCCTTACCAAGATCTTGTACGGCTGTGAGGTCAGTTTATTGTTATTACTCATTTTATTACTTCTAGGATTATTTTAACAATAACACAGGGTTGGGGCTGGCTGAGCTTTGAGATTCCTTCCAACTCAAGCCACTCTGTAATTCTGTGAATTACTATCCCTCCTGCATGGAGCAAACAGGAAGAGATCTATAGTAAGCCAGGCTGCAGAGACAGATGAGTTGCCATAGCCTTTGGTCCAGAAAATCCCTGAAATATTAATGAGATACTTGTGGATATTCAATAAGAGCATCCTCTAAGTAGTGCTGAGATAAAGGTGAGAGCAGAGCTATTGACAAGTGATCTGCCTCTGTGCAGTTGAATACAGCTATTTGTCAGCTAACCGGCCCTGTGAGAGAGGTACCCAGCCCCCCAACTATGAAGGCCAACGATATCTAGTAAAGCACAACTGCCCCTGAAGTCCTGAAATAGTTTAAAAATTCATCAGGTTTTCAGTAACTGTATATAGAAGTATCAGTTTGCACTTTCACAATACAACTCCCAGATCTGAAAAACTGCTGGTTACCAGACAGCTTCATGTCAATTGAAGAAGTAACTGGGCTTTAAAACCAAGTTAAACGTGCCAGCTCATGAGCAGAAACTCCAGTCTGTCCTAGCAAAAGTACATTTTATTTCACATTAAAAGACACAGTGCTAGTGCATCTCAAAGCCTTGGAAGCTTCCTATTTCTGTTGGAAGTTTCAGTAAGACCTAATTGACTCATGAGAAACTCAGCATTTTCTTAAATTTTCGTATTTTCCTCTTTTCTGGCATTTTTCCATTCTTCTTTCCCTTTTATTTTGGTATTTACTTCTTGTTAATCTCACATTGTCTTGATTCTCTTCATCCTTTACTCTCTGTCTTTCTTTAACTCCTTTTTTCCTCACTTTAATTCATTCCCCTTTTTAGTTGTTATTTCATCATTCATCCCTATTCCTTTTCTTGTTCTCTTGATGTGAACATTTTGTGTTTAAATTAGCATATTTTTAACTCTGAATGCAATTCAGATAAATTTAATTCAAATAATCCAGCATTTTAAGAAGTGGAAATGCTGCCTTTGAAATATTGTTGCAGTATTATTATAATTAGATTTCAAATTACTTGTGCTGGTTCTGCTGTTTAGTGCTGGGCTGTTTAGCATTGTTCTGCATATGGATGCCACATACTTTAATTCATTGTGTAATCACTGGAGCTCCTACCTCTGTAAAACTCATCAAGATTAAAAGGACACTCTAAAAGTACTTTTGCATCCAGAACAGGAGAAATATATGGTTTAAGGAAGAAACAATAAACTACAAATCCAAGGGCATGTGAAGCTGTGCAGCTTCACCTGCCAGCTCCATCCCTGCCCTGCCCCTGCCCACCTCCCTCAAACAGCATTGCCCCATCCCAGCTGCTCTCCCACCTGAACAGACAGAGCAAACCTTTCAAGAACATGTCACCTGCACCTTAGGCAAGTCACAAGTTAGCCTCAATTACTGTGGTAAATAGTGTCTTTCTACTCGGTGCCCTTCTTTTAGGTATAAAAGGGTAATTGCTTTCGTACCTTTCTTCTTACAGGATGGCATTTAGTGCCTCATTTTAACAATTAGCTTGAAAGACAATATATTTTCATCATGTATTTTCATTATTTTATAGCATGGATCTTCATTACCTTCTCTTTATGTTTTGAATAGATGTTAATTAATGGATTTGTTTGGCTGTTTCATTACAACCTGTTCATCATACTAAAGTATCCAAGGTGAATTATCATAATGAAAACCCTTCTTCACTTACTTGAAATCCAGAAGTTGCAATTCGTGATGTTGATCTCCCTGGACTGTCTGTAAATTTGAGCTTTGATGAGAGTTGGAAGTCTCTATCTTGCCTAATAGCTGCATTACCTAATGAGAATTAACAGGGAATGCTTTTATGAGCCAGAATGTTACCTTGAAATATGTATTATAATTGCAAGAGTGAAAAGAACAACTGACACAAAGGTACAACTTTGAACAAATCACAAATGATTTCACTGAGTGAGGACTTGAGCTCAGGGTCAGTAAGGCTATAAGAACAATTTAGTGGAAGTTTTTGTGGACACGGGCTTTGTAATTAAATTTACAGATAACTAACATTTTTTATTTCAATATGACACTGTGCACCACTGAAATTTCCCTGAAGATGTTAGGACCCAAGGAGTAATATTCCTTGACAGAAAATGTTCATCAAACACCTGTTGGACTCCAATACCAGTGAAAGGAGGAGACAGTCACTCACAGATCAATCCCTCGCCTGCCCCATCCAGGCTGGAATGAACATCCAAAGCATCACAGAGCACTCTAGCCTGGGTACCTGATGCACTCTGAGGCATTTTTGGCTAGAGCTGTACCCATTCTACGGGGCCATTCACTTCTGGGGGAGCAAGAGGAGAGACTGCCTCAGGAACCAGGGCTGTGGTTTCTGGACCCTCAGGCGAATCATTAAATCATAGAATCATAGAATCATTTCAGGTGGAAGGGAGACTTAAGGGTCATCTAGTCCAACTCCATTGCAATGAACAGAGAGACCTACAGCTTGAGCAGGTGCTCAGAGTGCCATCTAGCCTGACCTTGACTGTCTCCAGGGACGGGGCATCCACTACATCTCTGGGCAACCTGTGCCAGTGCTTCACCAAACTTATTACAAAAAACTTCTTTATATCCAATCTAAATCTCCCCTATTTTACTTTGAACCCATTTCCCCTTTTCCTATCACAACAGATACTGCTAAAGAGCCTATCCCCTTCATTCGTATAGCCCCCCTTTAGTACTGAAAGGCTGCCCTGGTGAGGAAATACCTTCATCCGGTTGATAGTTGTAGCACATGTATGTCAACAGGGAGCTGCTGAAGGCTCATTATGTTGTTTCGATACCTTAATACTCTACAAAAAACAGCTCTGTTTTGGAAATTCTCATTTGCTTCTTTCCCACAAATGCATGAGTATAGTTTTCCCCTCTTCACCTGAGAAACTTTGTTCTGCTTCCTGCTTCATGTCTATGATGGCGTATTTTTACCTGCTACTGTTTCAAATGATCTGACACACACCTGCTTCATTTCCCATTCTCAGGCAAAGAGGAACATCTTCATAGGAATTCAAGGAGACAGGTGTCCAAACAGTGTCTTATGGCAGAACAGCAGAACTCCAGGTAAAATACTTTCATTTAAATTGTCACAAATAATTTTTCTTTGTAAAAGAGGGTATTTGGGTACAAAATGACTGGAACTCTGCGTTGCGCAGCAGAAGATGCAGTTAAAATGCAGGGATGAGCTTTTAATCGATACCACATGCATGAGAAGCTGAATGTCCCATATCTTCTCCCAAGCTCAACTGTAATGTGTACAGACAACACTTCATTTGAAGCAGGAGCAGAAAGCTGTCATGCTGCAGGTTTACAAACCAAACATATCAGTGGGCTGTACCTGCGAAACATTATTACTAATGCTCTTGAGCCTGTGGAAGGTTCTAAAACAGCTACTGGACACAATGGACCTGTCACAAGACCAGTTATAAGAAATCGTAAGCAGTAACAATTGTTATTTGTTGTTGGCTTATCCTCTCTATGGAGAAAAAAAGAAAAATAAGAGAAAATACCATTTTCCAGAATATTTTCACTGCTACAGTTTCAAATATTTTTTGAAATATTGCCAGCTTTCATAGGGAACTGGATACGCTACTAGGTGTCTCCTTGCAGCCACCTTAGAATTGAAGAGAAAACGGTGGATGTATGAACTACTTATCAGCTTCAGAACTAATGCAACTGAATTTTCCAGATGCACTCAAGGCAGAATCATGCTTTAATTCAAGGGTCTTCTAAACCGTACTGAGAAACCAGCTGTGATGACGATCTTAGTATTCTCAAATCCTATAATATTTTTGTTATCTGTTTTTAGACTACATCTATTAGAAAGGCCACTGCCATTCCACAGCATCGGGGAAAACTTATTTTTTTATTAAAAAAATCCTGAGATGTTTTATAAATTGTGTATCCATCATTAATATCAATCAGCACATAGGAGAGTAAGCACTCTATGTGTGCCTCATCATCACTCATCAGTTATTGCGAATTTCTGTACTCACCACCTTCTCAAAACTGCCAACATGATTTTTGAGGATAGAGCGAAGGCCGTAGATCTCCTTATCCATGTTCTGGACCTCGTGCCTGATAACACAGATGTCTCCTGATAGCTGTGCAATACTTGCCTCACATCTGCAACCAAACCAGAGACAAGAGAACATCTGCATGGACACATATAAGCGTGGAGCTGAAGGTGAGGAAGTGGAAGGCACTCAGCATTTGGCCAGCAGTCCCCTGAACTGCAGTGACAACAGATGTGGTGTCCATACATTGCAAACATCCTAGTGGCTCCCAGCGGCTTGAGGTGACCTGAAAAAGTCCACAGCTCACCCTGCTGGGCCAATTCCTCCTTGTTTTCCCTCTGTCTGATCTTAATGGTGAGCTAATTTAAATCTGAAATGCAAATTGAGAGGTTACTCAGCCGCTCCAGCTGCCTGCAGTTTTTGGATGCCTACCCGGAACGTAGGAGTGCCCAGACGGCAGCATCCTCTGGCTGGAAGCAGATGTGGAGGATGATCAGGTTTGGAACTGCAATGGGCAAAAAAAAAAAACTGTGGTGTTTTATAGGAAACACTTGTCATTTTCTATTTAAACTCTCTCAGTTGCATTCACTAAAATATCTTGTCACATTTCAAATGGGCAAACAGATGATTTGAGAATGATGGCATTAATTGAATAATATTTAACCAGCTTATCTTCAGGTAATATATGCATCCAATTTCTTCCTATCTCTACTGTACCTATACACAATGCAAAATATATATGTATATATTTACATAAATACATCTATTTTTTTCCACAGGAGGAAGATGATTTGCTTTAGTGTATATGTAAATATTTGTATAACATCATAAATACATCCAACATGAGCTAGAAGACAGAGACTTCTGCTCCTGCACCCCTCCCTGGCGAGTGGAGGATAACAGAGAATCTCCTCCACATCTGCCCCTCAGGAGTAACCACCTGCACCCATCAAAGGCACTTGAAGCAATACTGAGGAAACAAATATCCTACCTTGTGCAGTGTGCACAGCATAAAGCACCGCACCATTTAGTATATATAGTGGATTAGAAGTTGAGTAAAGAAAACAGATGAGTTTTAAAATGCCAGAGAAATTATCCTCCAATGCACCACAGGTTAAAGCCAGTGCTGTTGTCAAAGGAACTAAAGCAAGGCTGTGACAGTTTAAATAGACCAGCCTTTTGTCATCTCTTGATGATGCAGAAATATTGAGATACACCTACAGAGCATTCACACCAGGGAAATGAAAAACATTTCTGCAGACAATAAAGACTCTGTACAAAGGCCAGAGCATTGATAAAAATATTTATATATATGTTATTCATCTGGAAAACAAATTACAAAACATCTCAAAAGGTGACAACAGCTCTTAAGAGGGCAGGGGGTGTGAGGTGGTGCCTGCTGCACAGCTTTTACCAGTTCAAACTTCAAACACCAGCATGGAGCTGGCAAGGGATAATGCTCCAGGGGCTGGGAGCCTCATGGAGACAAGGGACACCCAGCACTGTACTGGGCTGGAAGAGCTCATTTGTATGCAACAGCAATGAGCCTGTGGCAAAGATGGGGTTATGGGGTTATGGTATTATAGCAGTCTCTCCACGGTCAGAGCAGTGGGGATCCTCTCGGAGGTGTGCTTCATGGATCACATGTACCTACACACAGTACTGGTACTTTGTGCAGCATAGCACGGTTGCAGTCTGGCAGACTTAGTCCTGAAGGGAATGGGGATGCTTGCGATTTTTAAAATCCTGCACCAAATCAGTATTTGATGTAGGAGATGCTCAACAGATTGTGGTGAGATCATTGTTTTTCAGTCACATACACAGAACCTGGGAGTATGTGAGGAACAGCAGGATGGGTATGGAGAAGTGCAGGAAGGGTGCTCCTTGTTAGATTTGCATATAAATTAAATAGCAAAAAGAAATAAAAGCCTCTAAGGATTGTACAGAAGGACTTAATTATAGGCAGGAATTATATCTGCCTTGTATACATTTGAGGAACGTTACCCTTTAAAGTCATGGAAAGAGTAGTATATTTAATAAAGGACTACCTAATTTGGCAAACTTTGCATATTCTGAAGGGTGGAATAACTTCATGGGCGTGCGCCACTGGCTTTGGTAGTCTAGCACTACACTGGATTTTTCCTTTGAGCAACAAGGAAAAAAATTCTCAGGAAAAAAATTGTAATGCAATCATCTGTGTGAAGTGCAACGATTATTCAGTCTTCTTGTTGGTGCGTCTGAAGAGATGAGTCAATATTTATGAGAAGTGTTGTTTCTTCTTACAGTTGATTTCCTAAGTTTTATTACTCTAAAATATGATCCCAAGCCCAACGGAATACTTGCTTCAATTTATTTTAAGAATTAGAACACAAATCTAAAATACAGCTAATTTTAGATGCTGGCTGCTGATGTTGAAGGCTGTTTTTACTGTCACTGCTATTTGAAACACAAATGTTTACATGGTATAGATATGTGGTCAGAAGGTCGCGGAATTAATGGACAGCCACGCGAGTATTCAACAAGAGCACTCTGTCTGTCTTTCAGGGGAGGACGGAGTGACAGAAAAGAGAGACACAAATTGAATTACAAGAGCTAATCCACATTAATCCTTTACACATAGCAGAATACAGGAGGATGAATCATCTGCTCCGAGAAAGAACAGTGTTCCATGGAGGTTTACTTCATCCCAAGCAATCTTCAATTGAGGTCAGGCTGCAAGTCAACAGCAAAACTTCTATTGAAAGTTTGCACTGGGAAGATTTCTATTCATTCAAAACACGTAAGTTATATGAACCCCTGAGTTTGTCTCCAGCCACTCTGGGCTATACTTCCTTTACACAGCTTTGAGCCGAGACTCAAGGTTGGAAGAACATGAGAAATGCAAGCACTAATCATCTCTGTTGCAATGATCCTGCTGGTCAGCTCCGGCTCTCTTCAGAGCACCATGCTGGGGACAGTTTTGCCAGAGAGAGAAATGAGAAAGTGCTGAAGATTCGTGAATCACACGAAACTGGACTGTGCTTCAGTGTGCACTGTCATGGGTGCCTGACCTCCATTATTCTGCATGGATTTTCATTGTGTAAATGGAAGTGGATTAGTCTTTTTTTTAAACCTCTGCATTTTCTTTTTCCATTTCCTTCTTTCCCCGGGTGTGTTTGGTTTCCTTTGCTGCAGGCCAATGCTTCAGCACAGCAAATGAGAACAAGACCTACTGCAGCTGGCAAAAGCAAGCAGCGTGCCTGGAGAAACACTGGAGAGAGAAGTGACAGGACACAGCGCCCACTGAATACTATGACTTCGCTGAAAGCTTGTCATCTGGAAAGTCTGCCCATAGAAATTTGAGAACACCAAGAGAAGAATTTACTGCATGTTCACCTCTCGCTTTCTTTCAATGCTGATCAGCCGCAACATGTAAAAAATGTATCTTTCTCCTGCCAACTTTAAATGTACTGGCTTCACCATCTAGTTTTGAATTCTTGGGCTTTTCTTCAGTAGTTTGGAGTCCTTCCGTACACTATGATATTTTTTCTGCCTCTCTCTCAGTATCTATACCTGGAAGTGAAGACATCTCTGGATATTTTTTTTAGAAGCTATACATAGATGCGTACTTCTCTCAGCCAGAAATTTTCCTTATCTCATCACCACATTCCCGGCTGTTCTTAACAACATATCAAGTTTTTCACTTCAGAAAGGGAATTCTGGACTCAGTTCAGTATTCTGGTATCAGCCTCTGTGCTAGGTATGGAGATACCTGGTCCCTGTTCACCAGTCCTCCACAGCTCTGGTCCAGGACTACAGTCTTGGCATTTCTGATACTGCACATCTGTGAGAGCCGACTGTCAGTTATTCATCAACCATATTCCCTGAACTTTTCCTAGAGCATTCAGCAACAGAGCAGTCCCTCACAGGGTTTATAAAACACTTTTTTTTCAGTTAGCCCATATGGCCCAAATATATTCTTTCACAACACCAGTCATATTTCTGTTATCCACAGATATCAATAGAAATGATTTTATATGGAAAAGATATGACTGGCCTCCAGAGAAAAACAAACAAGGAAACATTAGAAGCATGCCAGTTCAAGGAGTTTTCTTCCTTAAAGACTACTTTTTTCAGGGTATTGATCAGTTCAGACATTTCTTAATCCATATACTCTCTTGATATATAACACATTAGAGTTCCATTTCTTCTTTAAGTCATAACATAAGGTGTCTAAATGCCTCACAGAAGTTCACTATCAAAGGAAGAAATCAAGTTTGTTCTACAAGACTCACTTTCCAAGAGAGGAGGTGAAGAACAATAGGACAGCTTAACCTACTTCAGCTGAAGTCAGGCCAGACTAGGGAAGGAAAAAATTTAAGTATGTCGTGAAGAACAAGACAGGAAAAAAAAAGGTATCTTTTTCCTGGTTTGATAATTTTATTAATATGTAGAATGCAAAGCATAGATCTGGCACAAAAAAATGGAGATATAAAATGAGTGCAAAATATGTTTGTGCCACCTCTGAGCTTGCTTTGCCTAAATTGGAAAAGAGGGCCATTGTATATTCCTTACCTCACCACTCTTCCACGCAGGTCTCCAAGACTCTGGATATATTTATGGTCCAGACTTTGAATAGCAAAATTGGTTTGCACTGTGGCACCATCTCTTGTTCTTATTTGTCTCTCCAAAACCTGTGAATTCAAAATATTTAATGCAGTGTTGGTTTTCCACATTATTTATTTGTATTGTTCAAAAAATGGGGTGAAGCACCATTTTCCGAAAAAGGTCTATAAGCTTATTTTTCTTTCAAGGAAGAAGTAAACAGCATATTTTTCTTTCAGAAATCTACACCTGTATAAATCAGTGCTCAAGGCCAGGTAGTGTGGGGCTTTGGGCAGCCTATGCTAGTAGGAAGTGTCCCTGCCCATGGCAACAGGGTTGGATTAAGATGGTTTTTAGGGTCTCCTCCAGCACAAACAATTTTGTGGTGCTGTGAAATTATATGTCTATCTCTCCCTTAAGATTGTGCTTTATGTTGAAAAGTTCAGCACTCAAAAACGAGGAAATGTTACATCCATCGAATCCCAATGTGTGTCAGTATGAGCAGCTAGTCAATGTCTTGTTTTGCTCTTTTTGTTTGTTTTATTGCACAGTAATAAAAGTCTGATCTAAAGACAGAAGGAGCAGCCACCCTGAAGGCTTTATGGCTCATCCTGATCATATCTGAATGTGTCACAAGAATTAATTTTAGGAAGATTTTGGAGCTACCGTGACCTTTTACAGACACAAAGCCGAGAGAGAGAATGACATTCCAGATACCCAAGTTTTAGGACTCTGGTTAAGAGCAGAGGCCCTGAGCTGACATTTCAGTGTTGCCACAGCCATCCAGGGTTATGGCTGGAGATGGGATGAGAGGCACTTCTCACCTCTGCAACTAAGCTTTTAACATAGATGTCTCTTTCATGCATTTTGAAGTCTCTTCATACAATCATGGACAGTGAATTAATCAAGGTTGTAGCACTAATTGTGTTGAGGTTGCTAGTTCAGCTTATGCAGTTTTGCGACTGTGTCAGAGGGATGTTTCACCATCTGCAGCTTCACTCCTTCCAGAGTCCTCCCCAGGACAAAATATCCTTCTTTTTAGGGCTTTCTTCATGTTTTGGAGTAGACTTGGAGTAGGGAAGCCACATTTCCTGGTGAATCCCATTGTTGCTGTTTTTTTTTTTAAATGCTTTAGAAATGGCCATTGCTCAACTGCTCTAATTCACTGTGTCCCAGGAGCAATTCCCCAGACTTGTACTCTCTGGTGGCTTTTGTTGACAAGTTCTCACTGTGCTGCTTTCTGTGCTATTGGTCCTTCAACCTCAGAAATCTTCACAGCCATAGCAAAGAAAGTGAGCCAACACTTGAGATTAGGACCCAAAGTAGAGTAGTTTACAGCCAAGGAAAAAGTTTGGACTTAGAAAACTGACATCATCTTGGGCATTTTTCTAGTAAAATAATCCTCATCTCAGCTGAGTCATTTCAGATCTGTTAATATAAACACATAGAATGTGAGGTATTTCCCCAGTTACATAAGAAACAAAATTTTGAATTTATTGGCATTTGGAAGACATTCAGTGCTTCAAAGGATAATACACATCTCTTTGGAAGTCTATTTTTTGTACTGTACATTTTTGTCCAAAAAGAAAAACACGGAGCTGGTGAATTTCACATATAAATTTGACAAATAACAGCAAAGATTAAAGATCTTTAGCCAGAAAAGGGTACCCCATGAACTTCCAGTACAGAATCATCAGTCAGCTCAGATAAAGCGTGACCTGAACCTTCATTCCAGTTTAAACTGAGCTTCATGAAGACTTTCAATGTTTTCATACAGAAATTATGTAAAGTAGAACATCTGCAACTAGAAAACTAAGAAAAAAAATTGATTTTTAATGTTATATTAGAAAAAAAATGTAGTTTACTCATTTCCCTTGAATTCTGTCTCCCATGCTCCAACAAAAATGAAAGCAAATAGGATGTGAATCTTTCAGTTAATAGAAAGTAACTCAAAAATGTGTTAGTCTGCTTCCCTTCCCTTCCCTTCCCTTCCCTTCCCTTCCCTTCCCTTNTTAAGCAGTCCAAGATGCAAAAGCTTTTACAGAAGTACATAAATGTCAACTTAAGTACTCCAGGGTGCAAAAGATTTGTATTTTACGGAAATATATTATATCTGTTATTCTAAGAAAAGCGTGGCAGAATTCAATAATAGAGCTAATAATCAAACTCCAGTTTTTGCCCAAACTAAATAGCTTTGTCCATAGGAGCAAGCAACTCATACCTTCTTTGAGCTCAGGAGAAAACTTACTTCTATAAATGAAAAAATAGGAAACTAAATATAAACAACCATTTAAAAACAGGCAGATCTCTCCAAGAAGGCAACATGATCTATATTAGCATCAGCACTCAAATAATTGGAGACTCTCAGTAGGGTTATAAAAATATTAGGCAAATCATGACAGCCATCTTACCTTCAGTACTTGATTTTATGCAGGTCATGTTTTCACAACCTTTCTCTTCATTCTAAGATAAAAATATTCTTTCTAATAGACCGGAGGACAAGTGTTCTGTTCATTTTCCCTTTCCCTTTCCATTTTCCCTTTTCTTTTCTCTTTCCCCTATCCCTTTCCCATTCCCGTTCCCTTTCTCATTCCCTTTCCCTCTTTCTCTGTCCTCTTCCCTTCTTTTTTTCACAAGGAACTGCAAGTGGCACTATATAAGAATATCAGAATTTACCTAAAATATACCACTCGTGGTAAGGACTTTTCCACCCCTGGAACCACACAAATGTTGAGTCGATCATGGGCTAGTGCTGTGCTACTGAAACAAGGGAAATCGTCCTTGCCATTTCTTACCCGAATGTCCTGGCTGAGCTTTTCAACTATGCCTGTTATGGTCTGCATGTTGTTCTCCAGTAGTTGCCGAGCAGCAGTCTCTCTGTGCTGTAAGCCTGTGGTTTCCTGGAGGTGGGAGACAATGTCATTGTTGATTCGGAAGGCCTGATGGAGGAGGAAGGCTGTGGTCCTCTCCTGGCTGGAAAGCCGTCCCTCCAGCAGATGTGCCTTGTCTCCAGGACCAGGAGCAAGGGATGGGTCTCTCCTGTGAACAGCCAAAACCCCAGGTGTTGTGGCAACCGCGAAAAGCAAACCAAGGGAATGGCATGGAGCTGTGTCTGGGGAGGTCAGGCTTGCTGCTAGGAAAAGGTTCTTCACCAGAGAACGGTGGGCATGGAACGGGCTCCCCAGGGCAGTGGTCACAGACCTAAGTTGCCAGAGTTCCAGCAGCATTTGCACAACACCCTCAGACATAGCGTTTGGATTCTGTGTGTTTATGTATCGAGTCTGGAGTTGGACTGATGTTTCCGGAAGATGTGTGGCATTTTTACAGCTTTGTAGGAAAAAAGCATACTGTCTGCATACTGTCTGTGAATGGAACTTTTATGAAGCTGGATTGGAAGATGGCATTCCCCATGAAATGTCACTGCCTAGGATGTGCTGTGCAAGGTAGCCAAAGAGGTGGTAGCTGAGGGAGCTCAGGCATGAATTTAGTGGAATATCATCATAGCAATCCTCATTTTAACCTCTTCCTAATTCATTTCAAATAAAGGCGTAAATTAACACAGGCAGTGGTCACACTTGAAGCACCCCGGCAGAACAACTATGACTTGTGCAGAGCAGTCCCCAAAACACACAGCAGCCAGGACCAGCAGAAGCAGAGCTTGGGCCACACACAGCAGTGCTCGTGTTCGGTTTCTCTTTGCATTACTTACACCTACCCACTGGGAAGAAGATTGCAAAACTAATGGCTTTCTTACAGCTCTCCCAGGCTTGAATATAACAAGTGCAACAGCATATAAATATAGAAGGAAGGGAGAGAGGAAGGATGTTGCATGGAACTGAAACTGGCAGGTACAGAACAAAACTTAATTTAGACAGCAACAATCTGGAGCTTGAAGAAAACTGGAATTGCAAGCTACTTCTGAGTAAAAAAGCAGAGAGAAATTTAATTTCTGTAGAACCTCAAGCTTCTGTGTTATCCAGAAATTCTTTTGTTTTGTTTTGTTTTGTTTTGTTTCTTAATTTAACCTGAATGGCGTATTTATTCTTTCAATGCTATATGAAATACCCTGATATCAATTTAGTTAAAACTTGTAGCCTAATGATGAATAAAAATATTGTGCTATTTGGGAAAGAAATAATATATATCTTATCCAGTGTCATTAAAGACATCCTAAAATTTAACTTATTTACTTTGTTGCACTCCTGTGCTGCAATACCTTAGTAAAACTGGCATTTGGAGTGCTAGCAGGTCTAGGATCAACAGATAAAGTAAATTATATTTGGGTGGTCCTGTATGGGGCAAAGAGTTGCTCTTGATGTCCCTTACGGATCCCTTCCAACTCAGGATATGATTCTATAACTCCATGTTTTCTCTGAATAGCAGCTCTTAGACTGCTATAGATAAAAGTTTCAATGTAAAAATAATTTTTAAAAAGAAAGGAGAATTCAGCTGCCTTATTCAATCAATGCACAAAATGCAAAGATGACAGCTTAATGACTGAAGTGTGCCCAAGGATACTCTGCAACAAATTTTACAGCCATATGGGTGGCTGTAATGATGTTCTGCAGCTGGCTTACGTCTGCGTGTACCAGGAGTGGCTTTACATTTGTCTGTGCAATTAGGACTTTAAAATAAAAATTACCTTTGGCGGCCCTGAAGCACTAACAAGATCTGAACAATTATTTAAATCCCCTCTTGGTAAAAACTCTAAAAAGTGACCAGTTGAGGTTTTGTGCGCTTAGGCAATTTTCAAAATCATCATGTTTGTTACAAACCACCATAGGGAGAGAAAAAGGAAAAAGAGAATATTCTCTTGGACAATAACTGTGTGAGAATGTAAGTTCAGTGAAGCCTAGTGATGTGCAGCTTACCCTCCGAGGCTAGTCTCAAGAGTCAGGCTCGGGGTCTGTTTATGACATGAGCATGATTGCAGCCTCTAGCATATGTGGAGCCTAAAATAAGTCTAGCCATGTTGCAGGGTTTTTGGCTTAAGAACATGCAAAAAAACAGCCTTGTGCACAATGGCTCAGCTGGTATACAGTAACCCAAGGAGGTGCAGTAATCTGATTCGAGCCCAAGCAGGAGCTGCTAAAGGCTTAAATGTGTAATCCCTGAAGCTCCAGTCCCCTTGGGCTCTTTTTCTTCTTGTCTGACTTGCAGATGTTTTCCTGCTGAGGAGTCCCAGGGAATTCCCCTCAGACAGAGCATGTTGAAATTCAGCTTCTTTTCCAGTCACAGCTCCACATTCAGCTTAATGCAGCTTACACACACACCCCTGGGTAAGTGCTTGTCAGTGTGTGGTCTGGCTTTTCTTGTGGTTCTGCTGGATCCCTTCATCCACTGCATCCTGACTTCCCTGCTGTGTAAGGGCAAACCAGCCCGCTCACTGCTGTGACTCACAGCTTAGATGAGATATTTGTCTAGGCTCATGTTTCCTGAACCTAGCCTGCTACATACAAATCAAACTCATATGAGAAGAATTCCCATTCTTGCAGTTTACAACTGAAATTCCAATGAAAGCACCAAACAGAATTGTACCACAGGACCCACAGGGACCAAGTACAATGATGCTGGTAAACAACTGGGTGTGCACAGCCCTCCCTGCACAGGATGCTGAGCTGGTTAAGTGACTGCTGTGGTCAAAAAGGAAGGCCCCTGCTCTTTCTTCCTTCTTTCTTGCTCATTCATTTGCCCCTTTCCCTGCTCCCAGTCTCTTGGTCCCATTTTTGCATTCTCTTCTGTACTTTAAGACAGCTGTAGTGCCTACTGGGCATCCACGGGTTGACTCCACTTGTTTATACAGCAGAATATTGTCCCTTTCTGGTGTTTGGCTCTTGGCTAAATTGCTTTTTTCATCAGGTCAGTGTGTCAGGCAGGCTTCCAGTGGATGCCAGACCAGCATGAGGGGGAGAGTTGAGGAGGCAGTGAAAGAAAGAGGAAAAAAAAAGAAAATCTCTTCAAAAATAGTGGTAAGCCAATAAGCTAATGAGAAGTCTTGCTGCCACAGTCAATGTCCCAAGTGCCTTGTGAGGGGCCTGAGGATACTTGTCACAGCAGCACCCAAATGATGTGGAATTTGGTCCATTTTATGTCACTGGCCTAGAAGCACCAGCTGCCCCATCCCACCCCAAGCAAGCTGTCAAGAGCTTTGAGTGATATTCTCAGTGCCAGCATCTGGGAGCATGGGATGGAAACTTCACGTCATCTTCCATAAATATCTTCCTCATTATTATGGGACTTTGATTATAATCTGCTACTTTGCATCATTTTGAATGCTTGTATGCATAATGAGGGCAATAAAATATCCTCAGTTCTCTGTCAGTTTGGGCAGATTTGCCAAAGATTGAGAGCCATTATTAAATTAACTTCTGCTAAAAACCTTGTTGGCTTTTTAATTTCAAGTTAAAATATTAGCTTTGCTTTTATTTTGCTTCAGTAGAATGAAAATAGAGTTAAGAAGTCCAAGACACTTTGATTTATTAATGACCTCCCTCAGAAGAGCTGAGTGTGTGCTGCAAACTAACCTTGCAAGCTACTGCTCTGAGCATGTCATTTATTATTATCAACCATAATTAACCTTTGGGAGGAGAAGCCGGGGTTTTCAGTTCTCTGGGACTTCATTCCCTACAAGCACTACCACTATTGCTCTTGCAGACACTGGGATGTTTTCTGTAGGCTGAGCTATCTCCTGTGGGGCTCAGGGCCAAATCATACGCTCTGCAGCATATGCAGGCTGAGGGAGCTGGGCTTGTTCAGCCTGGAGAAGAGGAGACTACAGGGTGACCTCATTGCAGCCTTCCAGTACCTAAAGGGAGCTACAGACAGAAGGAGAGTCAACTCTTTACAAGGGTAGATAACGACAGGGCAAGGGGAAATGGTTTTATGTTGAAGGAGGGAAGATTTAGGTTGGATGTCAGGGGGAAGTTCTTTACTATGAGAGTGGTAAGGTGCTGGAACAGGCTGCCCAGAGAGGTTGTGGATTCCCCGTCCCTGGAGGTGTTCAAGCCCAGGTTGGATGGGGCCCTGGACAGCCTGGTCTAGTATTAGATATGGAGGTTGGTGGCCCTGCCTGCAGCAGGGGGGTTGGAGCTTGATGATCCTTGAGGTCCCTTCCAACCCAAACCATTCCATTATGCTATGATTCTATGATATGCAATGCTCTCATCTATAGATGGAGTGCTTACAGGCTAAAGGCCTGAAGCAGCCAGCAGAGATGCTGTGAGGAAATAGAGGAAGGTGACTGATTAAGAGCTCCCTGATCCTGGATGAGCTCTGAACACTGTGCTGTACTGTGTGTTCCTGCAAGACTGAATAGCCACAGCGAACTGGCTGTGTCAGAGGACATCCTCAACCCAGAACCCATGGAATGAACGTTCAAAGGAAAGAAAAGAACTAAGTGGGGACGCAAGACCAGTTGAGTCGGACTGGGCCTGAGGAGTGACAGGAGCAGGAAGTGGGAGGAGAGGAGCCCCGGGTCCTGCTGCTCTCCTTGCACCGAGTAGAAGGATTAAAATACTCCCATATCACAGCCCCGGTCTCTCCCCTGCCTTTGATAAGCATCACTGAGAGATACAGATGTATCTGCAGACCCTGTGCAGCTGGCCAGGTTCTCATCCCTTCTTTGGAAATCTCTTCAGGAGAGAGAAAACCAGGGCTTACCATTGCCTCGCCACAGACTGTTGGAGGCCACACTGTAACTTCTGGTTGAGGTCCACTCAAAAAGCTGCCCTGTGAACAGGCTTCCCAAAGCCAGGTGTCACAAACACCCACTGAAGTAACTCCTATTCCTTTCCACACTTTCTGCCATCTTTCCCAAGCTTCTATCCATGCCTCCAGCACCACCAGCCCCCCTGAAGCTTCCCTCTCCTGCCATTAACAGGATGAAAAACCCCATTACCACTTGCCCAGACGGCAAGTCTTTGTGCTCCTTCTTACTGCTGCTCAGGAGACAAAAATAAAATAAAATACATAGTAAAATAAAGAAAAATAAATGACCCTTTCTCCACACTGAAACCAGCAGTAGCACATAACTTTAGCTCTACATGGCTACTGATTCTCTTGAATCTGCAGGAAAATCAAACCTCTGAACTCTAGGACTCCAGCAGATCTGTCTGAAGTGCCTGAGGAATTCAAAAATCATAAAATGAATGAAGAGGGGGAAGTGGAACAACCTCACACACTTCATTGTTCTGTGAAATCAGGTTAACAGCAGTGCAGAGGCACTTGTAGGGAAACACTGCACATCAGAGGGGAAAAGACTCAAATCGTAGAATCATAGAGTTGTTTCAGTTGGAAGGGACCATTAGAGGTCATCTAGTCCAACCCCCTGCAATGAACTTCTAGATCAGGTGCTCAGAGTCCTGTCCAGCCTGCCCTTTAACGTCTTCAGGAATGGGGCATCCCCTGCCTCTCTGAGCAAACCGTGCCAGTGCCTCACCACCGGTATTGAAAAAAACCTTGCTTATATCCAATCTAAATCTCCCCTCTTTTAGTTTGAACCCATTTCCCCTTGTTCTATCACAACAGACCCTGCGTAAGAATCTGTCCCCTTCTTTCTCACAGCCCCTCTTCAGACTCTGAAAGGCCGCTCTCAGGTCTCCCCACAGCCTTCTCTTCTTCAGACTGAACAGCTCCAGCTCCCTCAGCCTGAGGGACCCTCACAGTTGAGGTGTTCCATCTCTTCAATCATTTTTGTGCCCTTCCTCTGGACACGTTCCAAAAGGTCCATGTCTCTAAGACAAATAATGAAAATACCTCCAGATGCTGTATTTCCTGATTATCTTTGTTTTTGTTACACCTGAGAATGATTAAACTTAAAAACATAATAAAGGAGCGTATTTCACTAATAGTGTAACTTGTAACACTTGTTCCATTAGTGGGACACTGAACACTTCCTAAGAGAATTTTCCGAAAGTAAAGCTGCAGTTCTAACTTAGGGAAACCAGCCTTAAGCTTGTAGTATGCATTGTTGAAGAGATAGCAAGAAAATATCACAAAAATTCAAAGAATGTATTAAATGTGACATCAAGGGCAGTTAATCAGTTTGCTTTTATTCAAAGTCATTTCCTTAGTTGTGCAAAAAAAGAGTAATCTGGCACAATGGCACTTCATGGTTGTGTGTAATCAACACGCACCTTCAAATTATATGAACCTGCAGTGTTCTCGTTGGATGCAAATAAATCCTCATTTCTTTTGCACTGCGAGAGGCTGCAGCTTGGAGAGAATATGGACCTTTTCTGGCCAATAGGGACTTTGGAGAAAATAATACAACTATGATTTAAGAGAAGAATCTACCTCTCGTGTGTTGTTCCAGGAAAGTGCCACCATCCCCGGCATAGAGACCTTCTCAGCAGTATACCTGCTCCCAGCATGCTTGTGCAATGCGAGAAGTCATCTGCAGTGTGATGCTCACTGCTTGAATCAGGACAGGGCTGAGAAAGCAAAGGTGTGTTCCTCACAGTTGAAAAATAGCTCCTGTTCAGAAGGAGCTGTTGCATGACTGAGATCATTCATTTGGGTATTTCTTAAGTCACCTCTTTTGTTTGGCTTTTAGAAATCAGTATCCACGCAGGAGTTTCAATAATAACTGATCAGCAATTTGCCACTGACCATGCATCCTGTTAGTATTCACCTATTTGGAGTAATATAGGTCACTCTGCCCTTTACTGCAGCATCAGTGAGAATCCTTCCTTCCTAGGAATCCAGATGCACATTTTCCCATCCTCTCTAACAGTCAGGGACAGTACCTTCTGCACAGAAGCTATGTTGAAAAAAAACCAAGGCTAATTCTAAGAACTGTGTGAAACATACAACAAATTTGGCCACTTAGAATGCAAAGTTTTTGTTGTTGTTTTTAAACAGAGATCTTGAAAAAGCCTGCAGATATTTACTGAGTAACATTACAAGTTATGTGCAGCAGTGTTGCAATACGCTGATCTGAGATTTCACTAGTTCCCTGCTAGCTCAGTTAATCTAAACATTTCCTACTTCAGCATGGGAAAAAAATGTCTGTACATGAAAGCTTGAAGTTGGACATATATCTCCTAGTTTCTCTTCTCTCATATCAGCAGCAGCTATCCATAGCATCCTCTGTGCTTGCAGCAGCTCCAAACACCATTTAGGAGCAGGCAGACTGGCAAGCTGTTAGATTCTCCTGCTCTGAGATGGGTGACCTTGAAGAGTCATTAAAGCTAATAGCTTAATGCATCATGTTTTGGCCAGTAAAAAAAAAAAAAAAAAGCAGAGGGAAAAAAAAAAAGTACTAAAATCTTAAGAAGAGTTCTTTATCTCCCAGCTAGTGAAATTTGAGATATGGGTTTGTGTTATTTCATATGCAGAAGTCATGTGGTGCCAAAGAGATGCCTTTTGGTCTAACCATAACTGATCTCTTTTCTGGTGACAGCGACAGGGCCCAAGGGAACGGCATGGAGCTGTGTCAGGGGAGGGGCAGCTGGGGGTCAGGGAAAGGGTCTGCACCAGAGGGCGATGGGCACGGAACGGGCTGCACAGGGCAATGGGCATGGCCCCAAGCTGCTGCAGTTCAAGGAGTGTTTGGACACCATTCTTAGGCATGGGGTTTGATTTTGGGTGGTGCTGTGTAGAGTCAGGAGTTGGACTATCTGGGAGCTCAAAAATTAAAAAGAATTATTGTATTCATTGTCTGTCTATGAAACACACTCATGGTAGAGCTGTGGGGTGACTGGAGACTGGTAGCTGACATGTATGGCTGAGCAAGGAGAAATCAGGAACTTCATGTGCCCCACAGCTCTCCAAACAGACTTTCCAAGTCAGTCCTTGCCCAGATCACAGGAATAATGGAGATCTTATTTCAGAAAAATGCTCCCAGGAGCCTCTATCCAAGAGTACATAGGGCCTGGAGGCAGCCAGCATGAGCAGTTCAGGAAGGAGTAGTGAGGTTTGGACACATTTACATCGGAAGAACAAAACCCATCTGTAGAATAAGGCAGCCATAATGGTGTGGAGCAGCTGCTGCCATTCATAGTCTCAGTGTGGAACTCCAGAGTAGCCTTAAATGTTCTGAGAAAGCGTATTACTGGGCTGCAGTGTCACAACACCTTTGCACAAATCGTTCAGTTCCCATTTGCAGTTTTCTGCCTTGTAGAGAGGATGCCACAGAAATCAGCTGTCTGACACAAATGGTCTTCAACACTGAGCAGCACTCCTTCCCACACACAGTGGGACTCACTGCACAAGGCAGCACGGCCTCGTATTTCATAATTATGATACAACAGCCAAGGTTACCCTTGGAGAGACTCCGACTCAGGATTCAATGAGCTCTGCGAGATGGTGAGTTCATTTTATTTACCTTGTTCTCTAAGTAATCTGCCAAATAAAATGGTCAGTGATGTGACTCATCTCTTGGTATGAATACAGATGTAAATAGTGACATATGTCCAAGGGTACTGAATTTAAGGACCCTTTTCTAAAATTATTATCCCTTGTAGCTACAAACAAGCCAAGGTCAAATATGTCAAGTAGTTTATTCTTAGGTATTATATATTTATAAAACCCATGAATTATGAGCTGATTTTTATATTATAAGCTGCAGAGCACTTACCTCAATGCTACTGTTGATCAAATAAATCATTACTAAGTCTTCTGCATGAAGAGAAATGAGACTATAAAATAGGCATGTAATTACATAGCTGTTGAATAGTCTCTTAAATAATCAACACACAACAGACATGTATACAACTCCCCGCAGAATAAAATGTACAGCAAAATAACGGGGGATGTAGCATTATAAGCGCAGTTCAATGTGGCTATAACCTGGGTTAAGCACACAGATGTGCTGATGGCTTTCTGGACTGTAGAACTGTCACACAAGAGATGATCTGAAACCCCGCAGGAGCCCATCCAACCCCATACCACAGTAATCACAAGGGCTTTGAGTGGTGGGTTGGAGGACAAAACCCTTGCTCCTCAAAACTGCTTCACAAGAAGCAGCAGAGCATGGATTGCGAAGCAGTGGGCAAAGGGTGGACAGCCAAAAATGGTGGTAAAGTAGAAAGTATTTGATTAACCCCAGGCATGTTCCTTGCTTAAGCTAATAATGAACGTTTTGTAGTATATCCACATATACGATTTGTCAGTGTTGCCTAGCTGCTTCTGTCATGAATTAAATAACCCTGATGCTCTCATTATCAATTCCTTGATAACATCTGCTGAATAGAGAGGTTTTTAAGCAATGATAAAGATCTAAGGAGTTCAGCAAATGGTTCCATCAGACACTGCTGTGCCCAGGATCTGTCTCCTGCATTTTTATTTAAACAAGGATGAAACATGAGCTACTTCTTCCCATACCAAAGCAAGCAGTTGATCTGGCATGCCTCACAGAGCTCTGCTTAGACTTGTTGAGTATGTTATTTGGTACTGTCGAGCACATCATTTAACAGCAGGGAAAATGAGCACTAATGAGTACTTTCTGGGAAAATCACTCACATTTTGAGTGCTAACATCAGTGCCTGTCATTAAGCTAGAAGCTGTACTCCTGGCATGCAGGCAGCTGCATGGTAGCTGTGGTTCCTGCCTTGGCCACGCAGACTGAACAGGGGACTCAGTGTTATGGGAAACACCAACATTATAGCTGCTTTGGGGACATGAGCGTCAGGCTAGGACAAGCCAGCCTTTTCTCCTTGGCTGCACTGTTGGTGCATCCCTTAGCTTGATTACTTCAGCTTCCTTAGGTAGCAAAACCCTGAGGGCTCTCATCTGGCTGGACTTCCCATACGACACATTTCATCAAGTAATCTTCCAGCAGCTAAACACAGGACACAACCTTCAGCAATTGGTCCCAACCTGTGTTTTGACAAGGGATCAAATCTCAAAAACTGGAGCAAAAACCTTAGCTTTTATTGCATTTCCACCACGTGCAAAATCTCGAGATTTGTAATACAATTTCCCTCACATTCTTATCACTGCAGCAAATTGGTGACATAAATGTATAATGCTCTAAAAGCAGAGATATCAAATGGACACAGAACACTTTAAATTAGAAAGTAATTTGAGAGAAGCCAGTCTGCAATATTGTGCAGTGCATGGATTTGGCTTGCACAAAATTGTGTAATTGCAGGAGTTTTTCCCCGTTTACTCAGTAAGCTTCAGTCTTGTTTGCAAAGACAAATAAACACCTGTGAGCACTTTAGCTAGCTTGCTCTGCCTGTTTGCAGCTTGAAAAGCCTCTCAAAATGAAGGTGTAAATAAGGATAACCAAAAAGGCTAGGCAAAGCAAATCTCAGAGGAGTCAAACGCTCCTATACATTTAAAGTCCGGACTTGAGCGGTCATCTGTATAGAGCACCAGGAAATGTTTCTGCCATGGCTGCTGCTCTGTCCACTGCTGCCTGAAGCCCAAAGCTCACCCTTTGCTGTATGCAGCAAAAGGCTGGTGCTCAGGTGACAGATCCAGCAGTTTCAGGTGGGCTTTAATCATGCCCTCCATCCAGTTTAGATATTTTTCAGAGCAGTATGTTGTCTCTGCTGAGACAGATTTATGTTCCTATGTCTTAATAAAACTGCCAGACAAAACATGGAGTGGAAGTGGGGCTTATTTCCCAGAGAAAAGTCTGGTTTTAAACCCAGGATCAAAGATCCTGCTCTCGTCTGGCTGAATTTTCTCTGTGAAGAGGATGTCAGCAGCAATGGCCACAGCTGCAGGGCCATGCCTGACATGGAAATTAGAAGTGAGTCCCTGGCTCCCCAGGCTGCCAGTCCAGCAGATGTGCTTGTTTTAAGCCCAGAAAGCTAACTATATCCTGGGCTGCATTAAAAGAAGCATGGCCAGCAGGCTGAGGGAGGTGATCCTGCCCCTCTACTCTGCGCTGGTGAGACATCACCTGCAGTACTGCATCCAGGTGTGGAGTCCTCAGTACAGGAGAGACATGGACATGTTGGAGTGCATCCAAAAGAGGGCCACAGAAATGATCTAAGGGATGGAACTCTTCTTCTATGAGGGCAGGCTGAGAGAGCTGGGGTTGTTCAGCCTGGAGAAGAGAGGGCTCCGGGGAGATCTGAGAGCGGCCTTACAGTAACTGAAGGGGGGCCATAAAAAAGGGCACAGACACTTTCTCACGGTCTGTGATGATAGGACAAGGGGAAGTGGGTTCAAACTAAAAGAGGGGAGATTTAGAGTGGATATAAGGAAGAAGTTTTTTTTCAATCAGAGCAGTGAGGCACTGGCACAGGTTGCCCAGAGAAGTGGTGGATGGCCCAGTCCCTGGAGACATTAAAAGTCAGGCTGGATGGGGCTCTGAGGACCTGATGGAGCTGTAGGTGTCCCTGTTCAGTGCAGGGGAGTTGAACTTGATGGCCTTTACAGGTTCCTTCCAACTCAAACAACTCTATTATTCCATGATACTATGGTCTTCAAGGAAAAGCTGTGGAAGGTTTTGTTAGACAGTATAAACATGGCAAATCAAGGCATGTCAAGTGAGAGTATCCAGACTGAAACTCATAGCCAAAAAATCTCATTTACCAGGAGGAAATTTGACTCTTAGTGTGTCAAATAAAACCGTCTCAAAGCTAGTATGCTTGTGCCAGTGTTGGTCAAAACCAACAATTTGGGTCCAAAAAATGTCTAAAGTGTCTTCAATACCGTAACAACATTTGCAGCTGTATAATATTCTAATGAGAAATCTGAATAAGTAAGCATAACATACTGTGTCTATCTGTAGGGTATTGTCTCCATTTTCCCATATGAAAAGCAGTGGTACAGGGTTTCAGGAATTCTGGAGCTGGAGTTGGTGCTACACGGGCAGCACATGCTTAGGCAACTGCAGTTTAGCGTATAAGCCTCTTAGTTCAAAAAACAGGCTTTAAATTCATAGATACTAACAGAACTTCAGAGTGACACAGTCACACCAAGCTGTACCCCGAAAGCCTGAAAGTCTGAGGAAAGCCATGGGCTGAACACCATTGAAGGACAATACCGTAGCCTGAAATTGGTAGATTCTTCCCCCTTTTTCTTTTGAAACATGAATATTAAACCTGCACAGCAAGAGCTCCAGAAAGCAATTGCCAGGAAACCAGGGTAACATCAAACCCAACCTCCCTAGCAGTCGGCAGCCAGTTTGCAAGAAAACCAGCAGCAAGCAAACCACAGACACACCTGCCTCTGAACTCACATAAGTCCTATTCCTTGGCAGTGGGCAAAATACCTTACGATGAGATCTGAAAGGCGCGCAGACTTGCCTTCGTAGCATGTTGCTGCAGGAGCAGGAGGACAGCAGGGTCACCGTCCCGGCTCGGCGCCGGCTGCTGCTGCCAGTGCACTGTGTTTCCTGTGGTCTCTAGGAAACCTGTATTCTGTTCCAAGGAGGAGGTGAGACAAGGGCCAGTTGCTGGGTTGCTCCTTCATATCCCATCCAAACCACTCTGCTCAAGCAGTGTGTGGAGTCTGTGTGGTGAGCTTGCAAGGAATGCAGTGAGATGCAAAGTGCAAGGGCAGGGCTGTGCACATGGCACGTCTCTTTCTCAGCACCTGGGGAGCAGAGGTGGGTTAGATAAAAACAGATCTCAGCAACGGTGATCAGATAATTGTATTTGGCAGCTCTCCACACATCAGTGAAATCATCTGGTGTTTTGCTTGTGTTACGCAGTGCGTATGTGCAGGATACAAAATAGGACTGATCGTGTCAAGATGCAAAACGCGAAACGACAGTCGCTTCCTTTTTGTTGATGCTTTTGCAAATAGGAAATGAGTGTGATTTTTTACAAACATATGTCAAAAGCAATAGCTGAATATGTAAGAAGCTGAAAGACCCTTGAGGAAATATCTCTGTACACTGGCAATAGTTTAGATCAGATTAAACCTTTTTTTGACATTCAAAAGCATCATGCAGCGACAGCTGGGTGACTTTAGCAGGGCAGCCAAGGCAGTTCTGCAGCTCCCCTATGAGTAAAGGCTGAGAGACCTAGGGCTGCTCAGCCTGGAGAAGAGAAGACTGAGAGGGGATCTTTTTAATGCTCATAAATATCTAATGGAGGGGTGACAAGAGGATGGGGCCAGACTCTTTTTGGTGGTGCTCAGTGACAGGACAACAACAGTCACAATCTGGAACACAGCAATTTCCATCTGAACATGAGGAAACAATTCTTTACTGTGAGGGTGACAGAACTCTGGAACAGGCTGCCTAGAGAGACTGTGGAGTCTCCTTCTCTGGAAATATTCAAAACCCTCCTAGACGTTTTCCTGTGCAGCCTTCTATGGGGAGCCTGCTTTAGCAGGAGATTGGACTTGGTGATCTCCAGAGGTCCCTTCCAACTCCTACAATTCTGTGAAATTAATGGCATTTTGCCATTAATTTGGATAGAAATGACCAAATTCCAGAAAGCACCACAACTGATGATTGCTTCAAACTTATCCCATGTTGTCTCATGGAGCTCCTTTCCTTCATGCAAAACACAACCTTCCAGAAGATCCAGAAGAACTCTACATGCTCTTTATCCGTTGCTGATGGAAAGGAACATCCTAGAGGTGTGGATATTGCCCAGTTTACCAAGAGAACTGAAGGTTAGCTGTTATCACAAACTCAGATTCACTGAATACCAAAACTTGCAGTAGGAGTTGTTGAACAGAAAATACAGCAGAAAACTGAATTAATCACCAATTTAAAATAAATAAAGTATGTCATGCTTTAAACAAGGTGTTAAAATTACTTATGTACATTTTCCAATACACATTTATAGACTTTTTGTTCACCTAGACAGCTAATAGAAGGCTAACCCATTTCTCAGGCAGGAAATATACATGTGTGTCTCTCTCTATATATACATATATATGTATATATATGTTCCTTTCACAGTAACATCACCCTGCAGGGGCATAATACGAACAGTCAGTAGCGAGATAAGATTGACAAGAGAAAGGACCTCAGAGCAGTCATAAAAACTAGGAAAAAGAACAGAAATTCTTAATTTCAATGAGTGGCTCACATTTAATTTTTTAGCACATTTAATTTCTTTCTTTGCCTCTTAGGTAAGTAGGTAGTGGATTTTTTTTTCCTTTTTCTTTTCATATGGAGTAAATTTGAGCTTTATTACCAGCCCTGAGAAACTCTATCTTGGTAGCAAAACAATAACAGCATCAACAAAATAAAATCACCAATCAGAGAAAACTAGGCAAAAAGGTTTTTTGAGGGGGATTTTTTGTTTTTGTTTTGTTTTGTTTTGTTTTGTTTTGTTTTGTTTTGTTTTGTTTTGTTTTGTTTGAGAATCCATAGCTGAATAACTGAACATATTTATAAAATGTGGCAACAACTGTTGTTTTCTGGATTTTGGTCTGGGAATGAGCTTGAGAAGTATTAGCTGATCAAAAATATATATATATATTAAACTGAAAGGCCAGTAAATTACACTGAAAAATATAGACAAAGTATTATCTCTCTTGATTGACTTGTAAGTAGCTGTAAATATATTGTTGTTGTTTTAGTTGTTAAAATATATTGTTACTAAAACACCATCTTCTAAAAACAAAAAAGAATCAGACTTCTACTGGAGATTTTTCAGAGCCCCTCCCAAGAAGTGACAGAATGTACTGTAAAAAAAATTTAATTTAAATTTATATACATTCATAAATATTTAAATTCTGCAGTGTTAACTGTCAATATCTGGATATTATGTGACAGATCAGTCTACCCTGAAGTAGGTAAGATAAAAGACAAAGGTGTAGAGTCATTGGTATCTTAATGTAGTGACAAAATCCATTGGCAGATTGGCACCCAAAGTGCAGGTTGGATAGGTTTCCCTGTGCTTCCTGCAGACCAGCCAGGGTCTAACCTTTAAAAGACAGAACTAGAGGTCTGCAAGCACCAGTAGATACGGGGCTGATACAGAAAAGCAGCTTGTGACATGGCATTTAAAATCTTACAAAGCTCTTACTCTCAATCCTTTGTTCCATCTCTGGATACCTCTACTCACGTCTTCGCAGTGGACAGGAAGAAACAGAAGGGCAATAGAAGCACACCAGTACTGTTTATAGCAGTGATATATGACAAGCAGCCGGTGGGTAGGTTTATAAAGGCCTGCCCACACGTTTGGCTTGCTGTCAGCCTAGGGAGCATGAGAGCAATGGGCTTCTCATGTCTGCCCATGCAGTCCTCCTGCAGAGCAGCCGTTGTTTTCTCCCAGCCTAGCACTGGGATGAGGAGCGATTTTCACGGAGCATGCAACAAGATATGTGTGCAGACAGATGGACTCCCACATATTTTGTATCTCAGACAGCTCCCAGGACCTGACAGCATGCACAATAGCCATGTATTCCTTGAGGCAGCCCCTCAGTGCTATGTTTAGTATCAGGATGAGCAGATGGGCTGCTCACACTGCATGCGGACACACTGGGTTCCCTCAGTGGGAAAATAAAGCATAACTTGTCTAGACAGGGTTTAGATGGAGGCAGGGAGGATTCTTCTGAAAGAGTTGCTTGGGTTTTCCCATGCTGTATTTCTGTATTGAGAGGAGAGGAGAGGGGAGTGGAGGAGAGGGGAGAATGGAAGAGGAGTCTGCTGGTGGCAACTGGCTGTGTCCCAGTGAGTGACTATGAGCTGCTTCAGCCCCATGCTTCCACAGCCAGCAGGAGCCCACCAACATCAGCACTAGCAGTGGTGGTAAGGACCCTGGAGTAACCTTAGGGGGAAAGATCAGAGGGAATCACTCATATGAGAATCACTGTAGTACAGACTGCAATCACTTCAATTAGGGGCCAGAGCTACAAAATCCTTTCGTTTTTTAAATCAAATGTACTACTTGCATCTGAATAGCATCAAGCTTTCAACTGTTCCAAAGGAAGAAGTTGCTTTTGGTTTCAGTTACAAGTGGGCCATTACTGTAGATCTGCTTCATGAACTCAAACTTTATTTTTTTTTCCCATTCTGAATGCAATTAAAATAAATGCTGTTTTTATCTCAAGGTAAAGTATGACAATTCTTGCTTCTTTAAGCAAAAATCATGACATTTTATTATAACTGAACATGCTGAGCTAGACAGATATAGATATGTATAACAAGAATACAAAAATGAAGTGTGTCAGTGGGAGAAAAGATGATACTATAGCAGATTGCATGTGTGTGTATGCATATTCAAACAGTGTAAAATACAAAGTTTTGGAGTGTTAAGCACTAAAACATTTACAGGACAAAGACAAAAGTATAATAACAATATTCCCATGCATAAGATTATAGGTCAAGTGTGATGGGCTGTTTTATGATTTTTTATTTGTGGAATGATTAGACTGTTATTCCATTTAGATTTTAGGGGTTGTTATCTGAGTGATATTATTAGGTCTATATAAGTAGGAGATGTAGGAAGCTTCAATTATCTTTGCTGGACGTATGGTCATAATATTTTCCAATGATGAGCACTACAGAAGTATTTATTAAATTGAGTTAATTAAATTAAACACAGTAGCATACCTAACACAGCACAATAATTAAATAAGTATTATTACAAAAGACTCTTGGAAAGATATAATCGTTTCATCTGATGATTAAATTATGTAGACACTTACATTGCATATAAAATGTGGTAAAGCCCAGCTTTGACTACAAACAGGATAATGTAACAAGCAAATCAAATTTTTCTAATGCTTTTTGTCTTTGGTAGGATTAAAGTGCGCTTTGTAAGCAATATAAGCAATCTGACTTCATAACTGTCACCTGCCTGACTCCTTCAAGTGGGACAGTTTGCCTAAGATAGGTTACATGATATTGTCAGGGAAATATCCTTTTACATTTCCATTTATTTGTATGTACCTGCATAGCTTCATTGGGACTGTGTCTTTTGCAGGCATCAGTAACTAACTCTCTTCTGTTTCTCTGAGTACATTTTTTTCCTCTTACCTTCAGTTGCTATGACAGTTTTGTATATTATTCTTGGCAATATGAAACGTGAGCAAAACCTATTTCTTGGTAGTACGAGTGGAGCCGCAAATGTTTAATTTTTTTGTAGACCTACAAAATTACTAACTAATTAATTAAGGTTCCATCTATTTTTAACACTTTTATCTTGATGCTAAGTTATTTATTAAAAGATAGCTCAACAATTTTATTTAGCAATCTAAAAAAAGAGGAAATATATATGGGGGTATGTGTCAAGCTGTTAGATCACCCATGTCTTCTATTGCCTTCTAGACTATAGTGTTGAACCTGCTGTAGATGGGCAGGAAAATAATTTCTACACTATTTCTCTCAATTCAAATCTCTTCTGCTTGCCATTTGAGATAATGAGAAAGAAAATTCCTTTTGCAGAAAGAAAACAAAATATGCTCACATTTTTGTCTCTGCTGGATTCCTTCTAAGTATGCTCCTTCAGTAGCGTAGACTCCTATCCTACAGATATCTTATGGATATGAATGCACTTTCCTAGGTTCATGTACTTCTACCACAAGAAAAGATGATGAAAGGTGCTTAATATTAGCAGCTCAAATGCTGTTGAAACAAAAAATATGGCTGCCAATCCAAAAGGAACAGGGATTGTAGCTTTTATAGTGAGTACATATATGCAGTGGGAAGGGCATATTTGGTACAATGCTGTAAAAGATCTCAAAGTAGACTAATCTGCATATCATCAGTGAAGGCGCTTTATCATGAGTATATGAACACTCCATGTAAGAATTAATAAAACAGTATTTTCACATTAATGACACAGTAAGGTTGTTAAACATACTGTTATAAATACAAAAAGTATTTGAATATTTGAAATGGGTTCAAACCAAAAATTTGATTGGATATAAGGAAGAGATTTTTTTACAGTAAGAGTACTGAGGCACTAGCACAGGTTGTCCAGAGAGGTGATGGATGCCCTGTCCCTGGAGGTCAGGCTGGGTGGAACTCTGAGCACCTAACGGAGTTGTAGGTGACCCTGTTCTGGGTAGGAGAGTTGGACTTGCTGGCCTTTAAGGGTCCCTTCCAACTCAAACAATTCTGTGATTCTGTGATTTTGTTGTTGTCAGTCATACAAGTGTTATGTCATGGTATAATTTTAACAATGATTTATCAATCTCTATTTGAATGAGTATGATGTTGACACATTAACCTCAAAGTCTAAAGTTTAGCAAAGTGGTTAAAACTTATAACAGAAATGGCCACACAACTCAAAAATAAGCCATCCTTTCTACAATCTCCATTTGTGTACAAAATCATGCGTTGTTTCAGCCTATTCCTAGATACGGAAAGTTTTATAAAACCAAGCCCAGCGCAGTGAGTTCCAGTTCTTTCAGAAAAATAAATTCCTCGCCACCTGCTTGTCCTCATGGCAGACAGCAGCAGACTGGACCAGAGGGATGATACCAGCCACCCCAAGTTGTGGGACCTGCTCATGTTTGCATGAGGATCTCTTGCTATCAAGGCACTGTCTGTTTTCACTAAAATATTGTTCTGAATCCTAAGCAACTGAAGATTCGATTCTTAGTTTTTATTGTTAGAATGCTGCCATAATTATTTTAGAAATGTGTAGCTTACAATGATTGATTCAGGTTCCCACCTTTGATCAATACTTAAATTTAACTCTGTAATTTCTTTGAGCAATTCAGTGCAAGTAGAAGTACAAATAACTGTCTTGGTAGTCATGGAGGAGAGCAATTAACATAGTTTAAAGCTTGGAGTAACAAAAAAGTTCTCTCCGCAGAAGGGAAGAATGAGATGTAGACATGTTCCTCTGAAGTGTCTTAAGACTTCCAAACCAAATGTTAAAATTAAAGAGCCTTTTTTATTTGTGGAGAAACAGCAGGAGTTGGCTCAGAGAATCTTGCAGTGTAACTGAAGAAAACAATTTGGCTTAGAGTTTATAGCAGAAATAAAATACACTTGGTTCAAATATTTTTCAATCAAAAATATGGAATGTTTTGTTGCCAACAAAGTAAACCAAAACTGATGAAAACTGGCACAGGATACAGGATGAAAAAGAGCACAAGGAAAGATGAAAGACAGAAGAACCAAGGAACACTGCTTAGACTCTAACAACATGAGAAAGCTGCAAAAGAAAAGGTGAATTTACCCACTGCCATGATGTTGGATGGAAATAGGATTAAGACTTCTAAACTCCTCCCTGTTCCAGAAAAAGAAAGTACTTGAGTAAGACATGGGTATCCAAAATATCAACCTTCCTCAAAATTGGAATATGACTAAGTCTTTTGGGAGATACTGCTGAGCGCATGGATTTCACCTTATCATACCATTTACAGTTCACTTTTTTTAGCTGAACAAAGTGGCACTTAACAAGTATTGTTTCATATTACCCTGAGACTCCTACAAGGCATTGCTGCACTTAGAATTATTGCTTCAGAAGGCCTTGTCTTTTTAAACTGAAATTGAAATTAATGAAACATCCTGAAGATGTAAATTAATGTTCTTTATCATAAAACAAAACAAAACAAAAAACACCACTAAACCAAAGTATATGTAATAAATATAGTAATTAATATTTAATTATTCTAATGACAGGACAGCTCCATTACATTACTTTGAACATTTAAGTCCTTGTCAATGATAGATTATTGGCTTACGAAAATGAAAAGGACCTGTGTAAAATGTGTGTAGTCAATTCAGATGGACATGTTTATTACTAATTCTTTCTGATGTTTTGTTAAGGCATTACTAAATAAACATCTTGCAAAGACATTTTCCTCAAGCATGGAGAAATCGGTGGTTGACTCCTCCAGACTTTTGAAGGTTGCTGTCCTTGTGTTCTATTCCATCTGTTTCTTTCATGAGGTCAAACAAGATGTAGCCAGAGTCAGTCAGAAACTTCCCTTGCTGTTCACGAAGGACAGATGTATGCTCACCACAGCCCCTCTGACCTTACTGTTCACCTAAGCAGCACTGGGACAGCTGAAGGAACCTTAATTCCTGATGCAAAGTACAACAGAGAGAGGTGCATTATTTTTTCCTACCTGATCGTGACTTCCAAGGCTATGATGATTATAAACATTTTTTTTTTCCAAATCAAACATTGATTCATTCCAGGCACAAAATGACTTACAATGCCTTTTAGTGCTTTAGCAACTCTTTATCATTTTATATTTATCTATTTTATGTAAGGGATTTGTTTAGGGCTGGATTTGCTGTTTTTATGGCTTCTGTATGCTGCTGCAAGCTACATGGTGTCAGGCAGTGGTCCACACATTTATACAGATACTGAATATGGTTATCTTTCTATATCTAACGAGACAGTGAGCACTGTTGTGCATATTCACTAAGGAAAATAGGTCCTGCATTAAAATGTCATTTATCATATTATTAATTCAGATGAATGCTTGAAGATGTCTAAGAAGGTTTCATCAGCAGCAGGAAGAGAGAAGGCACAGAAAAAAATGACCAGAAATTCCTCCAGAAAATTGCTTCTTATACTGTCCTCTAGCTTGGCTTAACCCTGAAGTGCAGGTTGACCTGAATTCAGCTCGGAGAAATGTCATTTTGACTTAGTCCAAACAGAAATCATCCTGCCTGCTACCAACACCCAGCCGAGCTGTGCAGTCTGGAGGTCTGGGTGGGTGGCAAACCATGGAGGCCTCTGAAAGGAAATGGCACTTGTAGATAATCCCACGTGAATTCTCATTACAAGAACTGTGAAGTGGTGGTGATGACGGATGTGGACAACGGGCTTTCTCAACATGTGACAGCCTGTCTGCGTTCAGTGAGCCAAGCTCAAGCCTTCCCCACACATACTGCTGACCTCAGCTGAGTGCTGAGGTGCTGTTGTGGGTGGAAGAGATGTGGATGTGCTTCAGAATGATTTTTGTAGCAGTGAATTTACTAATGCACAGAACAGACTCCTTTTACAACACAATGTACTCAATATTTCTGACAAAATGCTGCCAGTTTCTTGATAGTCGAGCCATCAACTTTTGGACAAAATAATTGCTGGCAATATTTTGTGATTACTCATTGTTTTCCACCTGCCTCTGAAAGAGTGAATTAATTAAGCTTCTCAACAGCCATATGAAGTAAGTGTTACATTAATTAAAACACGCATGGATCTGGAGAACCTACTGTACATCCAAGAAATCATATTTTAGCCAAATAAAATGCAAGTCAGCTTTCTGGTACAGCAGTGAAACCAAATGAGAAATGCATCTGCATACCAAACTGTTACAGTGCTCAAAGCAAAAGGCAGATAAACACATTCTGTGGGCTCTGTTCCACGTTGTTGTTTTCCATTGGAAATCCATACCAATAAAAAGACAATAGAAAGAGCAACCCAGATAGAACTACTGCAAACCTCTGAATAAGGGGAATAAGGACTTAAAGACCACATAGGGTTTTCTACTTGAAACTGATTAATCAGTCTTTCCTAATTTAGTAATAAAAATCATGCATGTCACATGGAGTATGAATTTTACAATATGTCACTTTATTCTTTGGTTTAAAATTATTGTCTCTGCAATAAGTGGACTGATTAGTCTTGGAGATTGTCAGATGAGGGTCATTACAGAGAAGTACTTAAGCACATCAATCCTTGTGACTGCAGATCAGATACCTTATCTTTATTCATTTGTATTGCATCTTTGCTAAATGGTGTAAGCCAGCTGAATAACCTGCCATGCGAATCCTTCAGAGAGGAAAGATGCTAGTCCATACCACTTTCCTGAGATATTTTGGGTTAGTGTTACACTGAGCAGTATTACCATGAACCCAACAGATCTGAGATGGAAGATGCAGAAGATACCATTTACTTAGAACCCTGTGATTCAGAAGTGTTAGTATGAATACCCATCCAACCCATACTGCAGCATCAAGAAAGGAAAAGAAAACCAACACAGAGTGTTCCTCTGTCCTGCAGTTATTTTGGGACTTCAATGCTGATGATGCTTAGATGCTTAGTGAAGATGCTGTCACTGCTAATATTTGGGGGCATATGTACAAGGTTTTTCTCACAAACACTGACTAGCAGTGTGATTGCACTTAAGTGGAAGCTGACACAGCCTGTACGTGTCCCACAGAAACATGGGCATGTTGGTCCAGCTTTGTGCTGGGACACTCGTGGACATTCAGAACACCCTGCAGTCTTGAGGTGGAGCAGGGGCTCCTCAGCCTCCAAAGCTACATAGCTCCATGTAGCTTAGGTTCCTTGGTGTGAAGTCATTTTTAGTTTTTCTAGAATTCTTCTGGATGATTTCAATATTTGCCAGTGTATAGATGAATGCCTCGAAGTCAGATAATCAGGCATGCATACTATGGTGTCACTGCAGATAATTATGTGTACACCAACTGCAATTCCAACGTGAAAAGTCTAAAAAAAGAACATTGAAGTAGTTCCATGTGATCCCTACTTGCAGTTATTCGTACATGTATTTTAAATATAGTTGAAAATTTTCTTAATGAATTCGTTTCAGACTGCAATCTCCATTTCAGGGATGCATTATGCATCAACTTATTTCCAGCAATATTCAATACATGTGTTAGCCCTTTTGATTTGCCTGAAAATATTCACATTAATTTTGTTGGAAGAAATAATAATTTTTCTATGCATAATTAACTCTTTGAGCAGCTATTGACACTGCTCCTTTGATGAAAAATATATAAATACAGCTCATTACAAATGACAAACCATTCAATCTAATTCTTTATTTGCCACCAATGAGTGGGTTTCTCATGGATACTTTCAAGTCTGAAGAAAAAATAACAAAGGCAATAAAGAACATTTTGTCACAAGTAAGAAGCAAATTAAATGTCTTCTGAAAAATTGTCTTTAAATATCTATGTACCATAAGAAAGCAAGGAAATGTGCAAGTATTGCTTAGATAAATTTTACCTTTTTATTATACATCATAATACTCCCCAAAGTGGTTTAACACATTAAACTTTTTAAATCTGCCACTCAGGGATAAAATTTGGTATGACAGTCTGTAGGACTGAATCAGACAGAATTTTTTATTTCAGTTGAAGTGAAAAGGCAAAGACATCCCTGAAGAAAGCAAACAGGTCAAAAGAAGAGTGAATGAGAGAGCTGAAACAACACCAAGAAAGGAATAAACAGAGAAAGGCAGAGAGTAATCACTGTGCTTGGAGAGATCAGTGGGAGTGAAATGATGGAGAGGGTGCGTGGGCAGCCAGAGCTGTGTGGATCATCAGAGGAGGTTGGTACTCATGGATGGCTTGATGCTAACACCCACTTGTAGAGGTGCTGCTGGCAGATCATCCTGCACAACCACACACCTTTCTTGCTAACGCCTCGTTTTCCTTTACTCTTTCAAAATCTTTGTTTTCTGTCTGGAGTTCTCTGGTCATAACTTTCTAGGCAAAAGGTATTTCTTTAAATATTTCATCAAAATAAAAGGGCTGTTGTGCTCAGGAGACAAGGGTTGGGAATTCTTGCTCTGCTGCTGAATAACCAGTAAAATACTGACTTCTCAAGCAAAATGACTTTTGTCTTCTGCAGAGAATCAGTTTTTCTGCATTGAATTACAAGGCTCATACCAGATCAGAGGGACAAGGCTTGTGAAGGGCTTGGAGAATATGCCCTACGAGGAACGACTAAAGGGACCGGGGCTGTTTAGTCTGGGGAAAAGGAGGCTGAGGGGAGACCTTACTGCTCTCTTCAAATACCTGAAAGGTGACTGCAGCGAGAGCGGGGCTGGTCTCTTCTCACTGGTGACAGGCGATGGGACGAGGAGGAATAGCCTCAAGTTGTGACAGGGGAGGTTTAGGTTGGATATCAGGAGAATCTTCTTTACAGAAAGGGTGGTCAAGCACTGGAATAGGCTCCCCAGGGAGATGGTTGAGTCACCATCCCTGAACGTGTTTAAAAACTGTCTGGATGTGGTGCTCAGGGACATGACTTAGCGGAGCATTGTTAGGGCAGTATAGTCAGGTTGCAGTTGGACTTGACAATCTTTCCAACCTGAGCTATTCTATGATTCTACGATTCCATGACAGTTGATCTGCACTTCACAAACTACCCCACTTTTTAGTACTGTCCTCCCCAGGACCAGGCAAATGGGTGAAATGCTCTGGCATCCCCTTCTGATCTCCTAGCCCACAAGCAATAAACATGGTAGACAAAGTATAGCAGTGTTCTGGTTGTACTTCATGCAGTGCATATCTTGGCAACATGAGAGTCTTCCTCTTTGCTTCCTTGCAGTTTTGCTGAAAGCAGACTTCCAAAAACAAAGAGGAAAAGAAGACATTTTTAATCTTTTTTTTGCAGTACATCAGCTATACACAGATTCTCTCTACTCTGGCTTCCAAAGGCTGCATGAATTCTGAAAGGCTGAATTTTTGAAGTGGTAAATAGCTTTGTGTTTGTGTGTGCTATGCTTAAAGACTTAAAATCAATAAGGAAAATGCCAGGCAGAGCTGCCTCTGTCATTTCTAACATCCTGTGGAAGGACCGCACCATTTCCAATGAACAACTAAAGGCAGCCCTGAATTATTGCACAACAATGTGCCCCAGCATCCTTCCACATGCATCTGCCCATCCCAGTGATGCTTTGCCATTTAATGGATGGGAATGGATCAGAAACCATCAGCAATGCCTTCACACTGCTTTCTGAGGCTTTATAATGTTCCCTAGTGTAAAGAATTGTTCAGATAGATGTTAAAATGTTTTTCACATTTAACTTTATTTTCACAGAGTCTATTTCACCTCTACTCCCTGCTGTAAAAAATCCTGCACTCTTAACTGCCTATGAGGCAAACCTATAGTTTTGGAACTACAACAGTTCCTTAAATATAAAGACAATTGCTTTGGTTGTGTCTTTGATTGGCACAGACCAAGAAGTTATCGCTGTCTGACAGTGAGTCATCTGTGATCAGTGATGAGAAAGATAAGCTGGTTGTGTAGGACAAAATTTGGGGTTAACAACTGCATTTTAAGAAGTGGTTGTTTGCAGGTACTTGCATACCTGCTACCTGAAATAAGCTCACATCAGAACAAACAATGTGCACAATTTACATGTTAGACCACTTAGGTGTAACTAAGGTATTGTCTCAATTACTCACAGGCCACTTCCATGCCACAGATAGCTTCCTGAGCTGTTCTGCTTGGTGGAAAATGATAAATGTCATGCCTAAGTTCAGTGAGCTGGTAATGAGGGATTGGGTATAATGGCTACAATTTCAGCAGCGGCTTCATTTTTTTTCCTCTCAGGCTTTTTCTTTTTGGGTTAAATTCTCAATGCGGCCTGTGATTTGTGAGTTAGAACATGTACATAACTACATGTGCAACAAAAGTGTGTGCAAACCTGATCTGAGATTTTCAATGCTCAATTCAAAATATATAAAAATAATGTCTAAGTTTCATACGTTTCTCCAGAAGCTATCATATGCAAGCAGGTAACTAGATATCAAGTTACTACTGCTTGCATCTGTCATTTTAAAAGTTCAAATGCAAGAGAGATCCCAGAAAATATGACATTGCGCTCACAGCTCTGAAAATCTGCCTGCCAATGCGTGCTGCACTCACCATCTGGCTTCTGTGCTGAAGACGGCTTTGCAAGCCCTCAAGAATCAGTTTTGTTTGGGCTCGTGCAGGATCCTGCGCAGCAGATGGTACTTCCACGGAACTTGGCTCTCAAGTAGCTGGCCACAAACTGCTGTGCATTTGATCTGTGCTGTAAGAATGCTTGTTATTTAAGGTAGCTCCTGATTACCTGTACAGTTTGTTTCTCCCTCTTGATATGCTAAAGCTCCCTCTGTCATACACATTGAATAAATGCACATATGAACTTTTAAAACAGCTGCTGTTAAGAAGTACACCATGAAGGCAACTGAGGAAAATCAAGCCCAGAAACTGTATATATGTCATAAATGTCATATTGAGGTTATAAATGAAAAGAAAGCAAGGTCAAAATTATATTAAATATTACTCTATATGAGTGTCGACGGTTTACGGGCTGGTTTGGCCTGGTTCCGTGACTAGTGGGGCAGAGGGATTTTGCAAAATCCGCACCTCTGGAAAAGGGAAACAGGGGACCCCAAAATAATTAAAAACAGTGGCAATGATCTGAGGAGAAACAAACTAATTTACTAAATATGGTATCGGAATGCAAGATAACACATTATAATACAATATAATTAGAATTGAAGCTAATAAATCAAATATAATGAGAGAGAGATTGTCCAAAAGCTGGGTAGGCCTCACCATAACGCTGAGGTGAGATGCGCAGTCTGGTTGAGCAGCAGGGGGGGAGACTGATGAAGAAAAGCCGGTCAGATGAGCTACCAAGGCCTTATATCTGTTCTTCCTGAGCAGAAATGATAACAGCACAGCGAACAGGCTTTTGGGGAACGTAGTTCTTCTTCTCTTCGGGGACAGGTACCTGGAACTGGAGCATTAGCACTTTAACTCCCAGTGCACTACATGATGTTATGATGTGGAATACCGATAACCAAAAATCATAAAACCACGACATATGAGGAAATTTCTTATTGTTCTTAAGTGTCTTTGTCCACTGAAGGTATACTGAAAGTATCCTTCATATGGTGTAAAACAGAGATAGGGAATAAAATCATCACCCAAAGGAAAAAATGCAGCATTGCAGCTGGAAAATCATGTTGGTGCAGCAGAATCACAAAACCTTTACTTTCCAGGATTCCAGGTAATCACTGGGAAACATTTTCATGTTTTTGTTGACTATTACAGTTTCTCCTTAAGAAAAACTGTTCATGCTTTTAAAATTGGCTATTTTACATTGGCTAATAGATATTCAATTACCTATTTACACATCTGAGTTCTGTCAGGATAGCATGGATCTTTAATTGTCAAAGCAGAATGAATGTAGGGATACATTTTAAAGACTGTCCCGATAGCATCTCCATCTCCATTAGGTGTTTTATTTCTTTCTGCTACCATGCATTATGTTCCCAGTGAGTACTGCTGATACAGACTTGGTACAACACAATCAAAAAAGTTTCACCATGTTAAGTAGCTATAAGTCAAGAGAGGAATAGGTAAGCTCGTGGAATATGATAATAAATGCTGTATAATAAATAATAATAAATACACCTGTTAGACAGAAGTGAGATTGCTTGCATCCTCTCACCTACAGATAGAAACAGGCAGCAGCTTTTTAAAGAGAAATTTATGTGAGGCTGAAAATAAGCCCACTGGGTATTGCTAAGTTATCTACCAGCCTAGTCTGGAGTGCTACAGATCCAACGTCTGCACATTTCCCAGCGTGTGACATGGACTGTGTGCGCAGATGTAGTTGCCAAGGAACAAGGGGCAGTGCCAGTCAGAAACTTTTCCATCTGCCTCCGTTGCCAGCTGATGGTTGGACTAGACGGTCTTAGAGGTCTTTTCCAACCTGAATAATTCTATGATTCTATGACCCTGCAGCAGCCAGGGCAAAAGCAATGCCACTGTCAGCTACCTATTGATTTCCTATGGTAGCTCTGGTGTTTTAAACATCTGTATTTTATGCTATGTTTTCCTAGAAATTCACTCTACATATTATCCAATCTCTAACTTCTTTCCCTGCCCTTTTTAATTTCTTATTTGTCAGCTTACCACAGATGTATTACTTTCTAGTTTCATTGCTCTCCACTCTTCTTCATAACACTGATAGCTCTGTTTGATTCTCTTCTCCTCACCTAGAAGAGTAATGATATCTGAATATAAGCTTCACTGACTGAGTCTCAAATTGAGGCAAAAGGCATTTGGCAATTCATAGCATAGTTTAAAAGGATTTTTTTCACATTCTCTTATTAAAAAAACAAAACCACAAATCATTTCCTGAGACAATTATCTGTCATCCCCAAGCTAGTTCAGAAAATGCCTTCTTTTTTTAATTCCAATCTGTAAAATGCTCCTGAGGGAACAATGTCCAAAGGCACTGTAGCAGAACAGCCAATGATGAATAAAGGCACTACATTTCACTTCTTGTGATGAGAAGTGTGCTGTCTCTGATTTTGTTTCAAACTGTGATAAAACAATCTTTAGACTATAATGTTTCTTTTATTCTTGAGTTGTTTAGGTTAGTTTTGAAAAACAGAACTTCATGATTTTCAGTGTTACGCCAGTAATCCTCCAAATAATTAACTCATCAACGATCAATTTAAAAATTATCAACCATCAGCGTTCATCTAAGCATATAGTACAGTTGTGGAGCTGACTGTGTGCCCTGCCCTAAAGGCAGTTCTCACTTTCGCTTTGGTAACTCCTAGCTGGAGGTTATGTATGTCAAATTTCTGTGAGAACTGTGGCTCTGAGGAAGAATTAATTCATATGCGATATATATGTATAGATGTATCTGCTCTCATAGGTTAAAAAAAAGAAGATAAAAGAGAAAGAAAGTAATTTTTCTACTACTTTGGAGCCCCACAATGTTGTTGCATTTCAGACAAATTAATATGACTCTTTTTTAACCTTTTCATATGTTATTAGCATACTGAAACAAAACTCAGTTGCGGCTTACAAAAAAATACATTAAGAAATCATGATGAAAACCTTCATTTCCAGCCTCAGACATTTAATGAGTCAGTAACTGTTCTTCTTTCTCAGATCAAATGCCATCTACATGGAGACAGAGAAATATAAATTATAGAGAAATTTCAAAATAAGAAAGATCTGACATTAAAAAGCTTACTTAAATGCCACAGCACAAAGGCAAAATATCTAAAATGTGCAAGTCCCACAGCAAAGAGAAAGTTCAAAAATCGTACCATGCTTACTTTAAAGCAACCCACTATAAAACACAGTTTTGTACCAACTACTCTTAAATCACTTAAAGTTTCTAGTTATGACCTTAGTACAAGCACAGCGGTTTTACTAAATACATGCACTTCCCCGGGAATATACTGGAAAATCTATTCATTTATAATTGCATTTCCATTCTTGAGGATCCTTATTGATAATGTCATTTCCAACTTACCTTCTCTAAACTACAACTGCAAGAAGCATGTAACAGTAAGCTGAAATGAATAATGACTGGATTCCCAGAGGGCAGCCACACTGAGCAGGTTCTGAAAAGACGGAAGAGGTGTAACCTTAGCACACAGGGAAACATGGTCCTGTCACACCACTGAAGGCTTGTCCATCTGCCACATGGTGCTGTCTGAACTCCTGGCAGGAGCTTCTCATTCAGATACGTTCTGCAGTGGGGTTAGCTCCCCTCTGAATGCCCTGCAGCAGTAGGGGAAGCAGCTGCACTGGCCTCCAATCTTCTGCCTCACCACTTATCAGTCTTCTAGCAAACCCTTTCTATAGCTGGAGAACCTGGGAGTAAAGGAGCAGATAAAAACAGGATAGGAAGAGACAAGGTGGGGGTGAAGTGCTCTGAAGTCCCCCTCCTTTGAGGTGTGCACTGAGAAACGAAGAGGCTGAACTCTCTCAGTACTGAAGCATGTGAGGAGAACAGAGAACTGCTCCTCCATCACCCCTAGTGCAGAAAGTAATAGAAAAGTGATAAAGGTCCTGTGAAACACGGGGTGTGTTTTTGATGGGAGAATTCCCTTCACAGAATCCTAGGCTGACTGAGGCTAGAGGCACCCCAGAACACCATCAGGCTCAGCCCCTGCTCCAGCAGGGAAACCCAGAGCAGAGTGCTCTGGCCTGTCCAGGTGGTTTTTGAAGACCTCCAATGAGACCCCACAGCCTCTGGGAGATCTTTTCCTTTCCTGTCATGGCAAAGGCAGTCTGCTCCTTGAACCTGCACTGCACAGAGCCAGGGGTGTTTCTCCTAGTGACACCAGGCCAGGAGCCACTCAGCACATAGCATCTCCCACTGTTACCTTGCCTCACCAAGGACAGGCCAAAGCAACTTTATCTCAGGACCAAAGATGAAGGCTCTGACTTCTGCCCTCTCTGATGCACCAGTCACAGCTGGGGCAGGTAGCTTTCATGTCACTGTTTGACAGCAAAGGAAAGTAATAAGAATTATCATTTATTTTCTCTATTCTTGAGGGATAAAAGACAGGCTCAGAGCTATTTCTCCTGTCCACCTCCTGAGGTCAGCAGTTATGTGGTTGAAGGGTACCTGTAAATGTGATGGCCACAAAGATTCATCTAGTGGCAATAGGTCTTCCCTTCCTGCCTTCTTTCACAAATGTGCTTTAAGTTTGGATTAATGCAGTCACAAAGGAAGGGGATCGTGGATGCAGAAAAAGAGGAGCAGCAGATGGCCTTTTGGTTTGCTTCTTTATCTGAAATGTAGGTGATTAGCTGCTCTGAGGTATGCAGAGAACACAGAGAGAAGAAAAGGAGGAGGTAGACTCAGGAAACTGTACTTGATGGAGGTTCTGTAGATATAGCATGGCCAATATGAGCATGGTACCAGTAGCTCCTGGTAAGGTGGGAGTTGCTTTGGGAGGTAGAGCAACAGAATAATAAAAAAAGAAGCTCACAGTAGTGGATGCTTAGATGTATAATCTAACTGCAACTAGCAAATGGCAGCTACATATACAAGTTCTCATACTGAGCAGGACCTTTGAGGCCGGTAAAGATTATTACAGCCCTGGAGCATCAGAGACAAATATTGAGACTTCAGGGCTGTGGTGAAAATTTCATTTCTCTAGAGTCGCTGAAAGGGACTAAAAGCAAATTGTCTACACTCCACATGGATCCAGAAAGCCAGGAAGGTGGTTGACAAGTAAAATTGCAACGGAGAGGACACAGAAAAATGAAAAATTATCATTAGAGTAAAATTACACAGCTACAGAAATTCTTCTGATTCTCAGTGCAACCAGAAAACATTTTAAAAATATTCTGAAGCAGCCAAATTGAAAACAAACAAACAAAAACCTACAGATATAGACAACTATCCTTTAATTTAGGTAACCTGGAAGTCAGTTACAAGAGAAAGAATGAATTTGCAGACAACTCAGGCACTAAAACGCTCTGAAAATTAAGTACTGAGGCGTGTTTTAACTTCATAACAGGTATCTTTTTATATCCTTAGCCACGAAAACAGCTCAAAAAATATGACCCAGAGGAGAAATCAGGCAGCTACACACAACCAGATTTATAGGTAGCACAAGAACCATAACACTGCTACTAAATCCAGTCTTGCACCAAGAACTTCAAGATATGACAACCCCAGTAGAAATACAGATGATCATTTTTCTGCAACTAAAGTTTTGCAGGAAAAATACACGGAACACTATAGTTGTGTTAGGAAACTCTGCATAGCCTCAATGAAGTAGTGAGGTAGTTTAGGAAATAAAAGCGGTAATTAAGTGTTTTGGGAAACTTGGAAAGGACAGATAAACAAGGAAGGTGCAGGGCTAGTACACTGTTGGATCTCAATGTGTTCTGAGTGAAATGCACTGCAGATGATCAAACAGGGACAGACACTACTGAGCTCACCAAAATCACTTAAGAAGGTGAGGCCAGACGTGTGCTTAAGGTTGTTGTCATTGTGTCTCTAACTGGTATGAAGTCATGAAGTACTGCTAATTACTTAAAATGGATTTGACAGGGCTTATGTAAGGCATAACACGGGATTCAATAAAAAAGATATGGAGATCGAAGCACAGAGTACTTGCAATCTGTGCCAGAAATCGCTGTGGCCTATGGAGGAATTCTTTTAGGAAAAGACAATCTTTAAAATACATGGATGGAAGTCGTATGTTCAAAACCAGAAAGAGTGATTATACAAGTTTATATGAACTGTTTGCTTTACTATGAATACATTGATAATGGGAGGAAACCAAATAATAAACCAAATAAGCTATTTGTATGAGAAATCATAATGAAAGGAACTTGACATGTTAGTGATTGAAGTGACAGAATAAAGTATTATGTATATATATGTACATACACACATTTGTATGTAAGCTCTAAATGACTTTGCAGTCAGCCTTCTTTCCCATTCCTCCTAATACTGGCGTTACAGGACGGAGACAATGAGTCCTCCACCACCTCGCCTCTCAGTCAGACTTGAAATTGCTTACTGAGTTGCACGACCAGTCAGTGGCAAGGCGACTGGAGACAAATGGTCTCTGAGGGCCCTTCCAACACAAGCCATTCTGTGATACTTTGATTCTGTGACCAGAGGATCCAGGAGGCAGTTCTGAATATGCATAATATTAGCATGGAAAAAGAAAAAAAAGAAAAAAAAATAAACTTTTATCTTCTTAAGACATGGAGAGGTTACAGAACACCAAGGCTGCTTGGAAGGCAGCAGACTTTAAAAAGAGATGACCAGCAAATGAGTAAAAGTTTCAGGAAAAAAAATAAAAATCTTTACTCTGTCTAAACTTAACTCAAGAGTGGTTGATGTAGGTGGCATGTATTGACTGTAAAGACCAGCAGATTTTTAGAGTGTTGTGGTATTTGAAATGCTAATTCATGAGGCATGTTGTCAGCCTGGGGTGTTCCCCATATAACTACACAGGTTCAACAGGAAACACCTGACAGAATAAATAGGAATTGAAAAAAAAAAAAAGTGCTCACTACTGGTGATGCTTGACAGGGGCTTGACAGTTGTCAAGAACTGCAACCAGAAAGGTTCATTCTGACCATCTGAGACACTTAGTACCCAGATGAATCTACAGAGACACTTTTTGGATCAGTAAAATACAAAAATACAGAGCAATGAAAAAAGAATAAAATTATCATGAGAAGACTTAAAAGGCAGGATCTGAAGGACGAGGTGCTTAGCAACAGAAGATACTATAATAGGATGAATATGGAGGGTATCTGCCATGGTAAAATTGATTTTTTTTTTTTAATTGTGTTTTGTTTCTAATGTTAAATAGAAGTATTCTCATTCCAAGAAGTCTTAGTGGCTGTTGTACACACAAAGGAAGGAAATAAAGAATCTTGAACATAATAGCTGGAGATCAGTCCCAGGAGCTGCATTAGACCTTCCCACACACCTCGTTGGAGAAACCATGTTAGATGTCAACATCAGTCATTAAACAAATAGCTAAGTGACATCAGCAGAAGGTCAGCAGTATGGTTAAGAAACTAGAGGCAGGCAAAAGGAATAGAAATCAATCTCCAGTAAATTGACTCAGCTTCTCGTAACAGCACAGCCAAAAAATCATGACACTTGGCTAATACAGAAAATTGGCTAATACATTTTGAAGCCAGCATTACCATACAGTAATGGCTGAACCTGTACTTTAATGGGTACCCCCCAAAAATTCAATAGCTAGTTAAAAATATTCAGAACTGCAGCAAGAAGGTGAGAAATTTTGCAGAGCTAAGTTGTGACTGGCTTTGTGAGATGCTATGTTCCATCAAATTAGGAGAGCCATATGTAGTAGAAGCATAACTATCTGTATAAAATCCAGGAAATGTACTCATTACTGTGTACTTGTGGGTGAAGGCAGGGCTTGTAGTACTGCCTATAGCTAAGATTGCCTGAATCTTAAAATTATATAGCATACTTCCAATGTTTTTTAATTTTAGTGACAACGTTTAAATTTCAAAGTCTTTAACTACTTTGGCTACAATTCTCTATACTGGATTTTTGCCTTGTGCTGCATCCTAATCAGAAATTTTCAGGTAAAAACACTTTCAGCTGTGGACAAGACTGCTTGCCTGCATAACAAAGAAGTTCTTACAACAAACTGTGGGGAAATGTAAACCGTACATGTGCCTGAGATACTGCTTACTGTGCCAGGACCTCAAATATGTCAGTGGGTTGCCTCTGTCCCATTGCTACCATGGGAGGAAAACAAACAAAAACAAACAGTCAAGGCCTTATTTAATTTAATTAAAAAAAAAAAGCATTATTGACAAAAACCTTGCCATTTGAAATACACTCACATGAAAAAAAGATACAAATTTGTAATAATTCACTGAAGAAATATAAAGAAGACTAAGTGACAGCACTGAGAGTGTGCAAATGAGCTTAAAATGCAGTCCCAGACTGAAGCGGCCCCGGTTAGATGAAATGCTTTCTCTTTCTTATGGTGGAGATCTTTCCTCCACCATAAGGGAGTCAGTTAAGTAACTAAGGCCTGTGTGTGTGTGTTTAGTCATCTGAATTTGGGGATGAAATGCACCCTAAACCTCTCTGTCATAGCTGGATCTGACAGTTAGTCATATGGAGAATGAGCACGGTGCCCATCACTGTGTAAATGAGTAAGAAGCTCTCAGAGAGGACAAGGTCTGGTGCAGCAGAAGAGACACAACTTTCCAATTACCACAAGAGTGACTTCCTTCCCTAACTCGGGGGTTGTGGTGCACATTTTTTTAGCTTGAAGGAGAATAAAAATAAGACAGTGATGAAAGCAGTGAATGGGACTTTGTGGGAACTGTTTCCACGTGTGGAATGAATGTGGTGATATGAGTTGGACTTGATGATCCCTGTGGCTACTCTATGATTCAACGATACTCTATTTTCAGATATACAGAGACACATCAATGATGACATAAATATCAGAATCTACATGGTAACACTTCTTTTTTTTAATGGAATGACCAACATCGAAGAGATTTTTATTTGATCTAAACCAATGAAGAGCTAGGGAGCTTTGGGTCAGTCTTTAAGAGTTTAGAAAATACATTTTACAAAAAGCACAGCATTTAGCATTGAGCAGTACATTTATTTTATGAGTTCTAACTAAACTGATTAGCGTAATGACACAGAGAAAGCAAATACAGCTCTGAGGAGATTGGTAGTTGCTTTCCACGTGAAATGTTCTTCCCTTTTTGATATTTATAATTGATATGTTGGAAATTAAGAAAATAATAATAAATCATTCCCTACTGTGAATCTACTGTTTCACGTTTGAAACACCAGATCGTTCTTTTGTGCGTATGATTTGTTTTAGCTTGTGAAACATTGCAGCAATAAGACGTAAAGAAATGCTTTCAGGTACCCTTTTTATTTCCAGGGCTAATACAAGATATTTGTACATTTCGAAATGTGTCATTCCCAGCTGCATGAGTGTTACACTCATTTTCTTGTTAAATGTTGAGGTTTCTATCTGAATGTTATGTGATGTCTTGCTGTGATCTTTCTGCCAGGTTCAGATTCAACTTTAATAAATGAATATAGCTCAGAGAATTCAGTGCGCAGAATGACTCACTTTATTGCAGAACTGTTTATGGTGACTTTCTCTTGAATTAATGCTGGAATAATCCCACTTTGCCTGATACAGTGCTGCCATACTCTTCCTTCTGGTCCCAGACCCACTTTGCCCCCAGGACAACGAGCATTTCTGCAGCTAAATAGCCTCAGCTACTTTGACTTTTTTNTTATAAGCAAATCCACTTTCTGGTTGGATAAAATGGACATGACTTGGATGGGTTTGGAAATTGCCATATAGTGACACAATTTTAATGTTAATGTTAGGATCAAGATGGTGCTAGGTTTGGTGAAAGCAGAATCAAGAGGACTGCAAATTATTCGGGACTGCTCAGCACAGAGGTCATAAAAATGCATTATGACCCAGACAGCAGAACAGCAGCCTACTGCACTGCAGCCAGAGCCCACTTCTTCCCAGCAGCGACTGCTGTGCAGTATTACATATAGGAGATTGGTTGCTGTAAGTGAATGCCTCTATACAAACAAAAAACTTCCTGATGTTTTCTTTTTGAGATAGTTTGATGACTGGTGAAAATAAGCATAAGCATTTAAAGACAGGCTGACCTTAGAATACCTCAACATCTGGGTGAATAAGCAGTAATTCTGAACTTACTGTTGCTTCTGTTCTATACCTTTTGTATACTGTTCTATACCTTTTGTCCTTGAGAAAAGAGTACTCACTTTTCTGCACCTTTAGTAGAAATTACACTTTATTTGTCTGCTTATTTTACAGCTGTTTCACTCTAATGTTAAAATAAAAAGAGTAAAAGACAAGGCAGACACATGCATTCCAGCGCTTCTTCAGATGGGCATTTTCACTCTTTTCAGTAAAGATGCAGCACCAAATTTAACTTTCCCTTTGCTCTTTGATTCCTGCTTTCTGAGTAAACCCATTATTCACAATGGGGTTCAATTTCAGCATGTTTCCTTGAATTAAAGATGCCACAACAGAAGCCAAGACACTCCGGGTACCTCCAGGCTTTGATCCACATGAGTTCTGCTATCCGATGCTTTTGCTTTCAGGTGTTTAAAAGCTGAGTATTTGTACTCACTTCTAAGGATCAAACCAGAGGCCACTTTGGCTGTTTCCTAGATACTACAGATTGAATCCCCAGAGCCCCGATGATGTGAAAACATCTGCTTTCTCTCTGGTCTGCTCAGCAGAAGTCATGTTGCTATGCCTGGCTGCAGCCCAGCCAGGACAGAGGTGTAAGTGATTTGGACATAAATGAAAACCAAAATCCAAACACAGGTATGGCTCACTTCATGCAGAAGTATTTATTCACTTCAGTTTGTTCTGAAATCATCCTGCTGGTATTTCTTTAATTGAAAAAAAGAAACTTCAGGCAGCATTAAGCATCCAAAATGGAGCGACAGAGCCAATAGCCAGGTGTGCTGTGCCGAGGAAACAGACAATATTTTTATTTACAACTCTTAGGACAGAGATAAGCCATTTTTTTTCCCTGCATAGTTGCAGGAAACGGCCTCTCCGAGCCGTACCTGTGTGCCCTCAGCCACCACAGGACGGCTTTGCTTGCAGAAACCTTCGGCACAGCCGCCGGAGCGTTCCGTAGCGCTCACCGCGCTGCACGGGTGCTGTTAACGCGACTCATCCCGCGGCACCGCACCGCAAGGTCACCGGGCAGCGGCCGCCGTCACCGGTCACCCCCGTGGATGTCCCCAGGGCGCGGCGCCCAGGCAGGGCACCCGCAGCCCTTCTCCGCACCGCCTATCCCGCGCTCCCCGGCCGGGCGTCCCCGTCTCTGCCTCCACTGCACCCTCAATAACGCCGCCGCGGCCTCGGTTTCCCCCCGCTGCCCGGAACTGGCTGGGAGGAAAATGCCGCATCACAGTGCCGGGCTGGCGGCTGCCTGCCCGCGGCCCCGAGCATCGCTGGGGAGGGGGCCGGGTGAGCCCGCTCCCGCCGCGTCCCCGCGCCGCCCAACGTATATAGGGGCGAGCCGCCCGCTGCCCCTCCGTTAACTTTCCCGCATCCCGGCGCGGGGACCGCTCGGGGCCTCAAAGTTTCCGGGCGCTGCCAACCCCACGGCGCTGCGGGGGGCGGCGCGGCCCCGCGCTCGTCCCCCGGCGGCGTCGGGCGCCGCTCCGACTCCGGCCCGCCCCGCACGGGAGTGAAGGCGCCGGGCTCGGGCGGGCTGTGCTGCTGTTGCTCCCGCAGCCGCCGCAGCAGCAGCCGGAGGAGGATGGAGCCGGGCAAGGAGCCCCGAGCGGCGGCGGCGGCGGGGGAGAAGACGGGCGAGCCCGAGCCGGCCGTGTCCTTCCAGGCCCGGCTGTGGAAGAACCTGCAGCTGGGCGGCAAGGGCCGGAGCGGCGGCGGCGGGCGGGCGGCAGCCGATCGCCGCACTGCGGAGCCCCCCGCCCCGCCGGCCGGCGGCAAG
>JACDJE010000111.1:1596475-1611548 GCA_016647715.1 Pavo muticus
CGCCGCCGCCGCCGCCGCCCCGCCGCCCCTCGCAGCACCCAAGGCCAGCGGCGAGGAGGGGCACCGCGGCGGGAAGGAGGGGCGGCGGCCCGGGGCGCACCTGTCCCACCAGAAGAGCTCCTCGCTGCCCAGCACCGCCTGCCTGGAGCAGCTGCTGCACGGCTCGCCCACCGCCGGGCGGAGGACGGAGCTGCGGGCGGAGGAGGCCGACGGCGGCGCGGTGAGTGCCTGCGGGAGGGACGGATGGATAGATGGGGAGAGCCGAACCCGTCCCTCGAGGCGGCCGCCACCGCGCCCTGGGCGGCCCCGAGCCCCTCCCTGACGCGGGGCCGGGCCGGGCGGGGCGGGGGGCGGTGGCGACGAGCCTGGAGTGCAGGGTTGGAGGGGTCGGGCCCGGCGGACCTGCGGCGCGCAACTTTCCGCGGAGCCGCGTGGTGTGCCTGACAGCGGCACGCCGCCGGGACCCCGCGCTGCTGGAGTCGTCGAGCGATGCGCGGTGTGCGTTGATGTGTTTTAAAGATGACTGAATATACACGAAAACGTGGATTGCGTTTTTCAGCGCTGTTCCGTTCAGTAAAGAAACAGACCTTTTGTTTACTAAACATGCCAATTGTTATTTACTTGTGAGGGAATTACTCTTCTTTTGAGTAAGGTACAGTCATAACATTTGGAAGGAATACTGCTAATGACAGCAGAGCAGCACGGAGCTTTCCAACAGTCGTCTGTAATGAGCAGGACCATGGCCAATTTCTCTCAACACTTACTGGCGTTTACTTGGACTGTGCCTGTGTACCAAAACTGCTCTTTCTGATATTAGATAGAGCTTGCTGTATCCCTTGCGTGCTGGTGGAGCTTACAGCTGTGGATTGTGGTGTTTATTCTGAAGGGTTGATTGGAAACTGTTCTGTGATTTCCAGTCAGCACATCCTCTGTCCCTCTCGTCTCCAGAGGTACCGTCTCACTTAGGTTATTAAATCTGATTTAATTCACCAGCTTCACTGGGCTACAGGACAGCAGGAGGAATGCAGTTCCAATTATAAAGCTCTGTTGGATGTCCTCTATCTGCATCTGCGCTCTCTAGAGGTTTGCATGGAGTGAGTTGCATCCTCCATGGCTGCTGGGGTTCCAGCTGTAATGTCTTTCAGGAGTTGGACTCAGTGATCCTTATGAGTCTCTTCCAACTCAGGATATTCATTGAATGAAGTCCCCTATGCTGTGCTCCTGGTTCAGCCGGGTTCCCACAAACCTCCGCCTTGGCTATAGGCCTGTTGAAATCAATAGTAATAAGGTTTGGTATGATTTAAGTATCTTATGGGGTCAGCCATCAGGTGAGAAAGTGTCCCACTTCAATTAAATGGATGTCCACTGTGATCCAGAAATTGAACAGCTGTGATCGTCAGTGTGGAACAGATACCAGGGCTTCCCTCCATCTAGATTCCAGCCAAATCTCAAATACATTTTAAAGCAAGTTTTAATTCTGGCAGTATTTCAGTAGTCTTTTTTAAGAACATATTTTTAACACAGTCATATGGGAAAGCAGTATGAAATTCTGTGAGGCTCCTTCAGACTTCACGCACGTTTATTCTGTTGAATTTTTTTTTATTATATTTTTCTTTAGCAAATACATACTTACTAGGTATTTTGAGGAAGATGAAGGAGGAGGAAAGTAAAATCCTCTAAGAAATCAAGTTTATTATGCTTTTAAGCTAAAACTGGGGAGCTGTAACGAGTGTAAGGGAACAGAAGTTATGTAGCAGGTGGGAAGACATGCCATGGAAGTTGCACTGCTCTGGACTTAATTTTGGAATGTACTTCTTGGTGTAGGCAAAACATTTGAGAGCAATTTGAACAAAGCTAGTGGTATGGCAGTATTTCACTGAACACTGGCAGTACAGCATGTGCCTGGCTTTCTGGGGGTAGGGTGGGTCTCCCATTGCGGTGGATCTGACCGGTGCTTTGCTTCAAGAGAAGACAGGTACTCAAGCTTGGAGTCTTATGCAAAGAACGGCTGTCACATTTGAACAGTAAATCCTGATCTGGTTCTCTTTGGAAGACTGCATACTTTTCAAAGCTGCCCTTGGATCGTTTTGAAGATAGATGGGCACAATAACCAGTATGCAGGAAACCTAGGTTCCTTGTAGCCAGAATATAAGTACTGTTGACTAGAACCAGGAAATAAGTATGTGTGTGATTAAGTATCATCCTTCTTCTCAGGTTACTGCAGCAGCAGGGGGGGTGGGCAAGGCTGGGGCTGCAGCTCAGCCTCTGGATGTGTAGCCATAGGGAAGGAAGCTTCATTAGTCCTGCTGCTCACAGAAGCATTTATTTAATTAATATGGCATCCTTCAGACCTACATTTATGGGTCTTCAGGGCCAGAAATCAGTTAGAGTGGTTGCTGTATAATCCAGCATGATGCAAGGAAGAGAGAGAAGGCAGTGAGAAAAGCCTGGAGGGGTGTATTCAGACTGTCCGTCTCTCAATAATAAGCATTTCTTTAAAAAAGTTGGTGTAAGAGCAAGCTCTGTGTCTCCTGGGGGGGATCTGCAGGATTGATAGATCAGTGCAAGGAAGTCGCGTGCTCAGGGTAAGAAACGTTGTATCAAGGTGCTGAAAACAAAGAAGGGGAAGAGCAGTGATTCTATTAAATAGAAACAGGAGCAGGGACAGCCCTAAGGAGGCCTGATGGGAGGAGAGCTGAGCGGAGTGTGGAAGAGGATGCAGGGCCAGTGAAAGCCTGAGTGGCATACCATGCCTGGTTTTCTGTCTGTACAGAATAAATCCATACCTGGCATAGAGCCACTGGGGTCAGTGCAGTTACGCTAGCAGAACTCTTGCCTTGTTTGTTCTAATTAGTGTATCTTCCAGGTCACGTTTCAGTAATTGATCCAGCCATTGAAGGCAAAAGAGCAAAATAAAAGGGAAGGCAAATGGTGTCGGTGAAAGTCTGCACTGATAATGCCTCATGAGAATCTTAATTGGCACTTCAGACTTGAAAGAAATCAAACGTGGGAAAGCAGAGGGCGTTAGGAAACCTGAATACCTCTGACCTCCAAGGAGTACCTTTTTCTGAGATAATGCTAACATGAAAGAAGAGTTGGAGGCAGCTAATTGGTGCAGATGTTTGGAGCATGATTTGAGGAGAACAGTCTTCTGAGAATACAAGGGCGAAATTTTAGGCAACAGGAGAGAACTTTCTTTTGGGAATGTGGTCACTGTCATGTATGGAAGCAGTGGATGAGTCAGTGTTCAAGCTAAGCTAATAGAAATTACATAGAAATAGCAAACAGGAGAAAAAAGTTGTTGCTGAAGCTCATTTCTTTTTTTTTTTTTTTAATTTGTTTTTCAAGGAGGTTGCAGTTTCTTGGCACTTTTTGTTTCTCCCAGAGTTTAACTGGACATCCAGCCCTATCAAGGGATGTTGGGCGCTGCCTTGTTCCCTCACTGTATTAATTTCTGGTAAACTGTTTATCCTTCAGCAATTTGAGATGCTGCAGTCTGTCATGCTCTTTCTGACCCATCTGTCAACTTACAGTATGGTAATACCACGTGTACATTGCTGACATGAAAACGAAGAGGTAGCACAACAGAATTGTGTTTAGTTATATCCTGAACAGCCTCTGCTTAATTAACGGGAGATCTCCTTGCAGTTTTCCAAGTGAACTGTATCAGTTTTCAAAGTTGGCATATTAGCATTTCTCCTCCTGTGAAATACTTATCTGTGAACTCATTTAACGTTTCTTTTCTTTTCTTTTTTTTTTTCCCTGCCTTCACTCATCGTGTATAAGGCTGTCCAGAATAAAATTATGATGTTGGGAGTAATAGGTGGTTGGTGAGTAGGAGTTGCAACAGTCTTCTGCTGAAGGAACAAGAACAGAAAGGTTGTTTAGTCCCCAGTGACTGCTGTAGTGCAATAACTTTGGCGTAGGACTAGTAACAAACCACTTCAGCTGAATTTCAAATGTCTGTGTTGAAACTCTACTGATTCTGTTTATTTAATGCATTTCATAACTTTACTGTATAGCGTTGAACTTGCAAAGTGTGAAAAGCCAAACACCTAAACATAGTTGTAGCGTTAAACTCTTTCTCAAGAAATGCTGAAAAATATTTTTTTCCCCTGCTGCTGATGCGTTGGATACAGGAAATGACTGTGCACAGCAGTAAGACTCGGCGTCAGTTACTGCCATGATACAAAGAGACGCTCTTTTTCAGAGCTTTAGAAAATAAGACTAAAACAGTTTTGAAGCTGGCAGTGTGTCAGTCACATTCCATCTTTGTAGGTAGTTCTAATTTAACTGTTTTGTCTCGTGATGTGATTCTGATATATTGATAGACCTGAGTGTTATCTTTATTTTTTTGTCTTTGATGAATGGCTGGCTGGTCCTTGGCAAGATGGCTGAGAACTCTGCACTGATCTGAAGACTAAGGTTTGGTTTTTCCTATCTAATCTCTTACTACTGATTCTAGATCTCAGTGCTTTGGTATCTTCTAGGGAATTTTAAGAAGGTAACTGTAATGTAAGCCCTAAAGCTGTAATTTTAAATAAGAAGCAGTCTCCCATGTAGCACAACTCTGACTCTTGAAAGGACAGAATAAAAATGGCAAACCTTATTTTAAAACTCAATTCCTGTGGCAATCCCTATGCTTCAGCTTTCTGAAACAAACTTACCAACTACTTTAGAATGCTGTTATACTTAGCTCTGCATCCAAAGCTGTTTGAAGAAATAGGAGGTGTTTGAAGAAAATGTTGGCTTTACTCTTTATTAGTTAATAATTAAATTGGTTTTCTAAAATATACAATTGGGATGGCTCAACCTAACTACTCTAATCCATTTTCCATTTGTTTAAAAATGGAAAAAAGAGGCCAACAGAAGAGAAAAGGGAGTAGTAGACACTTAATATTTCTGATACAGATTCCCTAAAAGATGATAGTGGATCTGTTAGTATTGCTCTGTAATAAAATTCTTCTGTGTATTGCCACATCTGTTGCCAGTCACTGACACTGACAGCAGCCTGGTAATTGCTCGGTACTTTATCCGTAGAAATGAGAGTATGTGTTCAGAGCATTTTTTCCCTGTAAACACAGTTCTTGTTGTGATGCATCTGACACTTAGCACCTGTAATGCTTGGAGCAGAACTTTTGGATGTTGTTGGCTGTTGTGTGGTGTTTAACTACATGTTCTCCCTTATTGCAGCATGGGAAGTCCTTAACCACTAAGCTGGATAGCGAGCATTATAGCTCAGTACCGGCTGCTGAGTTCTTTGTCTATTAATGATGCTTCCTTGTGGACCAGTGTCTTTTACCCCAGAAAACAGGGGCTCCCACAACAGAAAGAGATTATGTAAACACAGTCACAGAAAGATCAAGTCACATTGGTTCATGCTCCTCGTGAAGTGTTTCTGGCCAATAGACCCATGTTAAAGGAGCATCTTGACAGTGGTTTTCAATGGCAGCTGTAAATGCAGTGCATATCTGGCCGGGAGCAGTGCATTGGTGGTCATGAGATGGTCTAAAATACAGATTTCTTGACTTTGTTAGCCTTTGGGATTCTGTTATTACAAGACTGAAGATTTTGTTTCTCAGTAAGAAGAGATGTTCTGTAATAGGTGGCTGATGTTTCTACCACCTGCTCTCAAGTGGATTTTTATCAGTTTACAGTTTTTCTGCTGCTTCTCCCCAGCTCTTCCCTCACTGGCATAAGTGTTATTTTCCTACTGACCTTACCCAGGTAAATAGTCTGTCTCTCCAGAACTGAGCCTTTTTTTTTTTTTTTTTTTTTTTTTCCAAAAATGTAGCAGAGCAAAAATGTTTCAATTATAGGCACTCTATTCTGATATATTTTTTTCATTAATGAAATATATGCCATGAATAGTGGACAGTGTTGATGCCAGGCGATGACATAGGAGAAGCTCTGGATGTGTTTTCTGCGGCCAACAGAAAATAGACTTTGAGTGCTGGGACACTAGCACTGTTTTGTTCGGCTGTCAAAATGTTCAAGTATCTGTAACAATCCTCTTTATTTTGTTGTTGGGAAGTGAAAAGCTCTGTAAGCAGAATTTATTCCTTTCTTCAGTTTATGTCATCTGTAATGCTTGATTACTACTGTAGATTTTTTTTAATGATATTTTGTTTTTTTGAGATCAAACCCTTCCTATTTTTCCCTCTTATGTGTTATCTCCTTCCTATTAAGATCAGAAGTTGCTGTAAAGAATTCATTACTTCTGAATGAAGTCTTGTTTTTCAAACTTTACTCAATTTCAAACTATACTCAATATAAATCTTATTCTTTAAATCCTTGTGGTTTTTCTTTAGCCTTCTGCTCATTCAAAAGGGCAGAGAAAGTACATGTCTATTCAGAGAAACTAACCAAATTCAGTCACTTGTTTTAATTATTCGCACAACAACTGGCACTAAGACACTTCATAAAACTGAGTATTGAAGAGCCTTTGAAATGCAGCATTTGGACTCTGTTCTCCTTTCTGTCCTATTCTGGAGAAGTTCTGCAACTGTTTCTCAAGAAAAATCATGCTCAGAAATGAGTCATGAAATGTGATATCAGGAGAATTAGATGCTTTTTCAGAGAAAAGCTGAGTGCTACTTATATAATGATGCATTTGGCTTGAGTGTGAAAACCAGGCACACTATGGATGGGATCCCATATATTTTTTTTTTTATGTACTTAATCTGTTTGACCACTTCACTGTTTCTTCTGTGCTTGTGAGCAGGTGACTGTGTTAGGCAAAGACGAATAATCCCATGGAAGCTTGCAAACATTTGATGAACAAAATATAATTAATGCACTTTGTGGATATATGTATACACATTTTTGGCTGCATGTCCAATTAAGCTGTACAGAACCTCGTAATTAATGAACTTCTGTAATATGTTCCCACCTTGTGCAAGTGGCTCTGTTTCATACCTATCATGTAAGAGACATACGTACCCATGAGATGCTTCTTTGTTGCTTCAGTTCTGTTATTAATTCAGCAGCTAGACTGCCCTGTAGCTAATGATAAATTTTTTATGAAGGTAGGTTTTATAGAAATACCAGCATCTTCTGAGTAATGTAGAGCATCCAGACGTCTTCCTGGTAAGGTGCCTTATACCATTGTTTATGTAATAAGAGAAGGAAAACTGTAGCTGATGCCTTGGTAGGTGACTGCAAGCTAGGTGCTCTTTCTAAGCCTTTTCTGCTTAGTACTGGATCTCACTAATGAAGGAATCAGCTGAAATGCAGTTCCAGGCTGGGCTAGCTCTGTCTCTGTTGGCAGAGCATGGCATAGACACTGAGACTTCTTCCAGGAACTAATCTCACCCAATTTGAACAGGATTTCATCTTCAGCTGTAGCAAAGCCTTTGTGCTCCATCTGTAAAGCATAACTGCCTTCCTGGGTCTCGGGGATCTTCTTAATCCCCAACCTCCAAAGTCTATTTGTTGAAGAGTTGGCTTGAGAATTCCTTTGGTTCTGTCTGGCAAATAGTTCTGTGTTCCTGGAGAACAGGATCCAAGCTCCTTCCAGCTGGAGAAAACAAGCACAGAGTTCCTGTTGCTGTATTTGCTTGGGCAGCGAATGATTACCAAATGAAACTCCCTGCCCAGCAGTGAGCACGAAGTTGTAGCATGCTTGGTGAAAAGTAGAAAGAATTCTTCAACTCTTCTTAATTGAAGGTGAGAAACAGAGCTTTGGCCTTCATTGCAAGGATATCCATATGCCCTTGCAACTAAAGGCTTGTTGCCCACTTTCGTACAGACTCTTCTATTCTGTTACAGTTGTAATTGCTTTCTAAAATTTTGAATGTGGTGGTGGTTTTGATTTTCTGGTTTATTGTCCTTGATATATTATTAATATTAAAACAGTTAGAATGTCAGTGCAGTAAGAATTGGTTTTTGCAGTTCAGCTTTATGCTGTATTTTTTATGCTAATAACAGTAATGCCATCAGCTAGAGTCCAGGAACAAATGTGAAGGAATAAATGCATGTGCAAAGTGTAGTCTTTGTGTGCTGCATTTAAAACAAACAAACAGCAACAACAACCAAAAACAACTAAAAACCTCACTGATGTACAAGAATTGGAAGCTTTAATCTTTGTCATGTTCATAAGATTTGCATCTAAGATTCAACTAAGAAATGTAGTTCAGCATGCAGGGTGATAGTTAATTGCAGTGCTAAGATTTATGTTGCAATCATTTCTGTGAGTTAGTGCCAAATAACAATGGAAACAATCTAATCATCTCTGCACTGGAGATGTTGGGATGAAAGCTTTTTCCTTTTAAACTTGTATCTACAGTTTGGTCATTTTGTTTATGTTGGGCTCGTTTTTGTATGTGTGTGTGTGGGTTTCTTTTTCTGTTTCTTCTGTTTGAGCATTGGATGCTTTGCTTGCCTGGCTTTCAGGCTAGCAGCATGTGCATGGCTACATGGCTGTGCGTGGAGGGCATGTGCTGGCTATGAGGCAGCAGCAGAGTTAGGGCATACAGCATATTGCAGGCAGGATTCTAGGTGACATGTTAGGTGAAAGTGTTTTAGGTTTGTTTTCATATTCTGGAAATGGGTTACTCAGCTTTAGAAAGTTTAAGTGACACCTAACCATCATAAACCACTTAGAGAGGTAGCATTTCTTAGTTGCATAATGTGGAAGAACTGAGCAAGTGCCCTGTTTACAGGTAATTCCTCATGTTAGTTAAGACTAAAAAATGAAGAATCATCCTTAAAATCCTAGTGTGGTAGGAAAAGAAATGTTTGGGGTATCATGAATTATTCTGCTTTCTACTTTTTCCATTATACCCTTTTTTTGACCCACTGCCGTTGCTGCTTAAAATCACCACCCACTGCCTCACTGTGCTCACATCCACTGTTTGGTCTCCATAAATGTTCATCAAGTGTCAGTGAATGTCAGTGGGTGCCACTGTTTCCACATGGGGAAATTCAGTGGCACACCTTTGCTTCATCCGCACTTCCATGTCAGGTGCCATTCTGTCAGACTGCCCCTCTGCTGCACTCTGTCACATGGCAACAACGTGTAACGGGATATGAATGGTTTGGTTCTACCTCTACTGCCATACTTCCAGCATCCACCTCTGATGTAGTGGGCAAAATAGCAAAATAGAAGGCATTACTTTCAGAGCAGTCCTTGTAGAAAGCATTATTTCTAAAATAATAAATTCATACAGAGAGAGCTCTTCAAAGCCACTCATTAAAGGCTGGCATCTATCACAAGCCTTGTTAAGTAATTTCAGGTGTTCAGAAGCCAGATATTAAGTACAGCTATATAACTTACTCCTAGTGCTCTGCCCTGCTGTTCCACGGGCAAACATTAACTTAGCACCTATTTGTAGCAGTGTTGTGAATAATGCAAGCTGTAGTTTGTCAGATATTGCTGGAAGCCTCTGTCACTTGTGGAGTGGTGAGCTCACACTGAATTTATTTTATCTTTTTGCTAGAATTTTTAAATATGCCTATCTTGGCATGCAGACCAGCCGTACTCTAAACTGTTTACTAACAAAAGCAAGATAAAAGTATGCTTAATGATCGTTCTTACTTCTTTCTGCTTACACACTTGTTTTGCAGTCGCGGTGAATGCAGATGTCAAAACTCAGGTAGTATATCTTATTTAGAATTCTCACTGTTTAGAGCAGTGGCACTAGTATTGGCCCTCATGGTAGCCTTAGCACATGGTGTGTAAGGAAATTTAACAACTTCTGTCAAAATCCTAGTGTCAGTTGCTTTGATTAGTGGAGAAAAAACAGCTGCTTGTAGTGAATAAGAATTTTCCCATCTTGAAAAATGGTTCAAAATATCCAGAAGAAAAGAAACAGCTTTTATTTGTCCTTATACTGGACAGATTTTTGCACAGCAGTGTGATTAGTACGCTTTTTCATTAGCAAATGAGACAAAAGAACAAAAGGTGTTCATATAACTTAATTCAGTTAATTGTGGGTATTTGTCTTTCTGGGAGCAGTGATCTTGATGTATTTACTTCCTTGACAACTGTGCCGATGAATTCGTACCAAAGTCTTGAGAATCTCTCTACAGAGAGGTTGTGATGCTTAGGAGGAATGGATCATAGGCAACACAAAGCATTTAGGGATGCTTATTCAAGACAAAGTTACTAAAAATCTTTACAAGTCCCTTACTCTGCCACTCAGTTCTTTTTGTAGTGAACAGGAGTAATTTCATTCTAGCATGATCAATGTGATGCATGTTACTTTCACTGTTAAGTGAGCTGACAAGTGATGGAGGGAGAAAAAAAGATGGGAAAAATAATAGGGGGACTGCAAAAGCATGTCTGGGGAGATGGCCAGATATGGACAACTGCTTTGGTCTGTAGGATTGCTGCCAGCTATCCTTGGGAAATTTGTTTTAGCAAAACAGGTTTAATTTGGCTTTCAGAGTCAGTGAAAACAGTGCATCTGAGTGTTGCATTTGTGTGCATGCATGCATTGAAGGGGAAGAGCAGTGGGTAAGGTAGAGGGGAACACACAGGGAAGGTGAACAGAATCTCTTGTCTGCTGCAAGTCCTTTCTTTTCCACTTTTTGTTACTGTGTGTCTTCGTTGGTGTGATGACTTGCATGCTAAAGTTTTACATGCTAATGGTGCCCGCAGAATAAGTCCTGTTCTGGACAGTGTGTTTCATCTTAATAGTATTGCACTGAAGCACTGTATTATCATTGCATTAATAGCTGTTCAGTCTTTCTCGCTCATTTATGTATCCCTCCTATTAACGTTCAGCATTAGAGGCTACGTGTTTCTGTATGCTCCCTGCGATATAGTTACTTGTGGTAAGGCAGACCTGTAGATCTCATATTTAATGAGAATGGACTTCATTTGCAAGAGAGTATGATGGCAGAGAGCATAGTGATGCCAGATTGCAGAAGGGTGGCACTGCTGCATCATTATCAAGTTATGTGAGTACAGCCTTCAGAAGGCACTGATGTGGTCCCTATCACTGTTGGAATTTGGAGGCAGATTGTCCTCTGGAAGGCAGCTGGGAAAACAAGCTTTCCATCACTGCAACGTTTTATGGCACCCTGGCTGAGGTGGTAGTCATTAGTTTTTTGTGAGTTCACTGGGGAATGAGGTAGCCTTCAGCAATATATAATGCATAATTAAGTCAATATATCATCACTTTGAGATTTCACAGAGAGAAAAGGTTGGTATCCTTTACTGACTTCACTAGGAGCTGTACAGAACTACGACCCATGAGTTTATTTTTAAAATATAGAAAGGCTTATTAGTATGTGGCTGAGGTCTTACTTGCTGGGGATGAGACTGAGGTTTCAGAAACTGACATTGTCCTTTCCTCTTAGAAAAGAGAAGATTGAGATCGTGAAGGCAGCAGTTAAAGCATACTTGTTACAGGAGTTGTTGAAAAGTGAGTTGTTTATGGCAAGTACATACAAAAGCATGAAGTTGTATATGTTGTCTTTATTCTGAAGTATTTTGGAATAGAAAAACTATCTTGTGAAAAGTTTACAAACTATTTAATTTTCCCTGTGCATATATGTCTGTATTGTATACATGCTTGTCACCTAGTATGTGTCCTTACATACTAAAAGCCATAACTATTAAGTGGCTAGAATGTTAATTTCTGCAAAAGCCGGGATCTTCTTAATTCTCACCTGCCAGCTCTACTTATTTCTGTCACTTTGTTGCTCACAGGCTATGTTGTTAAATGTGAAGTGGCAGATGGAGGTACATCATCATATGGTGTATTTGAAATCAGAGGTTATGCCTACTATGTGCTGCGTAGATGGGAACCTGCAGTTGTATTTCATGGTTTGCCATTAAATGTAGTTTTAAAACAATGGGGAAAGATGCAAAAGCACCAACAGTTACAAGCAAATATTGCTGTTCCAGTTGTTTTGCAAGATTACATGCATCAAGTGTTTATTTCCGTATAGGAAGAAGCATTTCAAGAAAATTATCCTGTTAGGCTGTCAGAGGAATTGCTGTCCTAAGTAGAGTTAAATGTCAACTGCGTTGCAATTCCCAATCCTCAATGTTTGTTTTGTTTAGGCAAATAGAAAGCCACTGTCATTTCTCCTGCCTGGGAATCTACTGTTGTAACTCACGTGAGAGGAATAAACCAGCACTTCTTATTTCTTTTTATTTATTTATTTGCTGTGGATCAGAAAGGGCCAACCTGCTGTAAGTAACACTTGCATTTTATTTGTGCTGCTTGATTGCTTATAATGGAAGAAATGCCTTGAGGCCTAAAATACATTAAAGTGTTGCTTTGTTCAAAATGACACTGCAGCATCAACAAGAAATAATTGAACAAAGTTACACACTTCAGTTTTTTTCCATGTATGAAAGTCATGCATCAGTTCATGAGCAGTGTCTAGATGAAGTGATTACAAAATGTGAAAGGCAAGATTACTGCTGGACTAGCCATTATAAAAATAAGGATGAAGAGTAATCTTTGTGCTTCTTTGTGGCAGATGTCTAATAGTGTTTTCTCCAGTGCAGCTGTAGTTATTATAGAGGGTGGCCAGCAAGAATACTCTATTAATAAACTCAAAATGAGATTCTGTCAATCTCAGTCATCAGTGCCCAGGTTATAATCTGTTCCATACTGGTAAATATAGAAAACAAGCAGACAAAACCCACCTGTGTACTTCTTCCACCATAGCTAAAATCCTAGCTTTCTCTCATTTGGAGGCGTACCTTTTATACAGGTGCAGGGGGAAAAATTATCCATTTTGAGTTACAAAACATATATTCTCATTCAACTGTCTAATGTGTGAAATGTATCTATTCGGAGGCTGACCTCACGGAATTCTTCTATTTGTGTTTGTACGTTGATACCAGTTTAAGGATAGACCTGCATATTGATTTGTGCAGACCTAATATTATTTTTCTTAAATATCTTTTCAGTGAGAACTTGAGAGACCCCTGTCTCTTCAAAATGCCAAGAGAAGGAGATTAGACATGTAGGAAACTGGTGTAGAAATAAGCTGCTCTCCAAGTCAAGCAGCTTTCCTGCCCACACAGGAGCTTTCCAGTGCAATCACTTTCAGAACATGGAACATACTTGCTGAGTGACTGAGCAGTGACAGCCGGAGAGATTAATGTGCTCTGCTCTGCACAAGGTTGTGCAGCATTTTGGGAAAAAAACCTTTGTACTTCCGGGAATACATTATTTGAACAGCAATAAAGTGCCTGATTTGTCAAGGATAAGTAGGTGTGTTTTCTTACCAAATTACGTATGGGAGATAGATTTTCTCATAACTGGAATTTCAGTGTCATGGCAGATCAACATATCCAATTAAAAAGCTATAATCAGAAGAACACTGTATCTTTGTTCTACATATAAAACTGAAGTAAGCTTTTTTTTTTTTTTTGTTATTATCTAGCAATGGTGAGGCACAAATGTACAGAGAGAAGAAGCTTGAGGTGAGGTGTGATCTCACAAAACGTTGCAGTTGCATTCACAAGCAAACAGCAGAGGAGGACAGTGAGACAGTTAAAAGCAGAAGAATAAACAACCATCAGCTACTCTGTTCAGCAGCTGCTGTTTCTAAGGAAGCTAATTAGAAACTGACACGTGATTTCTTATTTAGAACTGTGATTTGTTTCCTTGTCTGTCATTGACTGGATGGAAAATATGCCAGGCTTTTCCTTCAGACTGGGAAAGACATTGTTCAGATTATGAACTTCTTGATATTAAAGAGGAAACTGGATTTCAGTTTGAAGGGTGGCTTTTCTCTCCAAGGTGCTTGTTTTTAAAACTGGACCGTATAAAAGTAGGCATGCCACATCCATCACTGGGCTCAGGATATGCTCATTCATTACACTGCCACATCTGCCTGCAGGTTCTGGATGCCTTCTCTAGGATCCATTTCGTGCCAGCAGGATGACTTAATCAATTTGAGCTGCTGGAAAATGAATCAGTTTCACTTAGTGACCACAGAATTGCTTGATTTAATGGAGGGGAAGAAAACCAGCCTTGAGAGAGAGGTGACCTTAGTCTAATGGTTAGGGCATTTAGGTGGGTGGCAGCAGGCATTATTAAATTCCAGCTCAAAAGTAGGTAGAACAGGATTTATTTTAACTTGCCTCAGCTATGCTGTAAGGTTGTTCTGCTATTAGGGCATTGTGTGTAAGGTGAGCGTGTTACCGTCACTCTCTAGTCATTTTCTCTAAGTGTGGACAGGGAGGTGTACATCAAACATTCCTGCTTCGTGACTTTGGTCAGGAAGACTGGGTGAGAAGATTCTTTCTGTAAGAGTAATGGCAGGGTTCAGAGAAGGGCTATGTTTCACAGCAGCTCTGTGTTATGACATATTTAAAACCTCAGTGTCTGGTTGCCCGCAGAAATTAAAACATAGACTTCATGTGTACCTACATTTAGATGGCATTTCACCAGGTATGTTGAGAATCTCAGTGATTTTGTCAGTGTTGCAAGTTCCTCAAAATTCAGTGATGTGTTTCATGCAGTTCCATTAGTGTAAGTTTTAAGACATGACCATGAGTGGAAAGGCCATCAAGAATATTTCTGTGATAAACAAGATAATACTTTTCTTCCTTTGGGTCAGTTGAGAATAATGCAGAAGGACTTAGGACATGAAGAAAGGGAATTGGTGGAAATATTAGTAGTATCAAATACCAGAATCTGTAACAATTCAGTATAATAAAGCATAAGTGCCTGCAGAGATGTATACGATAGATGCTTGCTTTATGCTGCCACCTTCATGCAGAGATTTTTGCTTAAGAAATGCCACATTTAGTTTGTGTCAGGAATTTGAAATGACCCTGTCCTATGAAAGACTTACAAATATTTGGTGTTTTGAATCTTTCCTCAGCTATTTCTCTTGACCTTGTTTGCCCCGTTGTAGACTAATAAATAGTAAAAAACCTTGCTGTTGCAATTCTGACCCAGTCCTAACAGTGTTCATTTTTTCAGTCTGTAGTGTTGCATGCACTGTCTTCAGTATTGCTTTTAAATAACTGTAGTGTTTATTTTTGTGTGCTGCTATGATATCTGATGTTTTCAATATTATTTTTGTCACAGATTCAACATTCTGCTAAACCAAAGGAGTCTATAATCACTTTTTTTTTTTTTTTTTTTTT
>JACDJE010000111.1:1612088-1678126 GCA_016647715.1 Pavo muticus
TTATTCTTTATTTTTTATTTCTCTGTCATATGACATAGAGGGCTGGAACACCTGCCCTAGACAGGCTGAGGGAGCTGGGCTTGTTCAGCCTGGAGAAGAGAAGGTTGCATGGAGACGTCACTGCAGCCTTCCAGTATTTAAAAGAGGATTATAAAAAGGAGGGGAATCAACTTTTTACAGGAGTAGACAGGGATAGGTCAAGGGGGAATGATTTTAAGCTCAAGGAAGGAAGGTTTAGATTGGATATCAGGGGGAAGTTCTTTACCAAGAGAGTGGTGAGGTGCTGGAACAGGCTGCCCAGAGAGGTTATGGATGCTCCATCCCTGGAGGATTTCAAGATGAGCTTGGATGGGGCCCTGGGCAGCCTGGTCTAGTACCAGATCTGGAGGTTGGTGACCCTGCCTGTGGCGGGGATGTTGGAACTTGATGATCTTTGGGATCCCTTCCAACCCAAGCTGTTCTGTATCTGATTCTATGATATGTTTAAGCAAAATGAGAATGTGGTTTTGTAGGAGTCTTGGCTCGCTTGATTAATTTTTTTTGCAAGGTGATACTTCAGTTTTTAGAAGCATGCAGGAAAGAAGATGTAGACTGCTGAAGGAAAAAATTGGCTGCAGGAAAAAGCTGTCTTACCATTTCAGTACGAGCTTACAAGAGAGGTGGAAGAATTTTTTTCAACTGTATGTGAAGTTGTGTATGGTTGCTTTTTTAAAGTATTCTTATTTATATTGCTACTGACATGCTATATTAGGAACTGGTGGATGCATGCAATAGCAAATACATACACATTTAAGTAATAGGAAAAGCTATTGCCTCATTAATAATGTGCTTTTCCGTGTATTTTCATTCCTGCATTAATGGTACATACTTGTCCAATTCATTCCCTCAATTAAAATAAGTTCCTTTAAGAAGAAAAATGTAATAAATTCAGTTTGGCTTTCAAAATTGTCAGTACCGTTTTTATAACCAAGCAATGAAAACTAACTTGTCTGTTGCCACATGAATTTGGATAATTATTGCTAACTGTTCTTACAGAATTAATTAGGAAGAGATACTTAATAATAGCTAAGTATTTTTTCTTGTGTGCATATTATCTAAAAGGTGACATTTTAAGTAACAAGTCCTTTACAGTTTAATCTTTGCCATCAGATGAACCTCGTCCTGTCACAGATGAATAGTTTTATTTCCTGAAGTATTGTGCTGTTTAACCTGTTTGAATTGTCATTCTGATGTGTTTCAGCTTGGTGTTTGCACAATGCAGGTATCTCTAATAAGACTTGTGTATTTTCTTCTCTTTTGCTACACCAGAAGTAGCACTTCCATGTGGACGACTGCATTTTGATTAATCTTTTTTTTTCCCCTTTGATTTGATTTCTCGCAATTGTACTTGTTTCTGTATTCCATTTTACTGGAGAGAACATGTTACTATCTGCCTTGGTTGGTCTATCATCTTGTTTTTCTTTCTTATGTAATGAATGACAACTCTGTGGCAATTTGTTTCTTGCATGTAGAGTACAGTACTTGTAGCACTCGTATTCACTTCTGTTTTAATGCAATTTTAGCAGTAGAAACTATGGGAGAAAATAAGCAAAACCATCAGTTCATAGAGTCACCAAAGTTGGAAAGGACCTCTGAGATTATCCAGTCCAGCCATCCACCTACCACCAATATTTCCCCACAAAACTATGTCCCTTAGTATATCTAAACATTTCTTGAACATCTCCAGGGATACTGACTCCACCCTGGGCAGCCCATTCCAGCACCGGAACATTCCTTCAGAGAAGAAATTTTTTCAAATATCCAACCTGAACCTCCCCTAGTGCAACTTGAGGCCATTTCCTCCAGTCCTCTCATTACTTATGTGGGAGAAGAGGCTGACATCTACCTCGCCACAACTTCCTTTCAGGGAGCTGTAGAGTAATAAGATTTCCCCTGAGATTTCTCCAGATTAAATAATCTCAGTTCCCCCAGTCACTCCCCGTAAGATTTGTGCTCCTGACCCCTCACAGCTTCATTGCCCTTTACTAAACATACTCCAGGGCTTCAATGTCTTTCTTTTAGTGAGAGGCCCAACAATTAACATAGTTCTTGAGGTGCGGTCTCACTAGTGCTGAGTACAGAGGGACAATCACCTCCCTGCTCCTTCTGGCAACTCTATTTCTGATACAAGTCAGGATTCCATTGGCCTTCTGGGCTACCTGGGCATGCTGCTGGCTCATATGTAGCTGAGCATTCACCAGCACTCTAATGTGATCTGCTTGCTTCTGGCAGGAAAACTGTGAAAGACAACTGAGTTCCCAATGATTTATTGTTATTTCCAGACTACATCCCTATTGCTCCTGCAGAAACTTGAAGAAAGTTGCCTTTCTTTCCAGTAGTGTTCTGGTGCTCCTAGCCTTTCGTGACCCTTCTCCATGATGGTAATATGCCTGTGACCTGGCACATGGTAGCTCTGCTAGAGGTTTTGGTGCTGTTGGTACCACTTTGCACCATGCAAAGAATGCCAGCGTAGCTGTAAGCAGCATGATATGCTTGTGGTAACAGCCTCAGGTGTTTTCTATGCATCTGTGGTACACAGAAACATGATGGTGTTCACCGCTTCAGAGGATGGAGCTTCCTTTCCCTTGTGCTTCATTGTGTCTGACACTGTACTTGCCTGAGGAGTCAGAGATGAGGACACAAGTGACTCAGGGAGATCTCTGTCTGCCCATGGGTTTTCCTCATGCAGCTTTGCATCCTTGGCAGGCAGGGTTTGGTCTGAAGAAGTAGCACGTATGCTGATTGCTACTGGATAATTTTAACAGGGGAAAAAGATCAATCTGTTCTTGGAAATAAATTGTATTGCTGTTAGTAATGAAGTCCACAGATGCAGCCAAACTTTTTGATGCAAAGTTTTGTATAGCACCATGTGTGTATGTGTGTTTAACAGCAACTATTTAATATGGAAAACATTGAAGAATGGTAAGTAACTTCATGCTGCAGTTTTAATAGAAAATATAAGACTTTGAAGAGAAGCAGAAATAAATGCACCTGTAGATAGCCTGGAAATTTGGAGTAAAACTGCTTTACTCTGTGTTTACCTCTTTGTTTCTTTACTTGGAGTACTTTTAAGTGAGAATTAAAAAAAAAAAAGAGTGATAAACAGGGACAAACCAAAGCTACTATATATCGAGAAACAGAAGATAGATGCTGTAAGACTGTTTTTATCCCATGCCCTATAAGGATTTGTTCTGAAGGATGCACACTTCTATTATCTCAATAAATAGAATTTAAAATAATTTCATTTTTAGGTCAGAGCTTAACTACAGAGATTACTTTCTGTAATTTATTATGAACATTTGTTACAAAGCTTGAGGAGAAGTTTTTGACTTGAAAGATCTAGACTGAAGATAGTCAAGAAATAGTTCAATTTCTTGTAGATAACCTGCATTAGTTCGGAATTGTATAGATTTTTTTTTGGCTGGTCGCAGCCAAAGGGTTGTGATCAGTGGTTCTGTGTCAGGGTGGAAGCCGGTGTCACAACCTTGGGGTCGGTCTTGGGACTGGTACTCTTCAACATCTTCATCATGACGTAGATGATGGCATCAAGTGCATCTTCAGCAAGTTTGTGGATTACACCAAGCTGAGTGGTGCAGTCAATTGGAAGGAAGGGAAGCCATCCAGAGGGATCTGGAAAAGTGGGCCCGTGTGAACCTAATGAGGTTCAATAAGGCCACGTGCAAGGTGCTGCACTAGGGTCGGGGCAATCCTAGGTGTTTACACAGACTGGGTAAAGAGCACCTTGATTGCAGCCCTGTGGAGAAGGACTTGGGGGTCCTGGTAGACGAGACATGAGCCAGCAGTGGGCGCCTGCAGCCCAGGAGGCCAACTGTGTTCTGAGCTGCATTAAAAGAGGGGTGGCCAGCAGGGAGACGGTGGTGATTGTCCTCCTCTACTCGGCTCTTATGAGGCCCCATCTGGAGTACTGTGTCCAGGCCTGGGGCCCCTCCGTATAAGAAGGATGCAGAGCTCATGGAATGAGTCCAGAGGAGGGTCATTAAGATGATCAGAGGGCTGGAGCACCTCTCCTATGAGGAAAGATTGAGGAAACTGGGCTTGCTTAGCTTGGAAAAGAGAAGGCTCCAGGGAGACCTCACTGTGGCCTTCCAATATTTGAAGGGAGCACATAAACAGGAGGGGGACGGCTTTTTACGAGGGTGGATAGTGATAGGACAAGGGGGAATGGTTTAAAACTAAGGGGAGGTTTAGGTTAGATATTAGGAGGAGATTTTTCACCCAGAGGGTGGTGACACAGTGGAACAGGTTGCCTAAGGATGTTGTGGATGCCCCATCCCTGGAAGCATTCAAGGCCAGGCTGGATGTGGCTCTGGGCAGCCTGGTCTAGTGGCTGGCGACCCTGCATATAGCGGGGGGGTTGAAACTAGGTGATCATTGTGGTCCTTTTCAACCCAGGCCATTCTATGATTCTGTGATTTTTTTTCCAATTTAATAATTACTATGATTTTCATATGGCTTTACTGTGTCACTAGTTAAAATGCTTTTTGCTCCTCATAGGAATTAATCCTGGGGTTTGAAGGAGCTCTGCATACCTGTATGGACATTTTATTGGTGAGAAATGTGTAAGATCTCCAGCAGCTCACTGCTGTTGCTGAAATGTCATGGTGTGAGGGATTTCCTTTCCCATTTTGTTTAATACTTGAACAATGTGTCTAGAAAATAAAATAGAAAACTTTTTTTTTTGTGTGTGTGGATTTTAAAATGTCATCTGGTACCTTACAGTTAACTGAAAACTGAAATAAGTTGTATGCTGGAGTAGCTGTGGTACTGAAGCTCTGTCTTCCTAAATATGTTGTTTCCTGTTTAAATCTGGTGGATAAATACCCAAGTAACTATGCCTCCTGTTTTGCTATATTTGTCTACACCATCAGAGGTGGATGTTGGAGGTATGGCAGTAGAGACTGAACCTTCAGCATTTAGTTGTCGTGCAACAGATGGCAGCAGAGGGGCAGCCTGACCAAATGGCATCTGATACGGAAGTGCATATGAAGCAAAGGTGTGTAACTGACTTTCTCCACGTGGAAAAATTTGCACCCATTCACATTCATTGATGCTTAATGAATGTTTCTGGAGACCAAACAGTGAATATGAGCAGAGTGAGGTGGTGGGTGGTGCACTTCAGCAGTGGTGACAGTGATACTGGGTCATCTCTGCTGGTGCAGATTGTTATGACCATGGCATGCAGGCTCTTGGCCATCACTGGTGAAAAGGCACAACAAATGGTGGTGACTGCATTGAAAATGAGTGTTTGCTCTGTCAAACAGTGTCATTGTGCACTTTGTTGTAGCTTGTAGGAGGCATTATTTTTGGAGTGACTTGCATATTTTTGATACATTTTCTTTTCACTGTATGTTGTTACAATGCTAAGTAATGAATACAGTAATAATATATTAGTAGATTTTATTTTTCAATTGATTTCTCTGGGGAAAGTATTTTCTGACTTACCTAAGCAATTTACCCTCAGAGGTGGCAAGTGGCTCTTTCAGTACTGACTCCGAAGCCAAGAACCATCCTTAACTTAAGCCAAGAATAAGACTGAATCAGAAAGCCACAAAGGTTGTGATACCTCAAAAAATAAATTACTTTATATGCATTACACCATACATACACATGCAGTGTTCATTAAACTCCAGTATGTTTAATGCCAAATTTTAAAAAAAACACGCCACATGAAAGTACTGTTTTCCTAGTAGCATACACGCTGTTTATTCCCAGCGAGTGCGGAACCTGTTTAGACATGCAAGGCTTTTTAAATTGAGGCAGTTTATTTAAGATCTGACATCCAGTTTTAACACTTTAGTGATAGGCCTCATTTTGCAAAATGCTCAACAACTTTTGTTATAAATGGAGCTCTGAAAAAAGTCTAGCTACTTATGTAAGCTCTGAAATACAGGCAAGTTTGTCATAGTCAGTCATTTGAAAAACTCCAGACCTCCTGTATGAGATACACTTTGTTAGCATTACTTCTGCTGAAAAAGAAAAGTGTTCCTAGAAAATCCTGTAGCTCATCCAAAAACTGTGTTTTCCTGCCTCAGAATTTTACCCTCAAGGATAAATTGTCAGCGCTTTGTGCTAGCAGTGGTTGTGCAGAGATTTTACATGTCTATATGTATGTTTTTATTTTAGCATGACTCACGGCTTAATGAGAAGTTAAAACAGTAATGAAGGCAAATGAGGAATTTTCTCAACTGTTCGGCTCATGTGCTTCAGATACTTGTAAGCTTTAATCAGTTACTAGCAACGTTTGTGTCCTATATGTGAGGGAAAATTCTGTTGTGAGGCACATCGTGCTGCTTGCCCATAGCTGCGGGCTTGTTATCACCCCAGTCAGAACCCACCTGTGAGGTACTGCAGGGCTCCTCGAGGAGCCAGCCATCCTGGGGAGAGGATGGCACACATCATAATACAGGTAATACTCAAAAGGATATCACAGGTAATCTTGCATCCCTTCAGGTGTTAGGAATCCCACCAAACAGACCTTCCATCAGTATGGACTGCTGTCTGTGGGAAAGCCACCTGGCATTTTGTTTTTGCTTTCCAAGGCATTTTCTCACATGAAAACAGCCCCACCCCACATTCCTGTGGTCACAAAAAGTACATTCCCATGGGGCTTGTGCTCCACAGCTCGATAAGGATGAGGCCAGGCAGATGGCATGAAGGCCACACCGATCTCCTTCCTCCGCAGGCCTGTCCATACCGGAGTGGTAGCTGGTTGAGGGTACTTAGCACTTCATCGTTAATACCTTTCCACTCCTGTGGAAACCCTTCTGTGGAACAGAATTTCACTCTCTTCCAGCAGCTCAAGGAAGTGACGATGTTTAATTGTCTAGCAGGAAAGGAAGGGCCAGGTTTCTTTTTACTGTCTCAGTGTGTCCTGGAACCGTTTCCCTCACCACAGCTTCTTGTTTAAATTCAGCCTGGGTGAGATGGGGTCCCCTTGTTTCAGTAACCACAGAGGTCTTGCTGGGGGCTGGGGAGAAGCAAAGAAAAGTCTGCCTAGATCTTCTCCCTTCCCTATGCTCTGCAACTCACAGGACTGTTTTCAAAATGAGCAAGAGAATCCACACTTAAAATGTTTGGGAGTTTGTGCTCTGTGCAGTCTCCTGTGACTGTTTAAGCATTTTCTGTTGTTCAGCACAGGCTACAGCACCAACTACACTAAGCTGGGATGTGGAACGTGTTCTGAACCAGCTCTGTTTTTGCATGGGAAGTTTTGAAAAGGACCTTGCAAGGAATTAAGGGAGGGCTGGGTGTAAAAGGAGAAAGCGCAGAGAAAGAAAGCCAAAACACTCACTCATTTCTTTTTTCTGAATTTGTAGGTAGGTTCTTAACTCTTCTCTCTTCCTGGGGATGCTGGTCTATGACAGAGCTTCTCAGTATGGGAGCAGAAACTGGAACTTAAGAGAAATTAGATGGCACAGGCATCCTTGTAGGAGGCAGGGATAGGTTTTTACATGATTCTAGTAGCATACCCCTCAATTCTGACAAAAAAATAAATAAATAAAAAAAAGGATTAAACAAAGTAATTAAAAATAAGATCACCAAATTCTTCTATTACATTTGTAACCATTTCTGTTGTCAGTACCACATTTTTTGAGAACACCATATCCACATTTAAAACACTTCTATTAATCCGTGCTTCACTGTTTCTTAAAGCCTTCAGCTTTCAAGTTCTGCTGTTTGATATCACTGTGGTGGGATCAAGCCTGCCAAGTTGTGGTGACAGCCTCACATACAGGGATTCCTTACTGCTGAGGGCCTTGAACACCTCATTCTTTAAGTCTGTAGCAAAAGAAATGTAAAGGTAGACAGGCAGCTGTGTGTCCTGACAGTGGCTGCTTTGCTTTCAGCATTCTTCTTCTGTTGAAAGTCAAGCTGTAACTTCCTAAGACTGCTTTGAGCAGCAGTGTGGCTAGCCCAGTGCTGAGCTAACGAGTGCTATGAAGCATCTGCCAGAACCTGTAGCGTGTTCAGCTTGCTGGTCAGGAGAAACTGGCTTTGAGATTTCCTGAGTGTTTAGAAGTTGTTCTTGCACAAGCTTACATTTTCTGGGGGGTGCTGTTTATGTGGAGATTACTAATGCGCTGTCTATCCATTTTATGAGTTCAAGATAAACTGTTAAAGAGATGAGGTGGAGCACAGCTATCCCTGCGTCCAGAGTGATGGCAATTGTCAGGTCTCCTACTGTTAGAAAAAGCGATGCATGTTTTCTTAGATGTGCGTTTTATGAACCGAGCCATGACAGAGAGGCACTTTTCAGAAGACCAGATCAGTCAGATATCAAGACAGTTATCTGGAAACAAATGGTGCAAAAGTGTTGTGCTGTTGTGAGGTTGATTTAGACTTGGAAGAACCACTGCAAGCACTGTGTGTGCTGTGAGAACTGACTGGAAAGAAAAACGGCAATCAGGTATTGATCTTGTGTGCAGTGTTGCACAGGGGTTCGAGAGTATTGTTGAGTCTTCAAGGATGACTCATGCATTTTTTAGTTACAAGCTTAGAAACCGTGAAACAAATGTTTTGTTTTGTATGCATTCTGGTGCTTTTTAGACTTCGGAAACATTCATTTATCCTGAATCTTCTGAAGTAAAAGAGTTGTATTTTTTTCAATAAACAGACTTTTTTTTTTTCTTAACAACATCAAAAACCTTTTAAACTGAAAGTTTAATACTTCACTGTGATGTATTGATTTCAGAAGCTCTGAAGAAACACTCAGAATACCATCAGCCTTATAGTAAAAACTGAGGTGTCTCTAGCACCAGGCAGATGTACTGCTTGTGATCCCTTGTGGTGTGCAACAGAGGAAGTTCATGATGGATTGTGTAAATGAGCATGAGAGGCAGACTGAAGGTACTCCAGCATCTCTGGAGAGAGGTGAAAACCTTGCCTGAAACAAAGGAAATGTGCTAACAGAAAATGTTTAGTGCAATAAAAACAAAATAAAAATTGGACTGAGCTTATTTTTGAATCTGTCCATATTCTCACTCTTTTCTCATCTGGTATCGCCTTTAGACTGGAGTTGTATCAGCAGTGTCCTTGTCCATAAACACCATAATAAAAATGTCCTAAGGACACAGAAACAGCCTTGGAGCAGCTGCAAGGTCTTGCTGTGCCAACAACTGTCTTTTGCTGCTGATAGAGGAGCTCTGGCTGCCTGGCTCTGTCTGTGCAGCTGCTGTTGTCCCCCACTGGTGAGGTGGCAAAGGTCAGGTCCAGGTCCCTGATCCATCTGCGTTACTGATTTGAGAGCAGTGCCGAAGATCTAGTCTTCATGTCCTGCTACTTGAACAGTGCAGGGTGACAGAAAGCATCTCCAGCTTTGCAGGGAGTGAAGGAAATTGCTCTGCTAATCAGCTGGAGAGGAGATGGAGGGTGAGGAATCTGTTTTAAGAAACCCAGTTTATAATAAATATCAATAGCTTTTGTAAGTACGTTATGTACCAGTTTTTACTTCTATGTGACAGCCTCACAAGCTGGGCACGTTACAATTTAAATGGTGTCCAGGTAAAGTGCTGGCTAAAGCTGATGCAATTGTTCAAATTGATAATGTCCAAGGGCAAAGTCTAACAGGAACTTTTTCTGCCTCATATGAATTCTGAAGACAAAGCTACAGATGATGCAGTGATGGTACTAATTGCTTATGCAATCAATAAACTACCAGTAACAAAGAATTAGATTGTAGTGCTGTAAAACTACTGCATATGATTATGTTGGAGATGTCTGAGAAAAGCCAAGTCAGTTAGATACTGAATTTTTGTAGTTCTTGAGTTGATTTGTTTATTGGCTTCTTTGTGGTTAATTCTTTTGTTAACTAGGTGTTTGCTGCTGTCTGGTTTGTCTTGGTTTATTTATCTTAAAGCATGAAATGACTTTTTTAGAAAAGGAAAAGGAATGAAACTAAATCTGGACTATTCACATTTAAGTGATTTATCAAAATATTTATGGAGAGGAAGAATGAAACATCCAATAAAATATTTTAAAAATAATGCAAAGATCATACTGCAGCTATACATAACAATAGTGTGACCCACAAGGAATCATGAATGGTAGAGGGATGCATTCATTTATGCTAGTCTTGCATAAAGAAAATACTGTACTGCTGTTTTTCACGTGGCCTGTTATTAATCTCTGCGCTGGCTGAGTTCCTTGAGTACTTAGTGCTGTGCAAATAAGACAGGTGAATGTGTGGGTACATGTACATATCACCTATTACCCTTCTTGACATTGCACACTTTTTATATCAGAATAGTGGGCACTGGAGAAATATGTGTTCGAATTTCTGGTCTCAGCTTTTCAGTGTTTTAAAAATGTAAAAATGCATATAATGCAGACTGAATCTTTCATCAGCCCTGACAAGTTGTCTGTTGTTTGGAGCCTTGTGAGTAGTTGAAGGCACAACTAATGAGTTAGGTGTTCTTTGGATAAGGCCCTGTTAATTTACAAAGAATATAATCCCTTTTCCCTTCGTTTTTGCTGGACATAGTAGGATCATAACAAACATGCAGTGTCCTTGCTTATAATCTCAGGCTAGCCCTGCTAACCATTACTCTTCCCAAAATTTTTTGGCTGTCATCTTGCCTCTGTACATCTGTGATTGCTTCTGCTACAGACATGCAGCTGCATCCAAATCAGTTCCTTGCCTATGTGTTTATATTTGACCTTGTCATGTGGCATTCATCATCAATCCCTGAAGTTGTGTTTTTCACAGTTTTGGCTAGCAAATATCTATCTGATCTATCATTTAACTTGATTAAGTGTTGCTATTGCATTTACATCTCCAGCAAGGCATTTGGCTGCCTGTAGATCATGCCTTGCTCATCATTCAGCAAGGCAACACCATTTGCTTGGAAATGCAGGGAATATTTTACAGAAATAAGTACCCTAAGGGAGGAAAACCTGCTTTAATATATGGAAAATTCACAGCGAACATACAAGCAGTTATGCTGTTGGAAAATAGAGAAATGTGTACAGGCAGCTGCAGCCAGTGGGGTTACTAGTGCATATTAGACACTTGTGATGAGCTGAGGACACTTTCATGGGTCAGTTGATAATGTAGGTCAGCTGACAGCCACTTATTAAGCCACAGCAAATCAGAAATATATAATTGAGTTGTGTGAGATCTGTGAGAAGAAAGAGCTGCTGAGTGAAACAACTTCGCCTCTTCAACCTGAGGTTGCTAATGGACAGCGGAAGTAGGATCAGTAGCTTGGCTGTGCACTCAGTTCCCTGTGTGTAGCATTTTCTGTGCCCATCTGTGGTAATCAGGGATGATGGAAATGGATGTTCTCTATGTCTCAAAACACATCCAAAGTGATGTTTTTGTTTTGCTGTTACCGATGTCTGTATAAACGTCAAGTTCAGAGGTAGATTTGCAGGACGAGGGGTTAACTGGTTTTAATGGAGAAACAGATCCTCAGGTTTCTGACTGATGTAAGTGCAGACTAATGCTGAAACACAAAGAAAGCGCAGTAAAGGAATGTTATTAAAAAAAAAAAAGCTAAACTTTAAGCTTTTTTTCAGACATAACGATGTGAAGTATATAACCATCTATAACCATCTTTATCACTACATACTGGCCTTCCTGTGTCTATGGAGTCAAAACATTTGCATACTATCTTCCTTTCAAGGTTTAGAGGGTTAGCGTGCTCTCAGAAACTAAGAGATCTTTCACACAGTGGAAAAGAAGATAATAATGTCTTATTTCTTATTTTAGTTGATACCAGCTGGCCATTACAATCATATGTATTGTAATTGAAACTAGCAAAATAAATACCTGAATGGACCGTGTCAGCTGGAGGAGCTGAATAGGTCATGTTGCTTTTTCTGGATTTAAGCTGTTTGTTCAGCAAAACATGACTGTTTTTGCCAGTGCTTTTGAACAGCGTTACCTGATTTGTAAATACCCAGGTTATGTTTGCTCCAGGACCACTAGTTGCAAGGGAAGGGGATATTCTTCCCAGTTATTTTGCAGGATGTATATACCTTGCCTGTGTGTGCAGAGTAACAAAAATCGCCACGGGACCAGCTGTAGTTGCTTTCTATAAATGTTGCTGCACTATTTCAAGCACAAAAAAATAATTGTCATACTTTACAAGGTGACAGTAGACTGTGGCTGCTGTGCTCTCCAGATTAGTATGTGGAGAGTATGGAAGCCATCTGTACTGTATCCATGAACATGACTCATTTGCCTAACTATTTTTATGTTGTGGGTCATATGAATTCAAGGGGTTAATTTTTGCTGCCATCTGTCCGTCTATGGAAAGAAGCAAAGAGGTGACTTGCAGTTCTGTAGCTGCAGGCACACTGAGGGGGTAACTAGTCAAAAACATATTCTCTCTCCTATACCAGAAGCTGTATATTTGAAGCAGCAAAGCATGAAGTTGAGAGATCTGGCTCTGCTGAAAGTTACAGATGTATACACGTATCGTGCAGCTTGGCTCTGCAAGGTGGGTGCGGATGTGGCGGTGGCATGGTCAGCATTGCAGGGACATTTTCCTGTACAGGGAGGCATGGGGCAGAAACCTCTTGTGCTATTACAGTCATGAATTTCCTGTGATGCCTATGTTGGGGCCTCCGAAAGGATGAGTGAACTTGCTTGTTGGCAAAGTTTGTACACAGCCTGTTTCTTATTCTGCAAGTGTGTCATTCTGCCAAATTAGTTGCTGTGAGCTCTCCTATCTCTGCACATGCACTGAGAAGAGAGAGGCTGTAAGGCACCTGAAGGCAGCATGCAGATCTTCATTACTTTCAGCTGGAGTCTGTAACTTGCCTGCCTTTTTGGGTAAGCAAGAAGTGAAGACTGGACTGTAGCTGTGTAATGGGGAGAGAGCTCAGTGGGGTGCTGAGATCCCAAACCAGCTGGGTCCCCAAGTCAGGGGTGTGAGATTGAGGGTCCTGTCCAGGAACAGCATGGGACTGCCAGGCAGGGGCACTGGGTGGAATAGCCAGCATGTGTGCCACTGTCTGGCAGCTGCAGATCTTTGCTTTTCTGCTGAGCAGAAAAATTAACTTTCAAACAGGCTCCACAGAACTATATTTCTGTGATGTTTATCCCTGGGAAAGCTTGCTTGTTTGTTTAAATGCTAGTTGCATGGTTCCTCAGTTTCCTTCTGTGCTTTCCAGACATGGAGTGTGTTTCTGGGTGGCTGCTGGAAGCAAGGCAGCAGAGAGCTTGCCCTTCCTCCTGAGGCCACACCCTGTGCTCCATAGGAGCAGTGTTTTTGGGCTGGTGCAGATTCTGCAGGTGGGCAGGAGGCAGGAGTGCTGCAACACACACAGCTCCAGCTCTGCTGGCAGAGCTGCTTGCTGTGATCCAGACTGTGCCAGCAGGCAGGTATAAGGGAATCACTCAGAACTTAATGGTACTGGTGGGTGTGGGCAATAAGCAGTGCAAACTGCATGTCAGAGGTTAGCGTGTATTTGCAGTAGAATGTGCTACATGGGTTAGCAGGTTGTCAAAAGTGCTTGCATTTGCCTGTGTATGTTAGCATACTTCTGTAACGTGAAGCCATTGTAAATAGAAAACTTAATTCCAACAGCAAGCAGGTGTTAGCAGTGTTAGTTTTGTTTGCCGTGCGAAAAACAAGATAGATGAAGTTATCAGACGTGGGAGAAACTAGCTGGTGGGGAGCTTGCCAGAGTTGAACACATGAGTGGGAGCTGAGAATAAGAAGTCTCTTTTCTGATGGAGCTGTAGCAAATCATTGTTTTGCTGATAACTGGGTGCATGATGTGCATTTGTTTAAATTTGCTTTTCTTCTCAGACTTGTTGGTCTAGATGGGAACAATTCCTAGTGAGAGCTTTGTTAAAACAAGCGATCAGAATCCTTGAGAACCCTTCTGGCTTTGACAGACTGCAATCTCAATATGTCCCACCTTTTTCTAGTAGGAAAAACTCGCAGCCTGGATTTTCAGGTAATTCAGGTATTTGTGGCTGTAGATGACTTCTTGCTATTAATTTCATTTCAACTGCAAAGTTATGGCAACCATGTTTATGGGTACATGCTGTTAGTTGAGGTAGGAGACAAAAGTAGATGTGACTTTATTTTTTTTTAAAGCAAATAGCAGGTGCTATTGAGAAAAGGCAGACATAGATCTGCATAGCCCAACCAGAAAGAAATAGCTTACTCATGCAGAAAATCTGAAAAAGTACTGCAAGCATGAGAACGAATCACCATGAGAAAACTGCACGTGCTCGAAAGATATCTACAAAGCGAAGATGAGTTTTCTGTCCTCCACCCATTTGATAGAACCTGTGGGAGCATGGCTGGAGATGCCCCTGCCCTCTGGCAGGCCTCTGCCAACCTTGTTTGTGCCTGGGGTGTCGAACAGGTGCAAAGGGCAATGGCAAAACAGTAGAGGGGCCAGAACCCCACCTTTGTTCTGTTTGGTGGAGATCCTTGCAGCAGCACAGAGGTGCAGGGAGAATAAGAGTGGTGAAGAGGCAGAGCAATCTCCTAGCACGAAGCATAGGGAAGGGAGCAGAGGATAACAGTGGAAAGTATTCCCTTTCCTGTTTGCCAAGTAATAAAGCCTTTCTAGGTGACTGTCAGGGTGCCAGAGCGTGCTGTGCTCCTGTTCTTTGCAGGCGCTTTGGGAACATTTTCTTTCAGCCTCAGGTCTCTGCTTTTTTTTTTTTTTTTGCAAGGCCAGTTCCAAAAAACTGAGCCCAGTTTTCAGGGGTTGTACCTCTGGCTTCAGCAGCTTTCTTTTGTCATGTCATGATTCTTCTGACAAAAGAAAAGGTTTGAGCTCCTGTGCAAGATTTAGCCTTGTTAGGAGGTATGTGTACAGCCAGAATTTTACAGCAACACACGGTGGTGACCTTTGCAAAACAAGCCAGTGTTTACTTGTCAACCTGCATGCAGCACGTTCTGTTCTTGGGCCAGAATGTATAAGAAAAACGTTTTACTTTACTGGAATTACTTGCCTGTCTGCTTTGGTACACATGGAGCAGTTGAATTCTCTGCTAGAAATGTGTTTCATGTATTATCTCCTTTAATATATTCTTCCTGTAAGCAGATGGTAGGAAGTAGTGACTGGGCAGTTGCACGTTGAGATGATGGATTCAGCAGACTATCTTGACTGTGTCAGCCTGGACCTGCTCTAGCAAGTGATGCCTAGTGGTGGTTTTGTCCTCTCTCCTGGGACTACAGTTTTAACCTTTTCATATCACTGTGTATCAGTGCATGGACAGTCTCATACATACATTAATGAATGTAATTTAGAAATGTCCACATTCAGCATAGCTATGTGTCAGCATTTGCCTACTGTTGAGCCCTGCAAATAGGAGACCTTCTGACTGTGCTGAAGAATTTGAAGGAGCTAAAAGGAGGAAAAATTCCAAATAAAAGGAAAAAAAGTGAAATCTGTTCACAGTTTCATCTCAGTCTCCACTGTGCTTAAATAAGAAGGAGAAACCCACAGAACTGACTCCACTGACAAATGAGACTGCTAATCTGACACTGCAGGGATTATTTTTTCTATTGTAAGACACCTAAATAAGGGCATGAGATAGACTACCACAATCTATTCAAGATCTAGGTGAAAAAATAAATGAAGGATTTTATGGAAAAGTAAGAGAATGGTTGCTTTTTATTTTTGTATTGAAGGGACAACAGGAAGAGGTTTCTTTCTTTCTTTCTTTTCTTTTTTTTTTTTAAGCAGATTGTGTCCTTGTTTACTGGAAAACCGTCAAAATCAAAGGTCAGGATGTTCTGTTACACCTTCCAATACTATGCATTATTAAATTTCTTGAAGAAATAGAAAAAAGAGGGCTCGTGCTTTCAAATAAATTCCTAAAAATAAGTGTGTGGTATGCTCTCGTCTTCTGTGCCCAAGAGGAAAAAAGATTTTAAAAATCACAGGGAGTAGGGTGGTGTCTTTTTGTTTGTTTGTTTTTTAACCACTTGATCTTGTTGAATTATTTAGATCGAAAACACATGGATATCTATTCTTAGAACCTTAAGCTGCTGGCATACTATGAAATATAAAATAAGAATTAGATTGAAACTGATCAAAAGCAAAAAGCCAGATATCATAGAGACAGGAAAAAGCGTGTGCCCTAAGCTTTAGTGAGTTGTTTCAAATATGGGACATAAACATAACAAAACCAGATGTTCTCCAAATTGGGGGTACCTGTTGACTTTCCAGTAGTTCTTCTATTTGCCTGCTTTCCTATTTGTATCAGCTGAGATATGTGAATTCAATTCCTGTTTACTAACACTTTTCCCGAACGTTTACCACTTACATTTGTGATCCCCATGTTCCTGAAGCTTTAAAATGTTTTGTTTTTTAAAACACCCCTTGCGCTGCTTATTCAGAAGACGTGGCAGTAGGACCCAGTTCAGCTCACTATCTGACAGCAAGCATAATCCAGAACACATTTCAGATCTGCCCCGTAGAGCTCAGCGTCTCCTGTTTAATGAAGACGTGACAGTCTGTAACCCTTCACCTGGTGATGCCCGTGTCTGTACCTTAGGTGACAGAGCCCTTAGCAAGGTGGACTTTATCAGAAAATTACAACTATATTTGCCAAAGTTTATTTTTGTCTGCATCTTTGGATTTTAGTGAACTGTTCAGGAAGTAAAAATCTTTGCATCTTAAAAACACTGCAGTTATAATTTTCCTTTTTTTTTTTGTCAGCTGGGAGAAGTGGAAGTGCAGCCAAAATATGAAGCATCTGCTTTCTTATGAAGAGATTTTTCAAGGACTTCATTGTGTTACCTTTTTTTTTTTAATTAGTGTATTTTATATAATGTATGCTTTAAATACTGTAAAAACTAAAAGCTAATGGTGCTGGAATGAAGCAGTGCAGGAGCTCTGCACCAGTGATGTGACCGGAGTTTCAGACTCTCTCCTAGGTGGGTTGCAGAGCTTGCTTGCCAGGCTGAGCATATGTGAAGGTCACTGCTGATGTTGAGAAGCCAGAACTTATCAAGAAGTCAGATCACTGCACAGATTGCAAATGGCAGAATTTGTTCTGCTCTCAGGAAAAAACAGTGTCCAAACAGTGCTGGGTGTATGTTTGTAAATTCTGATTCTACAGGCTCCGGCTAATCTCCCTTGTTTTGTCCTGCTTGCAATATAAAAAGCCTTCTCCTGGCTGCAGCTCTGACCATGGTAGGAACCAGCTCGTGAGGGGAGCAGCTGCGTTACAAAGAGAGATGAACACGCGTGGTTCCAAAGGTGTCCGTAATCCTCTGCGAAAATGCATGAAGAAAACTGCCTTGCTAAGAGGAGTAAGTGCTCTGAATACATACAGCAAGGTAACTGTGTGATGGTGCTTCTGATCAGAGCCTGTGTGAGCTATCCTGCCTGGTAGAATATTGCTTTTCAAACATTTATGTGAACTAATTCAGTTTAGTAACTCCTCCTCTGCTTGGTGTTTCAGGACCTTTTTTGTCTTTTAATGTCTTATTGTGCACTTTTCCAGGGATGTGATTAACTGATTTTGTTTGTACAGGTTCTGCTGACCATGAGGTTCTTCTACGAACAGGTGATGGGCCTGCGTGGGCAGAGTGCAGATCTGTGTGCTGGGAGCCTGCGTGTGCTCAACAAAATCTACTGAGCAAGCTGCATCTGCCTGTTTCTATTTCTTTGGTTAATACTATGCCTTACATACTCATGTCATACTGGTGGTGATAAGTTAATTATCAACCACCAATTTCTCTGTCATATACTGTAAGTTCACCAGTGAGGACATTGGTTAGGGCTAACCAACATGAGAATTTCTTCAGGTTTTCTTGGCTGTTCCTTAGCTGAGTCTAAATTCATCTGTGTTTACCTTCCTTACAGCTAATTTGTGTTAAATCTCAGATAGCTGCAGCCACTGAAAGGCAGAGCACGCCTGCCAGGTGTTGAGACCAAGATTAGGAGACTTTGTTCAGCTTTTGCAAAACTGTAGCATCTTGTTTAAATAATAATAAAAATTGAACTTCGCAGTTTAATAATCATCCAAAATTCAGTTCAGGAGAAAATTACTACATAAGGTGTCTGGAGTGGAACAGTCTGGAAATCATCATCTTTATTTAAATGAGTTGAGTTAAGCACAGTAGAAGTTTAATTTCTGATTTGAACCTCAGGCTAATCGTAAAAATAAATGTCTTCAGTGGGTACATAGCTTAAAGCGCGTGAGGGAGGATTACAAGAATTTGTATTCTGGTGCCAAAAAGGAGCAGGCCTTTGTTTCTTTGCTCCCAGGAGTATTTTGGGTTCTGCAGATCCCAAACCCACTAGCTGTATTCCAAATCTCTGCTGAACATACAAGTAATGAAAATAGCAACTTTCACTGAATTTCCCTAATTTTTCTGTGGTCATTTTCTGAAAGCAAATATTCTAATGCCTGTACTGCTTCAGATAAAATTTGAATTTGCATTTGTAAACTTATTTTACAAATAACTTATATTAAACATAAGCTCTAGTTAGTATCCTCCAGCAAGTATTAATTTTCAAAGGGTGCATGTGCTTAAATGTGTAGCATGTATTTTCAGATTTATATATTACAACTGGGACATTTCCAGACTTTCGTGTGACAGTTAAGGTACTTCTCTTTATTTTAAGATTAATGCTGTGGTGGCATAAAAACTTAAAATAATTCTTCAACAGAAGTTATTTATGAGAGGAGTTCTAAAGACACACTGATACACAGTTTTTTGAAAGGAAGAGAGTGATAATTTCTTAGGTGCAAGAATACCACAAAAACCTGTATATGCATGTGGGTGTTAATGATTTCTAAATAATCTGGTATACCACAGAATTGGTTTCAGACAGCAGATCTATTCCAGATGCTGTCTGTTGGTTTATGTTTATAACGTTGCTCTTGTATTATGCTAAAGGTATAGTCAGGAGGTTGTTTGACTTTTTAAATATATTCCTTACTGAGATGACAAATTGATTATATGATATATTAGTTATTTCAGTACCATAGTCACGTACATTTCAAAGGGTCAAGAATGCTGCCAGTTGAGCAAATATTTGACCAGGCTCTAAGAATAAAGCAAAAAAGCCTATTTGTTGGAAAAGGAATATTCTTTGTTCACAGTGATTGTACAGTTTGTGCAACTTGGATACATAAATCTTACAGACTTTTCTCGTGAGCTACAGGTTTCCAGTATCTCAAAGTGAAGTACCTCTTAGTGTCCGTTCCCAGATGTTCTGGTGATTAGTGACAGTGGATGATTACAATACCCCATTTCTTGAAGGGAGGAACTCCATTTCAATTACTTTTTATTTTGATTTGCTTATTAAGAATTATTGTCAGCGTCTTTGCTGCAGTGAAGCAGGCTGTAATGTGTTCATTAATGGACTGACATATATATTCATAGTGTGCAATCTTGGCATCTAAGCAACTGACTGTGCTTAAGTTTAGATTTATTCTTTGAGAGATATCTGGCCTTTCCAGATGTGCCTTCCTTTGTGTACTTCCTTGTCAGAACAGAAGCTTGAAGTTTGACTGCCCTCTAGTTACATGACATTGGAGGAGTCTACTTTAAATCCCCACATCTTCTCTGTATTGCTTTCCTTGTTTTTATTAGTTATTTTCTGTTACACTGTCAAACTCTGAATGCAAATTTCTTTTGTGAAATCAGCAGTGGAAAGTCTTTATCATGGAACCGATGAAGAACAAAATGTGCCATTGATGATGCCACGAGAGCACTGAAATATCCCATCATTCTCCTCTACCTTCTGTGGTGTTGTGCAGACTGGTAATGCTGCTGTGTAATGTAGATGACAGTGTTTCATGAGCATACTGAATCTATCTAGCTGTGGTCCTGTAAGGGTATTAGCTTGAAGAACCAAGACAGGCTTATAGCAAATAGAATTTTTTTTCCTGTGGCCTCCTTGTATTAAACAAGGGAGTGAAGGTAACAAGTAAAGTTCAGCTTGCAGACTTTCAGAAACTAGATCTTATAAAGAGGAACTACATTAGGTAGACAGGTTTTAAACCTGATCTTCATTTGTCAGGATCAAAACTCTTCAAGACCTATCTGGATGTCTACCTGTATGACCTGCTGTAGAGAAAGTGCTTTAGCAGGGGGTTGGACTGGATGTTCTCCAGAGGTCATTTCAACCCCTATGATTGTTTGATTCTGTGTATTTTAATCCAGCAAACAAACTCATTTTTCTACTTGGCAAGTAGCTTACTCTGTGGGCAGGATGTAACAGTAGTGTGAAGTAGAGTTTTTTCAGCTGCCTCTTTACTTTTCTCTCTTGTAGGACATAAGAGATGTTTTACAGACACCTCTAGGTCTTCTGAAAAGCTTATACATGTAAATAAACTATTGTTTCAGCTGTATTTAACTGCATTGCTTACATAATCATTCAGAAAGTATTACTTATGCTTCTTTGTCCTAATTATCTGTTTAATTAAACTCACTAGAAGTCTCTAAGAGAAAATAGTTCTCTGAGCAATTAGAGATAGTTCTTCCTTATTACCTGTCACTTAAAGATTATCATTACTCAAATGAAGTACTTTCAATTACTTTTCAAAATAGAAAATCTCATTTTCTGCATTATACCTGTAGTTCTTGAAAATTCATTCAGAAGAATGTGCCTTTAAAGTTACCTGAAAAGCACAAGCCAATTGAGTAGTGGGGGTTTTTTTGTTTGTTTGTTTTTTGTTTTTTGTTTCTTTGTGTGTGTCTGGCTGATGAGGAACAAAATACTAACAGTATTCACTAAAACTTCAGCTGTAAGTCCTCTGGAAGAATACACTGCTGCCACTGGAATTTCAGTCTGCGCTCTCTTCTGTTACTGTCATCCTTCCTTTCTAGCAAACGAATGCTCTTGTGATGGTTCTTTTTTGTTTGTTCTGTTTGTTTTGTTGTTGTTATTATATATTTTAAATGGTAATTACATTGGCGTTTTATAAGTGAATGACAGTGCTTTTTACTTGTGCAGTTTCAGAATCGTCATATTGTAGCAGTACTGTCATAAGGATCAGTAATTCATTCTTACTGGTGTAAACATCTTTCTCTTTCAGTATCAGTGGTAAGCAGATGACAGAAAATGTTCCCAGAGCCAGCTAGGTGCACGTGCAGTTGAGTGCGCTGTGAAGTTAAGAGGAATTACAGTCATGAGATTTAAAGTTTTCTGGGTATAAATGCTGACATTTTCTTCTTTGTTCCTTATTTCTTTCTTAAAAATGGAAATGATTGTGTCAGAGCAAAAGATAGAAACCTGTCCACAAAGCGATTCATGAACTGTCAAATCTGAATGGACTACTAGATAAATTCATACCATTCTTAAAAGCATATAGAAAGATCTTCTGAGCTATTTAAAAGTATGTGAGGGAATAAATGAAAATCAACTGGTCCTTAAAATGTACTTGCAAATTTTCTACTTTCATGCTTATTCAACAAGCACATTTTCTTGCAAGTGCAATTAAGCAACTGTTTCACATTTTAGGTTCTTACAAATGCTATGCTTTGTCTTACAGGATCTTACAGGAAGATCTAAATTACTGAAATTTTTTAGAAACACATCATAACCAGCATGACGTGGTAATGAACATGAATTCGTCTGTATACATTCTGTGGTTTGTTGATTCAGACCGATTCAGATTTCTTTGGTCAGCTATTTTTGGTTTTGAATTCATTTTCTGGTTGGATGACGGTATTTTACTGCAATATTAGTGGTCTTGTGGATGGCCCAGTCACTTGCTGCTGTATTTTCTGAGCAAATCTTGTGTGATCCCAGCTTTTTGTTGTTAGACTATGAACACTCTTTCAGTCTTACATTTTTTTCTTGCTCATGTCTGGTTGTTTTCTTTGTGTCATGCAGTACTGATGTGCTCCCTTATGCTCTGATACAGGTTTCCCATTCATGCTGTCATTATCAGTTCACTGAATGTCTTTGAAAATGGTGTGCTGGGAGATGAGGTGAGATGGTATTAATCCCAGAAACAATTCTAGGATTTAACAGCCACATATTTTACAAGATGTTCTGGAGGCTCATATTTATTTAGGTTTGAGCTTACCTTTTTGTATGGGAAACTGACATTTGTCAGTATTTTAGTCTTAGTGTTTCTAGGCTACTATTTTTCTTTGGCTTATTTGTACACGAGGGGGCATTTATTATTGCTAGTTTGGTGTTTTTATTATGTACATATAAAAAATACAAATCTGTGTGTATGGTACCCTATCACATTTCATGCAGAACACACACTACCCCATGGGGTAGCTCCTGTAGGTCAGTGCCCACTTTGCTCACCTTTGCTTGTGTGGAGGGGGGCTATAAATTGAATAATTCATAGTCAACAGTGTGAGGTCTTGATAACTGTTAGTTGTTTGAATTATGAAAAATACTTGTTGGGCAAGGCAGCTGCATTGAAGAGCTGCAGTGAACTTTTCTTTGAATGCATCAAAATGCGTGCAGTATGTAGGAGTTCATAAACTGATATTAATGGCCTTTAACATTTTCTGTTAAGAATATTTTCTCATTGTTGATTGTAACTATGAGGTTTGCAAAGTAACGTGACTTATTACTTTTGTCTGGGAACAAAAACTGGCTGGCCTTAGCCAGTTTTTCTAGTGATTTTTCTAGTGATTGCTGTAATGCACAAAAATGCAAATTCTTAGGTAAATATCTATACAAGAATTAATGCTGACAAAGACCAAGTGTTGACTTGCAGTTCTCTTGGCACGTGTTATTCAAATGACAGCGAAAGAAACTTAGCCGCTTCGTATTACTAGCCTTGTATATTCATGTACAGTAGACAGTCTGTAATTGATGCTTCTGTTGACACAGATCTAGTACTTTTGTTTGAAGCGTGTCGAGAAAGGGATGATTAATGCTTACACCTGGGACACCTGTTGAAAATGTCACTGAAACTTTAATTTTAAAATGCAAGAATCAGTTCTCTCCTTTTATATCTACTGCATCAGGATGTACCATGCAGTGCCACCTACTGCGCTTGAGAGCGTGTGTGCGTGTGGCAAATGGAAACAGCTCTGAATCAGCTTGGTGAAGTGCTATCAGCAGGAGGCCCAGGGTGACAGGTCTGTAGCGATATTACCTTTCTTTCGGTGCTAGTGATCCTATGCTGGGGTGGGAGATTTAAGATATAAATTTAACCTTTGTCTTTAATGTATGTGACAGCATTACAAGGAGCTGATCTAATACTTCACAATTACATCTAAAATTTTTTGCTGTGTGGTATTGTTCAAATTCATGTTAAAAACAGTCATTGAACAGAAGTATTTCAGCTGAAGGTTTTGAGGACATTCCATTGAAGGCTTTTCAACACTGTATTAAATGATCTAAAAGTAAACACATTCACTGTTAAAAAGATGGACAGCAGACAGATACAGAAATGTACAGACTGCACTTGGAGTGACCTTATACTGTAGCCTCAAAAAAAACCCAACACCAGTTTCTAAACACAGTCAAAATTGGTATTTATACGTTGAGAGTTAAGAAATGCAGATGTCTTCTCTAAGAGAGCCATACAGTATCCTGGAAAAGAGAAATTATAAAAGGGATCTAGAGGTCTTAGCTAGCAAGCAGGTCAGCCAGAATGCCTAATGTAACATGTCAGCAAAATGAGCTGAAGTGATATTGAGATTTATAAAATCATGACTGCAAGGAGAGTTGATTTTACTTCTGAGTAAGGTATGGCTGAGAAGGACATTAGAATATTGCATGCAGCATCTGTGTTTTTAAGAAGACATTGAAAAATAGAGCCTTGAGTTGTCATAAAAATGTTTCATAGGCTGAAGAAAATGCCAGACAGAGTAAATCTTAAAGTTTAGTATGCTTAGCTTACCTAAAAGGAGGTGGAAACCAGGTGTACCGCAGCAGACCAAAGATGATCTCCTCAGTGGATTTTTCCCTGGAAGTCTGCTAGTGCTGAGAGCAGAGGAGATGGAGATAGTGTCTTGCTTCCTTGTGCAACATTACATAAATCTAAGCATGTCAATCAGTCGGTAAAGACAGAGCTCCCTGCCTTTAGTTCTTGTTATGTAATGCCTAGAAAACTCATTTTGAACATATTAGGATGATTAGATTTGAGAAAAGCTTCTCCAGGTGCATAGCAGACTTTTTGCATCTCAGAAGGATCTGTTTTGTTGAAACAATCTGATAGACATGGTGGCAGGCCAGTAGGTTGCAGAACGCTGGAGAACATTCAGAATGAGTGATTTTACAGTCCTGTAAGGCTCTGAAATCCAGGGGGTAAGTGAAGAAATGTGGAAACCTGAAAATAGCCCTTTTTTGATATTTTTTTTCTTACGGTTATGCCAGGAATCTTATGGAGTCAGACCACACTGACTTTTTTTCATGAAATGTATATTGTATTGTATGTAAGGACATTCCTCTCTAGAAAGCACACAATATGACTAAGGAATTTTTTTTTTAACATTCCTTTTAAAAAGTTTTATTGTTGTTATTTATGTTCTATTTTTCCTGAGATTTTCAAAAAGAATCTGCATGCTGTGAAACGCTTGCACTGCTTTTATTTTTGTTCATGTGAGTATGGCTCTTTTGACTGATCTGCTCCTTACTTAAGTGAACAGTCAGCATTTAATTGTATAATTTAAACCCAAATCAGAAGTACTTGAAAGCAAAAGCAATTCTGTACAATAGGCAGAATAATTATTTACAGCAATGTCTAACATACTGCATTCACAGATGTAAGAACTTTGATTACAAAATACATTCTTCTTTTAAATGTTCATTATTTAGTGTGAGAGGCACTCAACTCACACAGGGCTTTTGGCATTGGGGTATTACAGGTTTCTACTCACGTTTAGAACCTCTCAGAACTGAAGTATAAAAGAATGGATTTCATGCACTCATAAGTGAATTTGTTTACAATTTGTGCTCATGTTTTTCTATAACAAAGGCATAATGAATTTGGGGAAAAACACGCCTTTAATAAGGACGTGATTACAAGTTGGCTTGGATTTGAAGCGTGCATGTCTTGGCAAAACAAAGGACTGAGAGAAAGAGTAATTTGAAATTGAATATGCAACACAGAAGTAAAGGTATTGCACATTACAGAAGATGAAACCACATGACATATAGAGCACTTGAGAGTAATAGAGGAAGTAAGACAGAGCTGTCAGGTGACTCCTGAATGCAGTCCTTTGGATATGACTTCTAACCATGTTCTCTTACCACACTGAGGAACTAAGAATCTACCTGAGAAATGAGGTACTGTTTCTGTCTCCTATTTCTGCTGCTGTCCTACAACCTTAGGTGATTTTAAACCCTTAAAATGCTGGCTCTGCCCCCTCTGCACCTCCATTCATGTATTTATTGACATGGGTGAGATCCCCTTGAGCCTCCGCTTCTACAGGCTGAATATCCCAGCTCTCTCAGACTTCCACTAGCAGGAGAAATGCTCCGGTTCCTTGAACATCTCTATAGTCCTTCATTGGACTCTAACCAGTATGTCTGTATCTGTTTTTTCTCAGGAAGAGAATATGAACTGAATATGAAGATTTTATTATATGGCAGATACACCTAAGGAACCTTACCAGTCGCTCCATAACTTGAAGTCTGAACCCTGCTATTTTATGTGGTGACTAGAGCAAAACATAACTGCAAATGCCCGCTTCCCACCTTGTGCTCCTTCAGGCAGAGGGGCATAGTGCTGTCAGAGGTAGCTCCACCAGCTTTTCAGTCACCACCACTTTTCAGTTTACTTTCCTATTCAATCCCATGGACTGAAATGGATCAGCAGAGTAGAGCTGGTAAGCATGTAGTTTGCAAGATTAACCCTTCTAAGCACTGAACGTCTACTAAGTAGTAAATTTTAATTAGCTCAGAACCATTTTCTACTATTAAGTGTAATTGTCATCCAAAAAAAAGTATATATGGCCATTATTTAGAAAAACCCTCTGGCAGGAGCCATGTTTTTAGCTTTTATTTGCTAAAGTATTCACTTTAGTGATTAGTAATAAATGAATAACCTCTGTCCTGTATCTGTTAGTTCATAAAATGATTTCATTATAATCACAGAATTATAGGAGTTGGTAGGGACCTCAGGAGACCATCTAGTCCAAAGCCCTGCTAGAGGAGGTTCCCAAGAGCAGGTGGCAGGGAAAGCATCCAGGCAGGTTTTGATTACCTCCAGAAAAGGAAGATATGTTTTATCATAGGCAGACTAAGAATTAATTGCATAAATTTGTGTCTAGATTAGTGCTAGTAGCTAGAAATCTTTAAGAGGATGTGTAGAGTGATTTAGTCAGAAAAAAACAAACAGTAAGGTTAGGTACTTTTCTGACCTCTGCAAGTAGAAGAGTTTTCTCCCGTGTCTTAAGGCACAGAGGCATGAAGTGAGAAAATTAGCCAGCGCTCTGTTTTTACATTCAGAGTCACATTCAGTAATCCATGTCATTAAGTTTTAGATTTGCAAAAAAGAGTTTGTCATTAATTAACATCTTACTAACTGATGATGTATACAGGTACCAGGATAAGTAGAGAGTGACCTAAGCTATTTTGACATATGACAGAAGGAGCCATATTTGACAAATATTGCTTTTTCAGAACATCATTTCAATCTGTAACTTAATGAATTATAACGTTATATATATTATTGTCTTTCATTCTAGAATGTTTTACAAGGGGGCAAAAAAATCTTGTAGTTATTTCAGGCAAAGCCATGAGTATTGCTGAAACATAATGGATCTTAGAAAACAGAGACTAACATCCTACAGAATCAGATAAATAGTTAATAACAGGAAAAAGTAGAAGCAAAATAAAAATATGCCAGAAAGCTCAATTTTAATTCTTGAAAGGTGACCTATTTTCTTCTGCTTTGCTCTTGGTGGGCCATCTTGGTGCTCTAGGCATGGCGTGCCATGCCTGACATTTTTGTTGGAGTTAAGCAGTTACAGTAACTGTTCTTAAATTATGGTATGTTTGTCAAGCTCACATTAAATCATCTTTAAAATGTATACGTATTTTATATATATATAAACTTTGTTTATAAACAAATGTGTATATAAAAAAGTGAGTGGTACATAAAAAAACCAACAAACTAGGAGAGAGGTAATGCAGTAATGTACATTTCACATTCTCTAAGGAAGTAGATTAACTGAATATTTGATAAAAGAGTCTCCAAACTCATACAGTGGACTCTTGTCTGTCTCCAGTTAGTTCATTTCAGAGACAGCGCAGGCTGGAAGTCTAACCTGTACGAGCAAGAACGTTAATTTTTCATATCACATGCCTTAAAAGCAGAGTCTTTGAAGGGTTTTTAAATGAATAGAATGAAATGTCAGATCTAATTCAGTGCTTGAGGAAGAAAAGTCTTGAAGGAAACAGGACTTGGGAACCATTTTACTTCCTGTGTATAGAAATGTATACCTTAAACAATTTCACAACTCAGCTGAGTACTGGCTGACTCATTTCATTTAGTATATGCTGGTGTTTTGCCTTAATCAGTTTTCTTCTTACACTGTGCTTTTGGGACAGCCAGTTGCCAGGGTAACAGAGTGTTATTTTTTCCTGTTTTGTATGAAAAGTTCTTACATGGTCTTGTGGATTTCTGCATCCCTAGAAACATTTTAAAAATGAATAAATTATCAATATGCTTGTTGCCCACTAATACATTACAGGTGTTAGGCATTTCAACATAGAACATAGAGCAGAGGGGTAAGAAGGTAATTGGCTGAAAGGCAGGAGACCAGCAATTACTGACAGAAGGCCTGCATAAAAATCATGGGAATAGAACCAATAGTGCTTGTTAAAAATATACACATGCTTCTTGAGATGACTAAAATTAGATGCTGTAGGGTTTTATAGGCTAGTAGTAACATTACTAGAACTTCACAGCTGTGAGACAGATAATTCCATGGCGTATGTGTCATCTTCACTAAAGGAGTCAATGAAAATGCATTTTTGAGCTCTGGCTATACTTCATTAGACAAAACTTTACACAATTTCATCATGTTACGCTATTTTCTTAGAATTTGTAATTTTTACACCATTGCCCTCTAGTGCTTTATTGTAAGAGTTCCTATGTATTTGTTGGTCTTAAATTACAGCTATAATAAAACACATGCTTTTTTTTTTTTTGAAAGCTAACTTGAGACTTTCAGTCTCCATTGCTCCCTGACAATAAAATATTACTTACTGTTACTTCAGAACTGCTGTAAAGTTACTGTAGAAAAAAGCAGTACTTAATTTAGTACATCTTTTGCTGCATTAAAGATAGAAATGAGATAGCTAAGATGAAGGTTTTTCTGACAGTTTTGGATCTTACAGGAAGCAGTTTCTGCTTCAATTTCTGTCAGCTGCAGTTTGCTTTAAATGAGGAAAGAATTTCAGGATCTGAGACTTCTTAATCATGAGTTTAAAATGAGAGTGCTGCACTTTCAACATCAGCTGCTGAACCTAGGCTACCTAGAAAAGCAGTTTTCTCAAATGAAGAGGCAAATTCATAAATCATAAACTATCCCAAGGGGAAGGGACCCATGAGAATCATCGCATCCAGCCCCTGCCTCGGTACAGCACCACCCAAAATCCAAACTCTGTGTCTGAGAGTGCTGTCCAAACGCTCCTTGAACTACGGCACCGGGGCTGTGCCCACTGCCCTGTGCAGCCCATTCTATGCCCACCGCCCTCTGGTGCAGACCCTTTCCCTGACCCCCAGCTGCCCCTCCCCTGACACAGCTCCATGCCGTTCCCTCAGGCCCTGTCGCTGTCATACAGAGCAGAGCTCAGCGCTGCCCTCTGCTCCCTGTGAGGAGCTGCAGCCGCAATGAGACCTTCCCCCAGCTCCTCTGCTCTGTGCTGAGCACACCCAGGGACCACAGCCGTTCATCATATATCCTGCCCTCTAAACTCTTCATCATCTTTGTAGCCCTCGTTTGGACACTCTCTTAAAGGTTTATGTCCTTTTTGTACTGTGGCACCCAGTTCTGGAGGTGAGGCTGTGCAGAACAGAGGGGACAGCCCCTCCCCTCACTTAGTGGCAGCACTAGGCCTGCTGCATCCCAGGGTACAGTTGGCCCTTTGGGCTCCACGGCTCCAGTTTCTGCAAATCCATATTGGCACTGATTTTTCCAAATACATAAATCTGGTGTATCCAATTAACTTGTGAGACTGATTGTTCAGAGCTCCCTTTGGGATGGCAGTCACAGGTTCCTCAATCATGGAAATTGAAGTTGGAGCTTCTGGTTGCCCTGCCAAATAACTATGTGCGAGGGAGGGAGGGAAGCACCATCCCACTAGCTGTAGTGTCATTTGCCTCACCAGGAGAGATTTCTGAGGCCTTTATGTGGAATTGTGACAGGTGCTTTCCATGAGCTTAGGTGCCTAAATCTGTAAGAAGGATTAAGCAATTGCCCTCCGTCATCAGCACCTGCAGTTAGGTGGATTCCCACTTAGTTGTCAATTTATGTAAAATATGATTCTGAAGTGCTTAAATTTCTCCTTATGTTGTTGAAATGAGACCCAAATCAGGTCAGAATTCCTCAGCCTGCTAAAGGTGAAATAGACATTGCTGTGTTGAATCATAATTTATTTTGTTTCCTTTTTTTTTTTTAATAGTTCTTTTCATGCTTATTCCCAGCTCTGTACACCCTGCTCGTTCAAGTACTTCTTTCAAAATCCTGTTTGTCTTTGCAGTGGTTGTAGCATCTGATTGTTTTCCTGCCCTTCTCTGTTTTGAAGCACAAAAAGGATTTGCGAGATTTTCTCTGGGGGACAGAAGGACTTACCGCAGAGTATTTAGTAAGTGGAACTAAGGTCCTGAAATTAGAGGAGGCTGCTTACGCTCAGGCTGCTTCCAGTGAGCTTAGGGATGAGTAAATAGAGCGCGAGAAATCTGTGTGCCTCTCTGGGGCAGTGCCGTGTTGCAGCGTGAGCTGCAGGACAGAGGTGACTCCAGCTGTTGTTCCTGTTTGCAAGGCTCCAATCCAGCCTCCTGTCTGTATGCTGTTGTGTGTAAATCTGGCTGTAATCATTTTAGCTGCAGACACATTCTGCATGCTTTAGTTTATTGCTTCATTACCTCAAAATAATTCCGTCTGTTTGAGCAGACCTGACTTCTGCACCTATTACATGAAGCACAGCAGTTTGCTTCCAGTTCTGGAAACAGTTGATCTGTTTAGGTGGCATTGCTGAGCTTTATGCAGTATTATCATAATTGAAAAGTAGGAAACATTGTAGCTTGAATATCAGTTCTACTCACTTCACAGTTAGATGATGAACTTCCAGAGCAGCTAATCTAATGTAATGTGGGGGCTATCATTGAATTACAGTAATGGTGCTTTAAGGTAATATGAAATACTCAGAAGATCTCAGTTCTACCACAGTATTTGTCATAGAATACTTGGGCTAATTTAGCAAAATAGTATATTCTTCAGTAGAATATCAACTTGTTACCAGTCTTCTAAGCATTAAGATGTTTTATGGGTGTGTGTGCATATAAGCATATAAAAAACTCTTATTCTTAGATGCTGTAGTCTTTCATAGAGTGAAAAAGAGTTCAGAGAGAAATGAAGATGGAATTAATGGTATGGAAAATACTGAATATTTGCATGTTAATGTAAGAGAAGTATTTGGAGAAGATGGGGAGTTGACTGGAAGTTCCTTTATAGACATACAGGAGCTTACCTCATCAGAGAACTTCTCCTCACTGTGGAATGACTTTTAGATACAGTGATTGGAAAAAAAGTTTCATTAAGTTTCATTAAACTTAACTACTGCCAATACCAAACGAAGAGGGCATCCAGCGTAGTGTGTCACTGATGCTCAGTTGTTCCCAATCTACAGTATTGCTACTTGCAGCTGCAGAGGCACAGTATAAAAAAGGATGAGCTGGACATATCAGGCAGCTTGTAGTGAGTTGGAGACCCTTAAGAAGAAAGCTAATACTGTGATTAGCAATACAAAACAGTTCTGGTTTTTTTTTTTTTTTGAAGAGTTGATTTTAAGGGAGGTTAAAAGCTAGCTCAACAGATATATTGTAGAATCATAAGAATCTGCTCTGTCTGTTGAAAACTGCAAGTGCTTTCCTGCATTGCTTGGTTTTCTCCATCATCAAGAAGGACATCAAGCTGTTGGAGCAGGTCCACAGGAGAGCCACAAATATGATCAGTGGCCTGGAGCACCTCCCCTGAGGGACAGGCTGGGAGAGCTGATGCTCTTCAGCCTGGAGAAGAGAAGGCTCAGAGGGACCTTATAGCAGTCTTTCCAGTACCTGATGGGGGTCTACAGGAAAGCTGGGGAGGGACTTTTTCTAAGGGCATGTGGCAACAGAACGAGGGGAAATGGCTTTAAACTGGAAGAGGGTAGATTTACGCTAGAAATGAGAAAGAAATTGTGAAGAATGTGAGGGTGGTGAGACACTGGCATAAGTTGCCGAGAGAGGTTGTAGGTGCCCCTTTCCTGAAGGCTTTCAAGACCAGGGTGGATGGAGGTTTGAGCAACCTAGATGAAGGCGTCCCTGCCTATAGCAGGGGGGTTGGATCTAGATGATCTTAAAGGTCCCTTCCAACCCAAAACATTCTGTGATTCTATAAGCTCATAGAAATAGTCTAGGAGATGAGATTGCATTTTGTAAAAAATCCCTGGTAGATGTTTGTTTACTTTGTTGTGGGCTTTTTTTTTTTTTTTTTTCTTCAAACAAGTAGTATTTGTAAGTATTTTGTTCAATCATTGAAACCTTTCTGTGGCTAAAATCCCTTTTTTTCCAAAGCAGTTTGGAAGCAGGCTGGGTCTGTGGTACCTCAGAAGGCTGGTCAACAAGCTTTACTGGCTAAGACGGCTGCCTTTCTGAGTTTATTTTCTACCTGGAAGTTGAGCAGAGAGATTACTTGGAAAGTTTCTGTTCTACTTATTTGTAGTATATCTCCAGTAAGAAATACATAGTATATCAATACTTGCCTGCAGGGAAAGAAGGGATATTGTCCCAAAACTTCCTTCAAAACAAGCAAAATGTTAATTGCGTTCATGGTTAGGCAGGCTCTGCTGCTGGTGAGGAAAGCCCGTATGTGGCTTTGGAGCCCTAATGGTGCCTGTTACATGAGTGTTAGTCCACTGCAATAACAACCTACTGCCTTTCCCCTCCAGCCTGCACGCAGAGACACTAATACACAGCAACACATTACTCCTCAGAGAAGCATGAAAAGCCTTTGTCATTCTGATAGCATTTGTGGTATAATTAAAATATAAAAGTGGTTTCAAGATTCAGACCTATTTACTGGGTAAAGTTGGCTAGCCTACTTAGTATATATGAAGTGAAAGTTGTGGCAGCTGAGGGTGTTTATTGTCATTACTGTAGCTGAGGTTTTGAAGGTAGACATGCTGAACTTACCCTGCTTTTGTGGGGATGGTTCAATTGGTTCTGATAGCAGTAGACAGGTCGGATAAACATAGTTTACCAGGATTGATATAGTCAACACACTAAAGATAGCATGAGTCTTCAAATAAGTAGAACATCTGAGCATGCTATATTACATTTCCTTTGATAAGTAGTTTTATCTGTTAGAAACCCTTTATTTATTTATTTGTTTGTTTATTTTTCATATAAAGAGCCATATATTGTATTCCTGGGTGCATCAAACATTAATATGTTGTTTAGGTCAACAATCAGTTTTCTAACTTCTAGCCTCCTTCAGAGTCTTTCTACTGAGGAGAGGGGCATCACTGATGGCTCCTGATTCTTTTTGGCTCAAGATATGAAATAAAACTGATTTATTTCAAGAATTAACTCATTGGTAGAAGCCTGAGTAATGGAGTTGTGCACATACGATTTTTGTTAACAGAGACTTTATAGCATTTTGTAAGAGCTGTCAAATGATACTGCTTAATAACAATTCTCTGCAATGCTATTGACATTCTTGCTATTTCACCATTACTGCTTAATTTAAGTATTTCAGTGTTTTGTTTGGTAACTGGAATGCAATACTGTGTGTAGGCATCAAGTATTAGTTCTAAAGATGAAAACCTACTTGTAAGAAATTAAACATTTATGATCACGTATTAATTATAAGTACCAATTTGAGTTAGTCATAGTACTTACTTTTCAGATATGTAGTATGTGTGTATGTATATACATATTTCAAAAGCACATTCTTAGTTGGTAATTGTGCAGTAATGTGACAGTGTGATAAAATATGGCATGTTATGCAACTATGCAGTTTTACAGTATTGAAAAATTGAAGGCATATTAATAATTAGTCACACATTCAAAAATTAGTTATACTATCTTTAGTCAGAAAATCATGTGCTTTTTTATTTCTTTGCTTCTTGTGATATGACACACATACTAAATATAAAGTAGGCAATTTGGAATGAGTTGAGTGCTATGAATGGTACTTTTTTGTATCCTTCATCTGTTGAAAGAAGAGGAGCTAGGAAAAGATGAGAAAAGGAGGACAGAGGGAGAACAATGAACTAGAAAGATTAAGGTAGTTAAATGCTAACAATGAGAATATATTATTTTCCTGTACTGTTACAGAGATTCTAGAAGGTCCATTGTTGGAGAAACATTCCAGCTATAAAACATCACCTTCACAGGATTTCTGTGACAATAAAATAATTTGGTGAAAAAATAGTTACTGATTGACTATGGGATGATACCTATCAAGAAGTAAATATGGAACAGTATATTTGAAGGAGCATTTTACTTTGATCTTTCCTTGCGTTTGAGATTTTTGTATTTTAACACTTTCAGAACCATTTTTTTTTTGTTTGTACATCTTTTTTTCTAGTTATTAATACTATGTCTTTGAAAACGAGAAGTAGAAACTGTCACATGTAGCATTTTACAATTAGAAAGCATTAGAAGGATGAGAGTAATTCCTACACGTTTTGTGTTACTTGTATTATTAACATACTTCCCTCCTTTTTAAAAAATCAGAAATAATTTGGATTAATATCTGTCAGAAGCTTCAAGTATGGAATAGATGTGTCCTGCCAGGCATGGATGACTGGAAGGAGTCATCCAGCAGGGGTGTTTCAGGGGCTGTTTTTTGGCCCGTTGTCGAATCAATGCATTGTATGAAAATTCTGACTAGTTTTGTTAAATCAATTCATGAAAATAATACAAAAGAGTTTGTAGGTACCTCCAGCCATGGACAGGCATATGTACCAGTACACATATATCCGCTGCTTCTTTTTTCTAGCATATTAGCTTCAGCTAACATTGCAGTTTTTTCCCCCTGTTTTTATTTATTTAATTTCTTGTTGTTATGCGGTGGATAATGCAATTTTATTATGCTCTTGGCTATGCTAAGCTATTAAGTTTTATTACAGGTACAGACAATACTACCTGATTGTCCAAAACATTGTATTTTCCTAGCATAACCGGTGGTATTACTTCAGTTTAAAAGTTCTTACTACCAGTTTATTTTAAAATGCTTATTTTTCCAAAATAGGAGACCTTGCTTTGGTTGAAAATTGTGGAATTGTTTGCATTTCAGTTACACTACCAGTAATTTGTCCAGTAATTTGCCAAGCTACTAGAAGAGGCTTTACCATGAATAAAGGATGTCACAAGTAAATAAGGTGCAGAAATTTCATAAATGCAGCTGTAAAACTCCTGTTTAGGTCAGGTAGCTGTGTTCCCATATCTGCTATGTAGATCCATGATAGTCATTTACAGCACTTGTCAAAAGAATTTGAAAGATTTCTACTTCAAAGTTGCCCGCTGGCCACTGAGTGATTGAGTAAGAGGGCCTGGGGCTTTGCTGGATGTTTTAAGGGGGGTGACAGAGAAAGGAAATACTCTCAGATTTATTGTACTTGACACAAAAAAATCACTTTCACCATACATGGAAGATATAAAGTGAGATGAAGGTACATGGACCATACATACTTTGTGTCAGTTCAGGTGGTACTGAGAACTGAACTGAGAACACTGAACAGTGTTCAGTGTTCATGGCCCATGGCTCCCTTACAGGTGTGCTCTGCCTGTGGTCTCTGCGTTGCCTGTCTGCAGGGCTGTGTTGATGCAGTGCACAATTAGGGAGCTGCCCTCTGCCGTCTTCATGGCATTGACTCAGGGAACAGTTCTGAGTGTCTGCTCCTCTTCCCTGGAAGGTGCCTCCAAAGTTGTATGTGTCACTTCTCTCCATTTATCTGTACAGGGAAGCCGGGAGCAATTCTGACATGGCTTAGGGACAGCACTTGGAGAGGCAGCGATCTGGTGGGTCAGACCAGGTCTTTGTCTGTCTATGTTAATCTGAAACCACAGTACCTACTGTTGTGATTCTTTTTCTCCTAATAGCATTATCATTCATGTAAAATGTGAAATGAATTGAGTTTACAGTGGCATAAAGTTGAAGTAAGTAGGACAAGTAAAATGGGGATGTCACTTCTGCTTATCATCAAGCATGAAACTTGAAACAGTGAGAACATTGTTCTGTAAGATTATTAAAAAATACCTGCAAACAGGAAGTGCCAGTAATCCCTCTTCTAGAACAGAATGTCTGTCCAGAATGGAGGACACTCTGCTTTTTAAAGGATTAAACTGTTAAGCAGTGAGAACAGAGCAACAAGAAAACATCTGTCTATCTTTGTTCCATGAGCTGTTCCTCTCTTGCTAAACTGTTTTGTTTCTTGAGACCAGTGACACTTTCTTTTCCTGCTGGTTGCATCTTTTCCATGATTTTCCAGATCACATTAAGGGATTAAACAATATTAATACCAAAATTTCTGCAAAAGCTATTTTTCTGCTGTGATTATACTATTGCTTTTTAATTGCTCTGTAATTTAAATAATTACACTTCTCTGCTGAGTTATGGCAGAGGGGCCATGGATTACATCTGAGTTTAATGCAAGTGTTGCTTCATGGATTTTGGCAATTTTTGTCTTGGAGTTACTTTTGTCATCTCTTCTATGTAACCTAGATGGTTAGAAATATTTACAATTATTCACATGCTTTTTAATTGGAATCTCTTCTGAAGAAACTGCCTAAAAAGCTAAGCTCATAAGCGCCTCATAAGCCATTTCTCAAATACTGTTTTATTTATCAAGTTTGATTTAGAAAAGATTCTACAGTAGATTTCCTGTTCAAATCTAAACTCAAATTCCTCATCTTTCTGTTTATTTTTACTGTAAATTCTACCATAAATTTTATTTTACTACAGATTACTGGAAATATTCATGAGTCCACACATTTTCTGGAAGAGTTTAGAATGCAAGTACGCTCCCGAGCCACGTGTTTTCGGTGTGTGGGAGGTTGGTCACCAAGCACACTTCTTTACAAGGTGTACTGCCCAACTCTGTCTCTCGTTTACTGAAAATTTGGGAATAGGAAACAGCAGACTGAATTCCTTTTTCTGCTGCTTGGCGGACAGACACTTAAGTGGTTCAGGTCAGGATTCCTGCCACAGTACATTGTATCTCTCCTCACGTTGTCTGCCTTTAACATCCTGAGTGGCTCAGAGTCACTCTTAAACAGAACGTTTATTTTGCTGTGACACACAGAGAAGCTGCCTGATTGTGTACTCCCCAAATCTAAGGCTTAAGCTGTTTGCTAGATTAGCCATGAGGAATAAATGAGAAAAACACAGGACCTCCGTGTGATGGGGTTTGAGAATGTAGATTAGGGCTTGAGTTAGTTATCTGTCTTTATGGTAGGTGTATTTTTGAGCTGCACTGTTCAAGGTTAACTGTCCCGTAATAAAGAGAAGTTGACACTAATGCTAGTGCCATGCAGAGCATCAGTAATGAAATCCAGCTTTTTTTTTCTGAGCTCTTTCACTTCTCATTAGTGAAAGAAATATATATCTAACACAATATTTTTTATTTCTATTTTAATAAGAAAGTTCATTAGACAGTGTTGAGAGCTCTGTTAGATGCTCTTTGGGATGAACATCTTGAAGGCATTAATGGAAGTACAGTGGGAAGGAGATACTTACCTCACTCTTTTCTGAGGTCAGTTAATAAATATCACTGCTTTCTAGTTTCCACTTTCTATATGGGCTCATCCTGAACATCTCAGCAGGTTATCTAGTTTAATCAGAAGGATACAAAGAATAAATTGCTCGGGTAGAGAAAACTGAGGGAGTTTGTATGAGGAATGAATTAGAATAAATCCTTTTTCATTTGAAGGAAAAAGAATTGAGTGATTGGCTAATATGCAGGATTGAATATTCTGGGAAGTTTTTGCTGTGATTGTGTTTTCTGTTTTGTATATGTCTGTTTTCTAGTGGGAAATTAAATTAGCCCAGAAAAATGAAGCAAGAAAGTTTTATTGGAGAGAAAGCTCGTTCGATGGGTTGGGAAGCAGAAAATGTCAATGAGGAGTTTGGATGATGTGCATGGAGATAAACTATGAAAAGCCTGAACAGGAGAGGATAGTGTGGCAACCCCAGAGGATGATGTGTTGGTGATTGACACTGGGTCCTTGTTAAATAAGCCGTTGTGAGGGGATCACTTTTCTTAAGAACAGCTCAAGAATTTCTGCTGGCTGAGCAGTTCTTGAACTACAAACATACGACAGAAGTGAAAAGCTGACACTCACTTTGGGAGCAGGGGTGGGAAATGACACGTACGACCCATTTGCCTTTTTTTTTTTTTTCTTCATGCGTGTGTCTGGGAGAAGTTTCTTTTGTTTGTGTGCTTGGTTTCCTGAGTCAGTGACCCTGTCTGGGGAGCTTTAGCATAAGCTTCAGTTAGATAAATGGTCCCGAATGTATTTCCTGTGTAGTGGTTCTTCACTTTTTTTAATGTTTAGTGTCACATCAGTGAGACAAGAAAGATACTCAAACACAGAGAACGATGATTTTGAGTTAATATGAGAAAGCCAGTGGTAGAAATGCTGGCCTTTCTTGAACAAATACAACTCCTTAAGGCATTTCAGATTACTTAGAGAAGATTGAAGATGCACTGAATTTAATAGTTGTGATTATTCATAGATATAGTAGTACTTTAAGTTTTTTTTGTCCACAATATTGCACATGCTGGTTTTATGTTCTTTTTCTAGGTGGGAAGTGTGTAAACAATAAGCATAGTTGGTTTTGGAGAGTTGGAAGGGATCTCTGGAGATCATCTAGTCCAACCATTCTGCTAAAGCACGTTCTCTCCTGTAGGTTGCACAAGAAGTCAACCTTATAAGAAATACAAGATAAAGTAACCATCAAAAATAGGTATGACCAAAAGCATCTCTGAATCCGTAAAGGTAAACAAGACCTTCCAATGTGATATTTGTGAAAAGACAGTTACTGTTTTACACAGAGGCTCAAAATTCAGTTCAAGCCAAAACAGAATTTTGGAAATATCTCTGAAGTACAACAACACACAAAAGCTGTTTCTACTGTTTCATCTTTTGTTACTGAGAGAAGAGAACCTGTTCTAGGCTGAATTCCAAAGTAATTTGTTCTCTTTGTGTCTGGAGGTGTTGGGCTGAACAAGTAGTTCATTTCTGGTCTGGAGGTTACTCTGTCACATGCACACTTTTGTCATCCATTGCAGTGTTGCTCCCATTTTCTGTTTTCCTATTTACTTCTAACTAAAGAGCATTCCTTTTGGGCTTATTCTTAAAATTTGTGGTACATTGGTGAGACCTAAGGCGAGCATTTTGTTCCCAAGGACTCTGTAGATGTGTTGAAATCTCTATTGGAATTGAAGCATTCCAGAACCACAACCATCACCATTTAAATATTTATGGAAGAAATCCGTTGAGTTTCATTTCAGTATATAATCCTGAGGATACCAGTGCTGAAGTAAAATAGATGTGTTTGGTAAGTTCTAAGCCAGATACTGAAAAAATGAATGTCCTTTTATTGCTGTGCTGTCAGTATTCTTTATCTTCACAAACTTCAACTTGTCTCTCTCTGTAATTCAATTTTTTTCTAACTTGTCCTGTTATGCTGAGTACAAACTGTGCCAGGTTGTCAATTTTGCAAGTGAATGTCTAATGAATATAAAACTATACCTACTCTACCATGTGAATTTGATGGATTAGCAGTATAATTTACAAGGTAAGCTTATTTCTGAATATACACAGAAGAAATGGGTTAGGGAGATTTCATGTTTTCATTGCAAGTGTAATTCAATTTGTACTTTTGAATAATCAGCGGTGAATATAAGAGATTTTTTCTGACAGTCTTGCTTAAATAATACTTTCTGCCTTTTAACTAATGTAATTCTTTTTTTAAACATCTAATAAGAGTTGTTAATTGAAAAATTAAACAAGATAAAATATCTTTAAAAACTTTTTACTTATAAATTCTTGTAATATGTCAGTATGACCTTTTTATGTTCATGTTGATTAGCTAATCATTGAAAGTGTTTGGAAAGGTATGGGCAGTAAATAAGAAAGAAATGAATCACTGACTGTCACTTTCCATTAATGCTTGTAATGAAGTCTAAAATCTAATTAGCTGTTTTTGAGGGGTTTTTTAGCCACCTATGTCTTTTCAGAAGATAAAAGTTATGGGTGCTGTGATGTTCTCTTCATCAAAAATTCCACTAGGGTAAAACAATTAATTTAAATAACTACACACTTAAAAAGCTTCTTTATTGTTTTAAATGGAGCTCTAATCTCAGCAGAATTTGGCTGATCCATAAAGTTAGTCCATATAAAATGTAATAACTGAATCACATTCTGAAATTAAGAGATGATTAAGTTACTTTAACTTCTGAATTATGAATATTCTAGCTGCTGAATCATACTCTTGTCTAAAAACCATTGAGGGAGCGTCAGTCAACTTCATTGATTGGTTTTCATGAAATGAATGTTGTGTTCCTAGTACAAGTTTTAAGATCAGTTATTTGTGCAGTACAAGATCAAGTGTTAGAGAGAACGTGGAGCCGTTGTAAATAGCAGTGCACTTGGTTTGGTGATCTGAATTTTGCTTGAATTGAGGCTCCTGTAATACCTTGAGCAGAGGGCTATTGAATATCATTCTCACATGAGATTTTTATATTTTTAGAGGCAGCTAATTAAGAGTTGTGAAGAGCTGAGCCTTGATGCCTCACTGAGTAATTGCCTCCTCTTGATACTTATGTTATTTTAAATTTGGCTTATGCAATGAGCAGTTTGTGACTTTCAGCAGAAGCATGGCTGTCCCTGGAGGCTGGGCCTGCTCAGCCACTGGAAGCTGAGTGCTGCAGTGGGAGCTGCTGCTGGTGTGGGTGCTGTGGGCATGTGCAGGTGCCTTGGGGCTGGCTTTGCCAAAGGGCTCCAGCTTTAGCTGGGCCCAGGTGGGTGCTCCCAGCCACCCAAGTCTATGTTCCGGTGGCTTTGCTCCTTGCAGGGACCTTTGACTGGCAATGCACTGCTGCAGCACTGCAGGGCGCAGTGGTTCAGGCTGAAAAGCAAGGACATCAGGGTTTACTGCTGTCAGATGATACAGTTTGGCTGGAGAATTACCGTGGCACCATAGTACTACCCCTGGGTACATGCAGAAAGAGGCAGAAGGAAACTGTTTCTGACATCTGCCAGTGCACATAGTTCTCCTTTTGGCAATGTATATAAGCAGTGTGCATCCCTTGTCCTGTTTGTAAATTTCGGACAATTCCGGAGAAGATTTGCAGTTTAGTATTTTGAAATTTAAACATGTAATGTGAAAAGGTACGTATTTAGGTAAAGGAGAGAAATGCAAAATAAATTAATTACTGAATTATGTTGTGTAATGATTTCTGATTATAAAGATAAAATTTGGATGCAAAGGCCTATGTATTAATTTCTTGTTTAATCAGTGTTTGCTTACCCACATCAGAGTGTTGTGCTCCCTTTGTGCTATTGCACAGGTGAATTCTGCACTTGTTTGTATCCAGACAGTTTCTTTTACGAGGTCTGCTTTTGTGGAAGGCAGATTTTAAGTCCTGTGTAGAATTAATTCTAAACATTATCATAGGATTACAGAATGGCCTGGGTAACAAGGGACCTTAAAGCCCACCCCGTCCCAGCCCGTGCCGTGGGCAGGGCTGCCCCCTACCAGCTCAGGCTGCCTAGGGCCCCATCCAGCCTGGCCTTGAGCGCCTCCAGGGATGGGACACCACAGCTTCTCTGGGCAGCTGTGCCAGGGCCTCATCGCCCTCTGAGTGAAGAATTTCCTCCTTATTTTTAATTTAAATCTCATCTCTGTTAGAGATGAGATTCCCCCTTACCTGTCGCTATCTACCCAGCCATCTGATCATCTTTGTGGCCTCCTCTCGACCCATTCCAGAAGCTCTTTGTGGTGGGGGCTCCAGACAGGCCTGGATGCAGTACTCCAGATGGGGCCTCATGAAGGTAGAAGAGAGAAGGAATCATTAAATGCTGTACAAAACTAATTGTGCAGCAGATAATAAATAAAACAGATATTAAAAAAAAAAAAAAGTATAATAGGACCAAAAAGGAATAGAGAAAAAAAACCCTGTTTTTTAGAGGGTTTAATTATATAGTAGGACTGAAAGTATCTGATTTTCATTGAAAATTACTGTGAATAGTAATAACTTAAACACTTCAAAGTTAATTGTACAAAAGTGCTTCAATAAAATGCTCCCATAGTTTGTACTTGAGGTACTTCTTAGAATTCCCATAAGCATCTGAAGCTTGTTTCAATCTGAGCATTTACGCAGGAGTGGTTTGGAAACATCAGTGCTAGCATCGTTTGTGACCTGTTAATACCTAGAAGGAAAACAACAAGGTGCAGAATTCGTGCTTCTTCAGAAGTGGAGGCACAGCAGGCTGGATGCAGCATACCAGCTTCTGGTTGAGATAAATGGGAATAATACTACCACTTTGTGATTTATAATGTGCTTTTGCTTCAGATGTAGGAAGAGGCTTCAGTATAAGCCTCAGGCATTAGTGCAGTGTCAGAGGTGTTTAGGTGTGGGTAGCACCTTTCATCTCTTCAAAATGAAAATTTGGAGGGTAAAATTTAATATGCAACAATTTAATACTCTTGGTTTCACCTCCCAGAAATCTCTGTCAGTGGCTGTTTTGAAAGCAGTGAATAGATGGTGGCCGAAGCTTGGAATTTGTGAAGGACATTATTTGGATCTCAACATCTTTGTCTTAGTAAAGCAGAATTAACATCCTTGCATGACTTTTGAGATATTCATTACACTGTGCAATGGTCTTCCACTGTCTTATCTCTTTTTACTTCACTTGCAAGATGTTAAGTGATATATTTGGTTCTCCATGTGTATGTTTTGATGCTGTTCATTAAACTGGCACTCCAGCTGAACATCATATTTAAGCACTCTTGGTATCGTGACCGATCAAATATTTAGCCTTTGCTGGAATGTCTAAGATCTGTACATTGGCTGCGATGTCAGTCCTCATATGAGTGGAAAAAGTACAGTGTAGGTACAATGTGTGGGTGAAGAAAGGCAGTAATTTTGAATTCTGATGATTTCTCCTCATGGTTTTTCATAGACACTTAAAATAACTGCATTAAATGCAGTGTGGGTAGAAAGAGAAGCATAGTAATGACTTAGGAGTTACTTCATGAGATTTTCTTCTGTTTAGCAAGTTAGAAGACTGTTTGCTCTAGTGGGTATTGGCAGGCTCTTATGAGTTAGCACTTGTTATCCAGTACAAGAAACCCCCAGAGTTTCTTTCACTAAAATTTTAATCATGATTTCTTATATTATGTAGGAAAACTATGGAGGAAGTTTGGGGAGTTAAGTAAGACTATTAGAAAAAGAAACTTTCGTTTGTTTGTTTGTTTGTTTGTTTGTTCCCTAGACCATTTTCAGTCTAAGACTGATTATTTACTTCTCTCTATACTCCACAGTAATGGACTAATTTAAAGACAAATGCAATTTATCATTTTTTTTCTATTGCTGATTGTTTGAAGACTCATATAGGAAAAAAGCAATTATATTTAAAGCAATTATAGAAACAAATACTGTTCCCTTATAATATTTCTTCTTTTTTATCTGAGTGAGAAAGGCCCTGAAAAAGCGGGCTTTTCCTTCTGTCTTATTCTGTAGGCCTTTCTGAAAGTCAGGGAAGCATTTCTATCTATATGAAGAAAGCAGAAAAAAAGCCATGAAGGAATTGAGCAGCTGCAGGTTAATAGAAATATTAAGTATGTTAGTGTATATTTTCCTTCTTACATCTTGAAGAATGTTTAGAAAACTGCGAAGATTTGAGATACTTATTTGTGGTCTGAACTAAGCACAGGGAAAAGAGGCGTATAAGGTGACCCTCTTAAGACAGAGGTACAAATGAATTAACATGAATGATTTACTACTGACTGGGAAAAAAAAAAGCTATTGAAACGCAGAAATACAGTCTCCCCACTATGGCTGATGATGCAGTTTTGAGATGGAACTGAAGAATGTCTGGATGTAGTTTGGATATAGTTTCCTGAAATATCCCATATTTTAGGCTAGTTTTAACAAAAACAATTACACTGGAAAGATTATCATTAACAAGGGTTACTTGTTTTTTTTTTTTAAAAAAAAAAAAGCTCTGTGAAGTGCCACAAAGGAATTAACGGATCTGTTACCGTGACAAAGCAGTTTTGCTGGACACAAAGTTTGAGAAATTTCTGGTACCATTTGAACAAGATAATATGAAGTAATTATGTGTATAGACATGTAGGCAATTGTAGTCATGCTTTGCCTCAGCAGAGATGTTTAAGTCTACTGTCATGAATTTTTGATGCATAAGTTTAGGCTCTATTTTCATGTTCTTGTTTTTATACATTGATTTTGTATGATCTTGACTTACATGCTTCTGGCACTCAGCATTCTTCCCCTTAATTTTAGCTGCACATGGAGAAAAGATCACTTAATAACAACTTAAAAAATCAAATAGCCATTGTACATTCTTTTTTTATGCTCCAGAGTTCAATATACATATGAATTGATTTGATAGAGCACTCTGGTTATTTAAAAGCTTTATGTGGCAGTAGCATTTCAGTGATTCACTTTGCTTTTTGTAGAAAACATTTTCACTTTTGGAATGAGGTTTAGAGGCCTAGTTCTGCACAGCCCTCCCCTGACATATCTGATTTCTTTCTTTTTAACTTAGGTTGTCTATTTTCAGAGAAAAAGGTAGAAATTTTGTGGTACTTCCTAATACAAGGGAGGAAAAGCCTAGACTTCCTAATGGAAGTAAGTATTAAAGATGTCAAATAAAAAAATTTCACAATATTCTACAAACTTCTTGACAGAATTTATAAGTATGAAAAGCATCATGAAAATTTAGGTTGTTGTAATGTGACATATTTTCCTGCCAGACTGCTAAGTCTCTTGGATAGCAATCCAAAATAGTCCTTGCAGTGGTAGCCTTGGTAATGACTTTTATTCCATAAGAGTAAATCAGGGTAGTGCAATAAATTAAGATTTCACTAATGCAAAATAGCAGTGAGAGATATCCACTTCTAACTGCTGAAATAACAGTTGTTTCGTGGCACTCTACAGAAATAAATCAGTGCAACCTATTCCTAGGGTGTGATCACTCATTTTCTGCGAGGTTTATTCAAGTAGACCCTCTCTTCCATGCACAGACTATGGCATTTGCTTATGCCTAACTTACTGCAGAGCTGGGCATTTATTTAAGGGGATATTGAATTATTTACAGGGTACAATGATGATTGTATCCATATAACCCCAACATCTTATGAAACTAATGAATCTCTATTCATATGTTAGCTGCTTTAGTCTACACAAAAGTAGTAGTGGAATAATTCACTGTGCTTTATTGAAGTTGTATGCTGTGCATACTGGCTCCATCTGTGAAACAAACTGTTTGAATATGCGGTAAGATTCCATTAACATAAATTAGGGATTAATTTTCCAAATGATCTTTTTCTGTCCATAACAGTTTTAATATTTCTAATGCAATTGAAATAAAAATACATAGGTGATATAGAGAGAGATGTTAGTCTTTTAGGCTGCAGCAGAATTGCTGGGTCACAGCCAGAACCAATGGTTGAGCACCAGGTGAGAAGGCATGGCTAACCCATGCAAGCAATGCACCTGAGTGACTGTAGGGGTGGAGCCAGGCTCTCCACTCTCATTTAAGGGTTAGCAGCATTTCTCTGGATAGAGATTGCACTTCTCTTGGGCTGTCATTGGTTGCTGGAAGAGATGAGCCATTTTACTTCTTTGTTACCTGCTACTGCTCCACAGAGCTTGTATGCCATTAGAAGGCACTGTCATTGCGTTCTTTTGCCAAGTGTTTATATTTGGCCCAAAGTATTTGTTGTTTAAGGCAGATATAATTACCAGAAACCAGGAGAAATATTCCAATATTTACAGTTGAGTATGAGTTCTGAATTCTGTGCTTTAGTGATAGAGTAAATAACGTGGACACTAACCGAAGTGAGTGTATGTGCTCTGAGAGTGATACAAGATTGAACTAAAACTTTAAAATCTTTAATTATTCATAGTTAATTATATTCCATACAAAGAATAGGCAACACAAGCAATTTGTTGAATTGCATTTGGGAAAGTAATATGCGTCTTGCCTACTACCTCTATTATGTACAATGTGGTTGTGAGAATCTTCTGGATTTTGGCATTGTCTTTCTTGCCCTGCCTCTCTTATGCTTTTATGATCTTTAGAGGTACAACTGATTGTTTCTAGGATGCTTTTGGTCAGAGAGTAAGACAAACAGTAGCTGACTTTCACTTGGAATAAATACTTCACTTGAACAGAACTGATGTACATATTTTTAATAGCATTTCTGGCACTCATTTAGGAAGTCTTATTACTATTGGAAGTATAGCAGATTTTGAAAAAACTTCTGAACTGTGTAATGAAAGTTCTACTGCTTGAAGTAGGAAAGAGCACTCGTAGCCAGATGTTATGATTAAAACAAGACTATTACAAGTTATAATCTATCTACATTTTGAAGGTTCTGTCCAGTATGGTATAGGCATTTTACAAACATGAAATACAAGAGGTTTTCCTTGAACTAAGTGATTATGGATGATATGGATTCTTAATTTTTTTTTTCTTTAACATAATCTTACTGTGTAAAATCTGAGACTGAAGGATGACACCCTCAAAAGTTAGAATAGGTTCAGTAATTAAAGAAAGCAGAGTGCAGAACAGAAGCAAATCAAAAATCAAATGAACTGAGGACAGGAATCAGTATTAGGTAGAACATCTAAGTAGGTTTACAGGTTTTCTTTGGTAAATATTAGTGACTGATAGAAGTTTAGGAAGAAGTCGAGAATGAAAGACTGTCAGTGTAATAACTCATTTCCTTCAGATAGTAGCATCCTGAAACTGAATATGCTGTTTTATTTGGTAGATGACTAGTGGATGTCTGTAGCATGCAGAACTTCTTGTGATCTATTTCCCTTTATTTGCTAGATGGCATAAACTTTTGAGCAGTAGCAGTTTTTATTTGATCTCCTTACTCTGTCTTGGCTATCACCCAACTGTCTATTACTTCTTGAAGTGCCATAGAATGAAAAAAATGTCATGTCAGACATTTCATAAAGGTAGGGGCCCGCCCACCTTTTTATTTGTGCTCTATGAAAACTTTGAAATCTAACACAGTGCCTTCAGGTTTACAGCTTTTTGGAGATTATGCTCAGTCTGCAGAGGAGAGACTGACAGTGCACTTGCTCTTTGTTTTCTCCTTTGAAAAACTGATGTGAGCTTTATTTCTGATAAGACCTTGGAAAAAAATTTAGACATGCCAGCTCTTCTCATTCTCTGCTTTTTTTTCCCCCTTCTCTTGAGACGGAGGAAGTTCCATCACCAGTCAGATGAGAATCAGGATAACCTCATCTTTCTGAGACAATATGACTAAGTAAAGTTTGGTTGTCATGGCATAGTTACCATAAGTACAGGCTAAAAAAGTCTGTGGATTGCATTTGAATACAGCAGTTAACAAGTCAGAAAATATTTAGCTTGCAACAAGAGATGATAACTATTAAGAAATGCATGTGATGTACAAGGAACTTGCTGAGTGTACACAGAAGAAGAGAGCTTGTATGCTTCAGGTTCATAGATTCATACATTCATAGAATCATAGAATCATAGAATCACAAGGTTGGAAAGGACCTACAAGATCATCTAGTCCAACCGTCCACCCATTACCGTTGCTACCACAAGCTACTAAACCGTATCTTGTAGCTCCTCATCCAGACGCCTCCTGAACACTGCCAGGGACGGCAACTCCACCATCTCCCTGGGCAGCCATTCCAGTGCCTGACCACTCTCTGAGAGAAGAAGTTTTTCCTTATGTCTAACCTAAACCTCCCCTGGTACAACTTATGGCCATTTCCACAGGTACTGTTTGTTGCCTGAGAGAAGAGGCCAAACCCCTCCTCATCACAACCTCCCTTCAGGAAGTTGTAGAGTGCAATGAGGTCTCCCCTGAGCCTCCTTTTCTCCAAACTAAACAATCCCAGCTCCCTCAGCCGCCCCTCGTAAGACTTGTGCTCCAGACCCCTCACCAGTTTCGTTGCCCTTCTCTGGACACGTTCCAGGACCTCAATGTCTTTCTTGCAGTGAGGGGCCCAAAACTGATCACAGTACTCGAGGCGCGGCCTCACCAGTGCTGAGTACAGGGGGATGATTACCTCCCTGCTCCTGCTGGCCACACTATTTCTAATGCAGGCCAGGATGCCGTTGGCCCTCTTGGCCACCTGGGCACACTGTCGGCTCATGTTCAGCCAAGCATCAACCAACACCCCCAGGTCCCTTTCCTCTTCACAGTCATCCAGCCACTCATCCCCAAGCCTGTAGCGTTACCTGGGGTTATTGTGGCCGAAGTGCGGGACCCGGCACTTGGCCTTGTTGAACCTCATTCCGTTCACCTCAGCCCAGTGATCCAGTTTATCTAGATCCCTCTGAAGGGCCTAATTCAAGCAGCTGGGTGGATGGATGGATGTTACTGTGTGCTCTTTGGTCATAGATGCAGTGTCTTGAAGTACATTCTGCATGTTTCAATATGGAAAACTGCATTCTGGGGCTGGGGTGAAGTTCTGGTTTGTCAGAGCTGAGTGAGTCTGACCTTGGGAGATGAACAAATCTGAGAACAGATTTCTGTCCTTGAGTTCAGGTGGTCGCTGAGGTCCACAAAGTGCCATCACTGAGCACCCAGCAAAAAATACAATGGCAGTACAATGTGTAATAGTATTATACCTTATGGGCATAAGACTTGAGAAAACCATAAGCAAGGAGAATAAAAAAAGTCTTTCATTGACTTTTTTTCTTCTTGTTACTGATGGGTTCTTTTCCTGACTGAACTTTTCTGGAAGACTTCTTCCCACAGCAGGGGCTGCTCTGTGTCACAGAAGTCACTATGATTCACTTAGTCTCTTAAGCTTCTTAATGAACACAGGAAACCCCAGAATGTAAAACTTCCTCTTTCATTTACAAGGCTACTGTCATGTTAATTACTAATACTTAGCAGCTTGCAGCTTATTTTATTCTGTATTTCAGAAACTGGACAATTCATTGTAATATTGCAATTCATTACCAATTGTGAAGGTAGCAGCAAAGTCCCTTCTCTAAGATTAGGTGCTGCTCAGTTTGGTAATACTATACTGGGAATTTGTCTCCTTTGGTTATGTAAACATATAAGAAGGATCTCCAGTAAATCATTACCTAATTGAGTAGTGTCTGACCATAAAGGGGCCACGTAAACATACGATTCTTTAACTTTTTCACTGAGGGTTTATTGAGGTGTTGGAACAGACTGTCCAGAGAGGTTTTGGATGCCCTGTTCCTGGAGGCATTCAAGTCCAGGTTGTGTGGGGCCCTGGGCAGCCGCATCTGGCACTTAATCAGAGGCAGCTGCCCATGGCAAGGAGCTTGAAACTACTTGATCTTTGAGGTCTCTTCCAAACCAAGCCATTCTATGATTGTATATCAAATAAGCTATGTGAAGGGGTGTTTTAAAATTGTCGTTTGCTCTTGTGCTGTTGTAAACAAACTGCCCTGTCATGGGGGTTTCCTGCTGTATGGCTAATACACAAGTTCTTAGCAGCCTTGATTGCTATAGGGTCATTCTGTTCTCCTTTCCTATACTGTCATGGGGTACCTGTCATTGCTTCAGTCTGCTGTTGCCCTCCCTTTTGTGGTTGAGTTTGTCCAAGAGCTCCTTGTTGATTCTTGCAATCCTCCTGCTTTTTTTTTTTTTTTTTTTTTTNGGATGCAGTACTCCAGATGGGGCCTCATGAAGGTAGAAGAGAGAAGGAATCATTAAATGCTGTACAAAACTAATTGTGCAGCAGATAATAAATAAAACAGATATTAAAAAAAAAAAAAAGTATAATAGGACCAAAAAGGAATAGAGAAAAAAAACCCTGTTTTTTAGAGGGTTTAATTATATAGTAGGACTGAAAGTATCTGATTTTCATTGAAAATTACTGTGAATAGTAATAACTTAAACACTTCAAAGTTAATTGTACAAAAGTGCTTCAATAAAATGCTCCCATAGTTTGTACTTGAGGTACTTCTTAGAATTCCCATAAGCATCTGAAGCTTGTTTCAATCTGAGCATTTACGCAGGAGTGGTTTGGAAACATCAGTGCTAGCATCGTTTGTGACCTGTTAATACCTAGAAGGAAAACAACAAGGTGCAGAATTCGTGCTTCTTCAGAAGTGGAGGCACAGCAGGCTGGATGCAGCATACCAGCTTCTGGTTGAGATAAATGGGAATAATACTACCACTTTGTGATTTATAATGTGCTTTTGCTTCAGATGTAGGAAGAGGCTTCAGTATAAGCCTCAGGCATTAGTGCAGTGTCAGAGGTGTTTAGGTGTGGGTAGCACCTTTCATCTCTTCAAAATGAAAATTTGGAGGGTAAAATTTAATATGCAACAATTTAATACTCTTGGTTTCACCTCCCAGAAATCTCTGTCAGTGGCTGTTTTGAAAGCAGTGAATAGATGGTGGCCGAAGCTTGGAATTTGTGAAGGACATTATTTGGATCTCAACATCTTTGTCTTAGTAAAGCAGAATTAACATCCTTGCATGACTTTTGAGATATTCATTACACTGTGCAATGGTCTTCCACTGTCTTATCTCTTTTTACTTCACTTGCAAGATGTTAAGTGATATATTTGGTTCTCCATGTGTATGTTTTGATGCTGTTCATTAAACTGGCACTCCAGCTGAACATCATATTTAAGCACTCTTGGTATCGTGACCGATCAAATATTTAGCCTTTGCTGGAATGTCTAAGATCTGTACATTGGCTGCGATGTCAGTCCTCATATGAGTGGAAAAAGTACAGTGTAGGTACAATGTGTGGGTGAAGAAAGGCAGTAATTTTGAATTCTGATGATTTCTCCTCATGGTTTTTCATAGACACTTAAAATAACTGCATTAAATGCAGTGTGGGTAGAAAGAGAAGCATAGTAATGACTTAGGAGTTACTTCATGAGATTTTCTTCTGTTTAGCAAGTTAGAAGACTGTTTGCTCTAGTGGGTATTGGCAGGCTCTTATGAGTTAGCACTTGTTATCCAGTACAAGAAACCCCCAGAGTTTCTTTCACTAAAATTTTAATCATGATTTCTTATATTATGTAGGAAAACTATGGAGGAAGTTTGGGGAGTTAAGTAAGACTATTAGAAAAAGAAACTTTCGTTTGTTTGTTTGTTTGTTTGTTTGTTCCCTAGACCATTTTCAGTCTAAGACTGATTATTTACTTCTCTCTATACTCCACAGTAATGGACTAATTTAAAGACAAATGCAATTTATCATTTTTTTTCTATTGCTGATTGTTTGAAGACTCATATAGGAAAAAAGCAATTATATTTAAAGCAATTATAGAAACAAATACTGTTCCCTTATAATATTTCTTCTTTTTTATCTGAGTGAGAAAGGCCCTGAAAAAGCGGGCTTTTCCTTCTGTCTTATTCTGTAGGCCTTTCTGAAAGTCAGGGAAGCATTTCTATCTATATGAAGAAAGCAGAAAAAAAGCCATGAAGGAATTGAGCAGCTGCAGGTTAATAGAAATATTAAGTATGTTAGTGTATATTTTCCTTCTTACATCTTGAAGAATGTTTAGAAAACTGCGAAGATTTGAGATACTTATTTGTGGTCTGAACTAAGCACAGGGAAAAGAGGCGTATAAGGTGACCCTCTTAAGACAGAGGTACAAATGAATTAACATGAATGATTTACTACTGACTGGGAAAAAAAAAAGCTATTGAAACGCAGAAATACAGTCTCCCCACTATGGCTGATGATGCAGTTTTGAGATGGAACTGAAGAATGTCTGGATGTAGTTTGGATATAGTTTCCTGAAATATCCCATATTTTAGGCTAGTTTTAACAAAAACAATTACACTGGAAAGATTATCATTAACAAGGGTTACNCTTCCCCTGAACTCCTCTTTGTTGGAGTGCATTGCTCTTGGAGGAGGTGATCCTAAAGTATGAGCCACCTGTCTTGGGAGTCTCTTCCCTGCAGGACTTTATCCCACTGTACTCCACCAAGGAGATCACTGAAGAGGCTGAATTCTGCTCTCCTGAATAAACTGATTGTGACTGTTTAACTCATTAATTCATACTTTTTCAGTGATTTTACCTATGCTGTCAAATTTCTTAGAGACCATAATGGAATATATCTAAGACAAGTAAAACTTCTTTTCTGCACGTGTACTGGATGCAGAACTTTTTTTGTTCTGAAGAATGTGACCCAAACCATGAATTGGTCTTCTTTTAGAAGTAGTTTGCTTCTTGAAAGCCATTGAATACTGGGAAGCAGACTTCCTAGACATGAAACTGGCTCTCACTTTCCATCCTTCTGCAGGTTTATGACAGACCATCCTGTTAAGTGTAGAAAAGCTGGGCTGTCATGCTTTTATTCTGATACATAGCTTGACCTCTTCAGGAGGTTAAGCTGAAGCGATTGAAGATTGGAAGTAGTGACCAAAACTGCTTATTGCCATTGTTGTCATCTGTCTGTAATACCTCAGTCTTCTCTTTCTTGCCTGTTGCCACAACCTTGGCATAAAATCAAATTTTCTATCCAAGCTAATACTCAGTGTTACTTGGAATGTAGACAAAAATACCTCCTCCTCGATTGTTCTTTTCACTTTCACTAATGGCTGTATTGAGATGCTTACAATTGTGTATTATTTAGGAAGCATTTAGACATCATTTTCCTTTGTTTTATGAAGTGCTTGCATATACCGTCTGCAGGGTATATTCACTGGTTTAGAATTCATTGTTGGTGCCTGAAAACAAAACAGATTGGAGATGACTCATCTTGGTATTTTGAATTGATAGGTTTATAAGGTATTTTTCATAGATGAGCTGTAATTCTGATGTGAGGATTAAGTGACAAAATCCTGAGAGATGTGGCAGTTTGTGCATTGAGTATTCAACCTGTGTCTTTGAGTAGCAAATTACTGCTGTACACCTGCCCTACTATTGTGATTTTTTTCCCAAACAAAATTGTACCGCAAGAAGAATCTGAAGAGATGGCAAATGGTAATTTTTATTTTTGTAAAACTAAATACCTTATAAACACTGCCACTTTAGTTTACCTAGATATAATCAGCAAAAGCTCAAGACTATTAGAGTATATATTTTTTTCTCTTGTGCATCTCAGCAACTACTGGTCAGACTGAGATAAATGATTTTTGCATGAGCCCCAGCTGAAACAAGGAGTTGAATTTGGTCTCTCAGCACCTGACCTGTGCTTGCTTTAACTTACTTCTCCATCATCCCCAGGCTGCTGAAAATGTTGTAAATTTCAGATTTGCACAATACTTACAGAAATATGTTTTGTGTTTGGATTACTTCATGTACAGAAATACGTTTTGTATAAAGAAAAAGAGGTTACAGAAAATTAATTTGGTTATTAAATGGTAGGAAATGCTAGGTAATAAAGCATGACTTTCATGTCCTAAGGAAGAGATAAATAATAGCAGTTCTGTTAGTTTGGTTCAGTTAGCCCTAATGAAGCATTAACAAGAAAATATGAATGGGAATTATCATAACAAAATATTGTTAGTGGCAATATATGCTTACTATGAGATTTATTTTCAGGAATATCTTAATTCAGTAAAAATATTTTAAGAAACACGTTCATATTTCTGTTGAGTTCTTTGTGAAAGGTAGAATGCACATCACTGGCTTTGGCTGAAGAGCTCACACGTGTTTTTAAGTAATCCTAGCACCCTGTGACTTCTTACATAGCTTTAGCTTGATTTTCTTCATTAAAAATTTGCTGTTCTCTCACATCTCTCAACAGTGACAAATTTTATGTGGGGGCAAGTGATTTTTTGAGAGAATGCCAAATTCAATTATGAAGTACTTAATTTAGTCACATTCTTCAATTACCTACCCTTGGTCATACCACATTATTCATAATTCTTATTATTTCCCATTGTACCAAGCTAAATAAAACTGATCTCATTCTGTAGTGATTAGACTTCAAATCAGAATAAGACAGAAAAAAAGAGATGAAGTGTGATTCTCTTATTCACTGACCAAATTACATACCTTCCTGAAGGTAATCTTCACTCCTAGACTTCTCTCCCATGACTGAAATTGAAAGCTGGAGGAAACAGATTAAAACAGGAGAAGGGATGGGTTTATAGAACTCTTCACCAACATTTGGGTTTCCCATTTGTTAGTAAAGAAAATGCTTGATTTGTTTCTTAAACAAAATCTTATCTTTTTTCAAAGTAAATATAAGCTTTCTATGTGACCACAAAACAAACTGCCTGCGCTGGCCCTTTTGTGTGTAGTCTTCTTTGCTAGTAGTAATGTTTCCTTTCCAAATAGAATTTTCAATTCTGTTTAAGAAAAGATGCAAATATATGCACTTACATATTCAGAAAAATTTTGTAAATAATTGGTACAGTGATAAGGTTTAAACTTAAGCAAGAACCTGTTTTTACCTTTCTTTCTGTGATTGTCTGCAGAAATTATATGCCCTTTATACTTACAATGAGCAAATTAAAATGCAGCCTGTTATTATGGTGCTTTCCCAATACACTGAGAAAGGTGATGAGAGTTTGTACTCCCTAGTCTCTACTAGAATGTCTGCAGTGTTCCAGTGAATAAAAGTACTGTATCATGCAATGACTGTTTTGAAAAGCACTGAAGTAGCTATTTCATTTATTGCATTTCGTTTATTACTATCTCAAGCAGTTTGTCTTGAATATTTGTATTTACAGAAATGCTGTGAATCTAGCACAGATTTTGGAAGAGGCCTTATAAGTGCATTTTTATCTCATTAGAACAGGAGATCTTTTTCAGGTTTCTAGGCTGGGAAATAACTATCTTATCAAATCAGAGTTTTGCTCAATCTGTTCACTTACTGAAACCTCTTGGGTCCAGTCTTTCCCTGGAGCTCATAATAAATTCTGCTCTGATTGTTTGGAAGAAAACATTATGGAAATGAAGAAAAGGCCTTACAGATAACCATGGAGAAGATCTTGGAAAATAATAAGTATGCAAGCTTGTGGCATGAAAGGATGCTCATTCCCCTGTTTAAGCATAAGACTTGGCACAAAAAAAATACCTCATTGTTTTAGGTTTAGGTTTACATTTTTGCACTTAAATTTTTCATACTATCTGAGAGTAACTATGTAGAACTTCACTGAAAGGTGATAATGGACAAAAGATTAAGCTTTCTGATCTTGGATCTTGGTAACAACAAATAGAGAATGCACATAGTCAGATTTCAAAAGCCTGTGAAGCACTTAAAGGTTTCTGAGAATACTTGCAGCCTGGCCCAATACCAAAAAGCAGTAAGAGTTGTGCATTTAGGCTACCTGTATAACACTGGTGTAGCATGTAGTACTAGACTAGTACTTAATATTAGCATCTCATTATTTTTATTTTCTTGATGAGAGATTTACCAAGTGTTCTTACATCTGCACCTCCTCAGGCTGAGGAGCTGGATGTTATAGAGGTGCTCTTGGACTTGACAGCCTAGCGCTGCTTCTAAAAGTGGGTGTCTCAGCCCTTTGAAAAAGAGAAGAAATGACAGCCCTTCCTTTAATCCACATTCAGAGAAAAAATGTCAACTATCATCTCCTTTATCCACGTACAATACAGTATTATTCAGAATGACCTCCTGTGGTTGAAGTTACACTTATGTAAGGAGATTCTTGAATACAAAAGTTTATACAAGTTGCCAAATTGATTTGAAGGAAATATCTTTATGAATTTTATATTACTTCTTCTAAAGTCTTTTTTAAGTCCTTCCTTTGCAGTGGCCATGTCACAGCTTCCATCCTCTTTACTGTGGCTGTTGTAAAGGGAAAGAAGAGAAAGTCCTAAAGGTGAACTGCGGCACTTTCAGGGTAACCATGTTTCTGATGTATTGAGGAAGACTGCTTCATTATAAAGGGCAAAGTAAGCACTTATAAAGTCAAGGGCTACAAAGGGGTATCCTTACTTTAATGAGATATTGGTACTGAGGCATTTGTTTCTTTCAGAAACGCAGCTGTTTTAAGTTTATAAGCAATTCAGCCAATAAACACGGTGTTTTTTACAAGGTGATCTATGTGAGTCTGTACAGCTTCTCAAGAAAAACAACTTCAGTTGTTTTTTGTTCAGTTGTTTTTTGTTCAGTTGTTTAGCATGAATTCAAGCTATTTTGGTTCAGCTTAGAGCTTCTTTCTTTTGGTATGGCTCCTTTGTAGTAGAAGTGACCTTTGTCACGCTACTCCATGAGCTTCCTTCTCTCTTAGTTTTGTATTTTGACTTAACTGAACATCTGTGGTAACACATGTCAGTTCACATCTGAACTGTACATTCAGCAGTAATGTTTGTTATACTTCAGAAAAATAATTCCATCAGATAATGGAAGTTTAAGTTGGGTTATAAAATGCTGATGCAGTTCAAAATTAGAAGTTTTAAAATGGAGAATCTATACTATTCTAGACTGTTTACAGACTAGAATTTCCATTTAGACTATAATTTCTTATTTGAGTAACGGTAATTCTAAATGCAACAATAAAGTCCAAATGAGTGCCTGATTTAGAGTTTTATTCTTTGCTGGGAGTTCCTATCCCATGAACAGTTCAACAACTCTCTATTCAGTATCTCTAGTTGTTTGTTGTTTTTTTTTTTAACTTAGCTGAGCTGAGAGATTTATTTAAAAAGTGATAGAATCAGAACTAGAACTTTAAAGTATGTACTTCTTAATAAAGAATGAGTAAGGACTTTATGTGAGCTTGTGTTGTTGAGTGCTATCTGTGCCTTCTACCTAAAACTTACTAACGGTGAACAGACTTTCTTGAGTCTTCTTCAGGGCAAAATCCCATGACTTATGCTAATGAGCGAAAACCTATGGGTCTGACTGTCAAATCTGACTGCAAAATGTTAAACAGCTCTTAAATTGTGGGAAGAAAGCTGTTATGTCCCTACAATAGATGAAATTAGTATGAGGAACTTTGAGATGTTAGGGTAAGCAAAAGAAGGAGAGATCAAGTTAAGGTTAAAAGTATCGAATAAATCTACATCAGAAGTATTCCAACTCAGAGGGCAGAGAAAATGAAGGGGCAGGGAGGGTGTGATTTCTTCAGAAATGCTGCCAGGTATTTCAGCTTATAAAAGGTACCTTATCCCATTTGTGTGAAGATGTGAAAAGAACTATCAACTCCAGCTTGTGTGTGAACTATGTAAGGGTAGGAGGGAAGGGGGAGAGAGAGAAGGAGAAAGGAATTGAAATAAATATTGTAGGAATTATCTTCCATCATAAATGTGCAATGAAACTGAATTCATAATAGAGTATAAATAAATTTATTCTTTAGAAGATAAATAAATAAGTAGAACTCCATTAGCTGTCATCACAGACTTCTTTGGATCTAAGTTTTAAATGCATCTTGTATTTGTGTGATTCACCAGGACTTTTTTTTCCTGTTGGTTTCCGTGGGAAAAGAGGAAAAAGAAGAGGTTTCAGTACTCTTCGGTGTTGGTTAAGTTAGGACATGTTGACTGTTACTACAGTGCATTTCTGTAATGTGTTTATGTTGACATAGGCTACGTATTTTCAAGTTCAAGCAAAATTTTATTTTGCTCTTCAGCAAGAGCAGGCAGTTACTTTTTCCTTTCGTCTTCTGTAAACTGCATGCACTTGGAAGTTATCTGGAGATGTGAAAAGATTAGATTTAGTGGAGAGGAGAGAAATCTTAAGTACTATTCTTTAACAAACTTGTGAGAGAGAGAAGATAACTGGCATTCAAATTGATGATGTTTCAAATCCACATCCTAGAAAAGTGATTTGTCAAGTTGACAAAACTTTTTAGAGTAAGGTCTGAAACAAAATATAGTCTAAATCAAACAGGAAGTAGTCCAAAAGTAGAATTTTTCACCTTTATTGAAGAGCCAAGGTCAGCTTTGTACTAGACCTACTTACGGCAGAATGTGGTAGGCTGATGAGAGCTGCTGCAAGAATAATTTCACAGATTTTGGAATCCAAAAGAAAAACAAAGGAAATCTTTACAGAATTATGCAGATCCAGCAGAAGCTGGTGGTTTGTGTAGCCTCCACTAAATATACTTTATTAATGTGCTTTTCAGTATGAGCGTGGTGATGAGCGAAGGAACTATGTGTATCCCAACTACTGGTGAGCATTTTGGTGCCTAAGTCTGTTCTGAAGTACAGCATTTTAGAATACCACATGGAGCAAGAAAATGCATTATCATGCTATTTTATCAAAGCAGTCACTAAATGATTAATGTACTTGGGAAATCAGTGTGCTAAATAATGTAGTTTCTTAAATTCTTATGCATACAATTTGTATTAATGCACACATTTGCATGTGAAACATCTGTATGTAGTGAAGAGAATATAGAAACAAATATTTGAGTAGCTAAAATATACAATTTACATCTGTTATTTCTTAATATCCATTTTTCATAGACCAGCTGCTACCTTTTTCTGTCTTGCCTTTTACTTTCTTTCTTGAAAATTGACCTATATTATATGATTCCTTCAGTTAATTTAGTATCAGTAATTACTTCATTGAGAAACATATGAAGACTATAAACTTGAAGGGCCCAGAAAAAATCTGATTCTGATCAGAGAATTCTTAAATGGCTCTTACCTCTTTGTCCTCAGACAAAATGCAGAGGTTTTTGCAGCATCACCAAGGGCCTGAGGCTGCCTAGGATGTCTTCATGGGATCACCCAGTCCAGTGCTCTCAGAGCACTTTGAGCCGGTTGCTTGGACTGTATAGTTGGGTTTTGAATGGCTCCAAGGGCGGTCTCCATAGCCTCTCAGAGAAACATCTGACAGTGTTTGACCACCGTGACAGTAAAAACCCTTTTTTATTGTGTTCAAATAGAATTTCCTGTATTTTGGTTTGTGCCCATTGCCTTCTGTCTGGTCATGGGCATCGCAGAGAAGAGACAGGCTCTGTCTTCTTTACTCCTCCAGCATTGCCTGTTGGAGTGTGCTGCTATTGATGGGCGTGCAAGCTGGACCTTGTGCTACTGTTGCACCGCGCTCAGCCCAGCAGTCTGGCCAACCTTCAGTTAACCTCTCCATTTGATTAAATGGTCCGTATTTCATAAGCTTGTCTATGAGGATAGTATGGGAGATGGTGCTGAAAGCCTTTTTAATGTTAGGATGAATGTCTGCTGCCCTCCCCTTATCCAACATGCCAGTCAACTCCTTGTAGCAGGCTGCCAGGTAGATTTGAATGTTGTCATTTAGAACATACTATTAACACTTTTAGTTTCTAAAAAGGTGGGAAATGAAATGCTTTGGCAGAATAAATGTTTTCATTATCTAAGTGAGTAATGCGATTCTCTGAAGTTTTGTAGAAACAAAATAAATGCAGTTTTAAAGGAGCTCCTTGGAAACAGACGTCTTTCTGTTTACAATTTATTGGTCTCAGGTTGAAGCCCTGTGTAAAAGGTGAAAGGAGAACACACCTGTAAACAAAAAATCTGGCAGAAAGATTATAGTATCATTTGCACAGTTTTGGGTTCAGTGTATTTGGCACTGAACTGTTAGATATTCTTTTTCAGATTACTAAAGAGCAAGTGGCTGCCAGCTCCCACACTGAATCATAAGTAATAGGTAAGATAAAGCTGCTTGCCTGTCCTGATGTATTTAGGTTTTTGTATATCATAGAAGATTAGACAACTGTTGAAAACTTCACATTGGTAAAAACAACTAAAAGTTTAAATCTTTCAGATCTTTAAAGTTTGATCCTTAAAGGTTTATTGTCAGCTTGACTGTTGTGTGGACTGCTGACTCTTTATAGGTAAGTGAGCTTATTGCAGAGGTTCAGAGAAGCTGCGCTCTCATCCTAACATGCTGGCACAGGGCAGGTTTTCCATCCCTTCCTCAGGTGTAGTTGTTCTAAATAATGTCTGTATCTTCTGCTTTTGAATGCTGATGAGCAGGCTCTCTTACAGATCTGCCCTAGGCTACTCCTTTGCCAATGGCATACTGAGAGAAGTGTTTTTACTCTCTATTTGCTAGTGACATAATGATGCTAAGTCAACAGTTTGGATACTTGTAAAGTTTAATTCCAGAAGTCTGTTTGGTAGATGGGGTTTTCCCTAGGCAATCCCTGGACGAACTTAGGTATCTCTTACAGAATTGCAACTGTCTGTCTCTAGAGAAATCCCTTCTGCAGGAGTTTTGTTATGAACCTCTTGGAAGGAGAGTTCTGGTCCCTGGGTTTGATGTTTTTTTTTTCCTGGTTTGCCCTCATCAGCCTTTTTTTGTATGACGCACAGGCAAGTGTGAAAAACCCAGTTTTGACATTCTGGAAGCTACAGTCTCATGGTTACTTTTTGGACAAGTGTGCTTACAGTGAGCAGGCCGAGACAAATCATTGCCAAGAATAACTGGTTTCAGTTTTATTTCCAGCTGGTACTAACAGACTGCTTAGTGTTATGCAGGTATAAGGTTAAAGGCATACGCAGTCAGTAAAATTGGTAGTTACTTTATGTTACGATTGTTAGTTTATTTCAGAAGGGAACTTGGTATCTCAGGAATGTGTATTTGATTGCATTTGGAGGAATAATTAATTCGTGTAGCTAAATGCAAGTAATAAGAAATGTAGATGAAAAGTGCTGTTACTATGCAGAGGAAAACACTCTGGGATATTAGTCAAGGTATAGGGAAATTTATTTTAGTAGTTGAATTGGCACAAATTATTCATAGGAGCTGCATCATAGTTTTGGTACCATTAACTGACTTAACTGATTAATGACTTAACTGATTAATGGTTATGGCTACTCCTCTGTTTCTCAGCTATAAATTTAAAGCCCCCAGAGAGTGAACAAAGGAAGATACACTCCATACCTGGGGCCGTGTAGCCTGAAAAACTGTTCTACTGCACACGAGCAACTCTTGCACATTCAGGAGATGCTGACATTGCCTGTGGGAGCTTAGGCATTCATCAGCAGTGACGGTATCTGCATGCAATGAAATTAAGAAAAAATTCTGTCATGTTCTAAACAGAGTTCTTCTTGGGTTGAAAGAAATACTTTGCTAGGCAGTTCAGTATTGAGTGGGACATGCTTGTATCCTTCTAATTAGATGTTCTTACAGTTTTATATCTACTGTCTTTTCATCAACAGAAAAAGATTTTCCCCTTAGCTCTTGTTAGTATTGGTACAATATCTCATTAGTTCTGCCTTAATTAAAACCCTAAACGAGGAAGAAACATTAAAAAATTATTGTGGATAGTATTTTCCTTTTGAATGGTTCATCATGCACTTAAAAGCTTGTCACTGGTCATAATGCTATAAAGTTTCTGCAGAAAAATAATGCTACTGTTGCCTAAGTATTAACTGAAATATGTTCCACTGCTTCATGTCAGTGTATGCTGACATGTATGTTTAATAACAAAAAAAAAAACTGTGTCTTCATAGGCACACCCATGGGTAGGTAGGCTGAAACATTATCGGTAATTACTACTTTTTACTGACTGAGTGGCACAAGGGCATGTAACGTGCAAAACACTGGGGTTTCAATTTGACTCTGTGTCTGTGGTGGGCACGGGAGGCAGAGTCTGCTTTGCTCCCTGTCATCTAACTGAAATTTATGGACTTCATTTAGAAAGTGATCTGTGTTTATTGATATATGAGCTTCAGCAGAAAACATACATTTTGAAGATGCTTTAGTCAGTGTCACAGGTCTATTGTCTGCTCTCTGATTTCTCCTAGCAAACAGATAGTGAGACCTGCTTTGCCTTTCAAATAACAGACTTCTCATCCTCTGTTGTAGAGTTTCAAAAGCATCTTTTCAAAATGTTTATTAGTGTAACAATACGTCATGTGCTTTCAGAAACTAAGGAGAGAGGTACATTCAAAAATGATAAAAAATGAGACTGAAAAAGACTTTATCACATCACTGTGGGAGATTCACACCGCTGTTTTATAGGGTATTCAGCATAAAACCTTTTTCTTCAAGCATTCATTTCAGCACAAAGGACAGTCAGTACTCATTTTCTTCTCCACTCTGGTGCTTATTGGTGGCTTTGGAAGAAGACGTGCAGCTGGGAGATGGCTGACTGTCAGGGGTGATGACTTGGCTAGAGAGAGTCGGGAGGCATCAGACAGGAAAGAGATACTTGAGACTAGGTCACCAGCAGCCATCAGTTGAGATGGGAAATTTAGTGATCTCTGTCTGCCTGTTTTATCCACAGCTCACAGGGTCACAGGGTTGGGTCCCCATCAGTGGCATCACTGTTTCAACTTGTTTTTTGTGGTCTTGAGTAACAAAGTGCTTTCTTTTATCATCATAAGCAGTGAGTTCTTATCATCATATGGTGGCTCTTTGATAATCTCTGAGGCCACTTCTGCACATGGCTCTTCCCAGGTGGATTTTGACTGTATATCAGAACCTGTCTGTTAGTATTTATTAATTCGCAGTAGCTAGGGCTTACTGCTTTGAAGGCAGTCAGCAGTGATAGATGACATAGTTTGAGTAAATGTACGGCTTGAAATTTCTTCTTGCTTGTTTTTCTGTTTGATTTTCTTTTATGTAAATAAGTGAGATTCTTTGGAAATTGCAGTTAAATGAGAACAACAACATATGTGCTGCTTTAAAATGAATTCATTGCTCTCTGGAGAGGCAACCGAGGATATGACAAATGTTAGTCTTCTTTTTGTGGACCCTTCTAGCAGTGGTATCTAAGTACTCGATCCAGTGGTCAAAATTGGAGAATAGAGGAGTTAAATGATATGGGCTAGGGCATGTGCAGATATCTGAAGCCGCACCACTTTTTATTTTAACAATGAAAGAGAAACAGATCTTGTAGCAGAAAAAGAGGATATTTTACTTTGCTTTAATCTGTTCCCCTAAGTTGCTTCTCTATGCTGATAGTCAGGCCAAAATGTAAGTTGTCATCAGCTCTTGATGTGAAGATTTCAGGAGTGTTATATATGTGAACAGTTATGTGCCATATGCCATGTGTCATATATACGATCTTTCTTCATGCCACAGGAATGGTGACTTCTTGAACTTTCTATCATCCCCATTTCCTATTATTTCAGCATATCACATCTCATCCAAGTCTGTCAGAACCTGTAGTCAGTCTCATTCCTTGAATAAGTGATTTGGGTATTTACTCTTTTTAATTTAGAAGTGATTTTTATATGCCAAGAGAAGCAGTTAATTGTGGAATGGAATGGGAAGTGATAAACTAAGCTAAAAGAAAGAGGATGGTGAATGTTCTGAGGAACCGTAGCATACAAGTTAGCTACTATGTGGCTGATGTGAAATGATTCCAACAAGCCTTTTTTTCCTTTGTAGCAAGTTGCTGCTCAGGAACAATTTGGAATTTTTAACTGAATCAGTTACTTCAGTGTTCCTCTCCCACCTGCAGCTTCCTGAGGGGAGCAATGATTTGTATGTTTGGCTGCACCTTGATATATATTATCTGGCTATCCATAAAGTTTAAAACTCATTGTACAAAGTCATACCACTGGATATAGGTTTAGACTGACATATTCCTGAGTAAACTGTACCAGTGACTGGTGGCATCAAGCGGCTTCTCTGTGGAGTGAAGAGGTTTAGGAAGAGGGAATCCACACTTCCAAATTGTGCAAATTTCTCTGCTGGTGTGCTTAATGTAGAAGAGCCAATGCCTAGGAAACTGAGATTATTTAGGTCAGGAGCAGTTTGATACAGTGGGATGTTAAATCCATAGAACTGACTAAAAAATGTAGAAAAGCCATAGCAATTTTAAGGAGAGTAATTTCTCTTCCCGTGCACAAGATTCTAGGTAAATTAAACCAAGATTTTCTTCGGAGGGTGAAGATTGAAGAAATAAGGTAAGTGAAATTCTAAGTGTGGATAAGACTGGACAAACTCGTAACACCATACTAATAAAGATGTATGTCTGGTCATGAATTCTAGCTTCTACTTAGAACTGAAGTTATATTGAAATTTGCTTGAATAAAATCTACATTGTTTTTGTCTATTCCTTCTTGTCTTCGTTCCTTCTGCTTTCAATATTTCTGTAATGGACAAGAAGACCTTTTTTTTTTTTCTTTTTAAGTTTCGTAAGACATTAATAGCAGCTGGTATCTGAATATTACTTTTAGATCTGTTTAAATTATTTCTGAAATACCTTCAAAACTAATATACTAGGATGTACTTCAGAAATAATTTACTAGGGTATGCACACTAAATACACACTAGAATGTATTTTCTTTCATTTGCATAAAATACTTGTGTTTATGTAGTAAAACAAAGTGTTTGTTTATTTAAATGAACTATTTCTCCACACAAGTTATTAATGGAAAATATCACTGTAGGAGTTATCTAGGATTTAGCATTCAAGAGTTGAACTTTCATATGTGGTTCATGCCAGTGTTTAATAAATAAATGGCAGCGCCCTTTGTTTTACACCTTTCTCTGCATTGGGTGCAGAGGGAGGAAGCAGTTTCCAGTGTTTGAAGATGTGCAGATAGTTGAGTCATTTCCTCTGAATAAGTGTTGAAACATATTCACGTATCAAGTCTTGTCTCACTTTCACTCTGAGTAGCTGCAGTTCACAGCAGTAGTCAAATGATATTTGCACAGAGCTGTTGCTACCAGCTGGAGGTGAAGTATTACTGAGCAGTCGTCAGCTTGCAAAGCTAATTCAGCTTCACAAGTATCTTTGTGAAGCAAAGGATTTTCAACTCATTCTCACAGTAGCATTCTGGATAGGTGAAACCTGCAGGAACTTTTCAGTTTGGACCTGATAAGGTAGGAATTTAGTTTCTTTGTGAAGTCTGACATTCTAATGCATGACTATGTATCTGCATCCTGTTTTAAAAAGCAGATAATTTAAAACTCTCTTTTGAAATTAAATATATGCTTTTGATGGAAACTGCATGCCCAAAGTGGGTAATGCAGAGTGAAGAAAACTGTTTCTCCCATTTAGAATATCACACGGATGGAAGCATAGTCTCTTAGAGGTGAGTGATGTAAGAGATGATGTACAGGACTCATGTTTACAGTCATATAGAGAAGAGGAGGAAAGCAGTACTGAAGTCACACTGCTGCTTTTCCTGTTCAGTTGCTCTCAGATGCCTGTCCTGTGATACATAGCATGTGGATTTTTCCATGGATTTTATGGCTGTAATGCACGCTATCATTCTTGAATGACAACTGAAAATATCAAAATATCTAGGCAAGTCATGCTTAATTAAAACTAGTTTTGATTGTGAAATTGGAATCTTTACTTTTATCATGTTTATTTTTCTGTTTGTGTACATTAGACTAGTGTTATCCTCCTTACAATGGTCTTTTAGCTATGAATACAACAAGCACTAAGGAAGTTTCTCTGTAACTGTTTAGTGTTGTTTTAATGATAGTTGTAGGATCACTTGTTTTAAAATGAATTCAGGGTAATTCAAATGCCATATTCTGAAAACATTCACATTTCACAAAATTTAAAACATAAGCTTGGCACATAATACTTCTGAATAACCTGAGTTATTTAGTGTGTGCATGTTTAAATATAAAATTAATAATTGTTAATAACATGGAAAATTAAATTAGAGATATTTTAGTATGGTTTTCTGTTATGAAAATGTGGACAGTTTATTTTTAAATGACTTAAATTAGCTTAGTCATCAGAATGACTGAAGGTAATTTTCTCTTGAGAGAATGAAGAATCAGGCATATATATTGTCTTCAGGCATTTCTCATTTTGAAAGGGTAATAGCTAATTGTTCACAGATTCTTCTTCTGATATGGATTTGACACCTGTCTCTATTTCCCTGTTGAGTTATCCCTCATCTGCCGTGTTTGACATAACTTGCTGTGTAATTCTGCACTCTTCAGGCAAGTGAGAAGATTTTTGTGCTTGATATGGCAGGTTTCTTTCTCTAGAGATGATGGAAGTGCTAGCTCTCAGAAATCAGATTGGTGCTGCTTCTGCCTAAGACTTAGTCTCTGGGAAAAAAAAAATAAAATTAAAAAGCTAAAAAATGGAATGCCTACATGATTTTTACGCTTTATAAAATGACGATTTTAGGAACGTCAGCTTCTTCAGAATGGGAATGAATATGTGACTTTGATTTGTGTATTTCCAGTGTATTTTCCACCCCTCCGGAGACTTTTTATTTCCCCCATTCACTTTCTTTGTGAATCATGTGTTCCTGAATGCAAATGTATGTATTCTTGCAGAAACGTACTCAGACAGCCCATGTAACTTAAAATAATCTTCTCAAAACCAAAACAGGTCAAGAGTACTCATTCTCCTGGTTTGTCCTGGGAACTGAGTAATTCTGCACAGATGAAAGTAAAATATAATTTGATTTGTGATGCTTTTCATTTCCTCTGTTTAAAGAAATAGATTATCTCATTTCTGAAGAAGGTGATACTTTTGGAATTTTTGAAAAAGCAAAGTAAACTTCAAGATTTTTTGAAATAACTTAATAGCAAACTTACTCCTGACTCAAACGCATCAAATTGGCTAGACTTACAGTGGTTGTGAATGTGGCTAGTGAATTTGGAAGTGAATTTAATCACTGCTCTTGGAAAACCTGTGGCTTCATTGTTCAGTTCAGAAAAGGAAAAAAAAAAAGTATGTTGTCAATTTCTGGTAAATGGATTGTGTGTGGTCTGCCTAGAAGGGCTCCTGACAGATAGTGGATATCCTAAAGCTATAGATTTCTGAACAAATAACAATACATGATTGTGGAGTCTATTTCGTATTAAGAGGAACTTCTTTCTTTCTTTCTTTCTTTCTTTTTTTTTTTTTTTT
>JACDJE010000111.1:1687596-1746406 GCA_016647715.1 Pavo muticus
AAAAAAAAAAAAAAAAAAAGAAAAAGGAAAGAAAAGAAAAGCACTGGGGAAAGGAGTGAAAAAGATAGAAGTGAGGAATATGGAAATGTTTATAGCATTAATTTTAACACAGGGCCTGTGTTGTAACAAAGAGCAAAAAGGAAGGAGGGACTCCCCGAGGAAGACTGGGGGAAGAGGTTATTAATATTGGAAAAAAATTGCAGTTCTTCTTTTGTATCTGCAAGCACTTGTAGACAGTCAAGAAAGGGGAAGGAGAATATTAGTGATCATGATTTACTTTGGAACTGAGTTTTTATCTTACATAACACTCTTATGAACACTATTGCCAGGATGAGCCTGAATGTCAGACTAGTGTGAATTTTTTCCTTATTTCTGTCCTTGCTAGAGGCTAAGCATTGCAGAGGTATGCAGAGGAAGATAAAGAGCAAGACTCAAGGCCTGCTGCTCTGCAGCTCCAGCCCATGCCTCTCCTGCCCTGTTGCTTGGGCCCCTCCTGGTTCACAGTCTCTCCAGCTGCAAGGTTCTTCCTTCTTGGAAGAACTGCCTGTAACTCTTTAGCCCAGTGACTAGTATGACAGGGGCTGTTTCTTGTGCTTGTCTTCCCTCTTAGAAATCCTTGGTCAGGTAGCACTGCTGGAATAAACATTTCTACGTTCTCACATGTCCTCATCAATTACTGCAACTGACCAGCTTGGCTCCCATCACTGGCTGTCTTGATTCTTACTCCTTGTTGTCTTAGGAAGAGGTCCTTGACACTCGCCTTTTACATAACTTTCCAAGACAAGGTGGAAATTCTGTTTTTCATTATTTTCAACCTTTTATCTGCTTGTGTTGAGTACTTCTTAAGAGTAAGAGAGACATAGAGGAGTTAATCCTTTAGAAGTGGGTGGTGGGTGACTTCTGCTATAGTCTTGCAAGGTCTTTTCATAGTTTCAGGCATGCATCAGCAGTTACTTTACAAGGACAGAATTTGAAGATAAACGTTGAGAGACTTTAACACCCCCTTCCCTAAATTAAACCTCATATAACCATTTTCTCTGAAGTGAACTAGTTTTGAAAATCTTCATTGATGTCTAACTCAAGAGCATATGTCTCACTATTTGGTTTGGCCAGCATTGTGCATATTGCAGCAAAGGTTAATATGTTAAGTTCAGTTGTTACTCTGGGATAACAAGAGTAAAGCATACATTAAATAAATAAATTAATATTTTTTTCTTACAGAGAAATATATCATATAGCAAAGCATTCATATCACTTGTCTTAGAAAAGCTGGAAATGACCCACGTCAGCGTGCTTTTGCAGCCTGGAAGGCCAACAGTATCCTGTGTTTTATCTAAAGAGGGGTGGCAGCAGGGTAAGGGAGGGGATTGTCCCCCCTCTGCTCTGCCTTTGTGAGCCCCATCTGCAGCACTGTATCCAGGCCTGGGAACCCCAACACAGAAAAGATGCAAAGCTGTTGGAGTAGGTCCAGAAGAGGCCATGAAGATGGTCAGAGGGCTGAAGCATCTTTCCTATAAGATTGAGGAAGATGGGCTTGTTCAGTTTGGAGAAGAGAAGGTTCTGAAGATGCCTCCTTGTGCCCTTCCAAAACTTGAAGGGAGCTTACAAGCAGGAGAGGGACTGACTTTTTACACTATTTGATAGTGATCGAACAAGGTGGAATGGCTTTAAACTAAAAGATTTAGGTTAGATGTTGTCAGCAGCTTACGGGCTGGTTCGGCCTGGGTCCGTGACTAGTGGGGAGGAGGGATTCGCAAATCTGCACCTCCAGAACGGGGAAACAGGGGACCCCGAATAATTAAAAACAGCGGCAATGATCTGAGGAGAAACAAACTTATTTACTAAATATGGTATCGGAATGCAAGATAACACACTAGATAATTAGAATTGAAGCTAATAAATCAAGTATCATGAGAGAAAGAGTGTCCGAAAAAACTGAAGGCCTTACACTAATGGCGTGCGTTTGGGACAAGCAGCAGCAAGAGAGCCTGACGATTGGAAAGAGGGATGTCAGATGACCTACTGAGGCCTTACATATGTTCTCCCTGAGCAGGAATGACAACAAAACAGAGAACAGTCTTCTGGGGAATGTAGTTGTTCTTCTTTTCTGGACAGGTGCCCGGAACTGGAGCATTAACTCTTTAACTTCCAGTGCACTACATGATGTTATGATGTGGAATACCAATAACCAAAAATCATAAGACCATGACAGATGTTAAGGAGAAATTTTTTACTCAAAGTGGTGAGGTGCTGAAACAGGCTGCCGCTCCATGTGCAGATGCCCCATCCCTGGAGGTGTTCAAGGCCAGGCTGGATGACATCCTGGGCAGCCTGATCTAGATGGCAGAGATGTGGGAACTAGATGATCTTTAAGGTCCCTTCTAACTTAAGTTTTTCTATGCTTCTGTGATTTACGTCCTAGCATGGGAGTATCTAACGGCGATGCTCTGTGTGTATGATATATGAAACTTCTCTCTGTACCATGAATGAATAACAGATACAGCCATTCTAGTCTTAAAATTAAATGCAGCGTTCAAAACATGAATGGTAATTAGATGCGACTTACAGAGAGATGTGTTCAGAACTGTTTTCCAAAAATTTATAAATTTAGGAGGAAATACAATTTCTCTCCTTTGTTATTGGGACAGCAGTGTAATTACTATTAATGTGGCCCAGAGAGTTTCTTTACTTCTGACTTCCCTTATTTTTTTATTTCTTTTGATACAATTCATAAAAATAATCTGAGAATCTTGTCTTTGCTCTGGCAAACAGACCAAAAAGGCATATATTGCAAATGAAGAGTTCGAACTATATTTATTGTCTTTAGGATATTCTTCAATTTTTCCCAAGGATATTCTTCACCAATTTCCTTCCATCGCTCTGTGGAAAAATCATATAAATTTCAAAGCAGTGCAGTAGCCTGTCTTAGCAGAAAATGAATGCAATTAAAAAGTGAGGTTGCCATAATAAATATAAATAACAGTCATTTTGCAAACACAAGGACAAAAAAGGGATTCTCGGGAACTGTCATGCTGAAGACAGGCACTGGTTCTGTTAGTTGTAAGATGGGTGAATGAGATAAAGCCTAGTCGTAATTCAACAGGATGATAGTGGCAGGTAAAAATAAACCTTATCTGAAACTTCTAGTAACATTAGCGATTGTATTTTTTTCCCCTCCAGAAAACAAGTTCAGCTGGGCCTAGTAATGCAGATTTTCCCTCTGGGGATCCCGGAATGTACCAACTGGACATTACTTTAAGAAGAGGACAGAATTTAGCAGCACGAGATCGTGGAGGTAAGATATGTTGGTAAACACTACCCTAATGCTTGGGAAATTGAATTTTCATTGGTTTAATTTTTACAAGATTATTAAAGTTTAAGAATCCAGGTTTCAATTTTGTGTTAGACGCAGTTTAACACTATGTTGAGGTTCTTTGGCTCAAGGGCATGCAGCAAAAGGAACTAAGGACAGCTAAACGCACACAGGAAGAGAAGTAAGATTTAGGTAATAACAGTTTAATTCTAATTTCAAACTAAGAATGATGTGATAGATCTAATTTAACCATTCAGATTACAGCTGTCCTGCTCAGTAGTTAATTTGTTCCTCGACTGCTTAACATAAGTAATGGGTCTGTATTTTAAGGCAGCAGTAAAACTCCTCTATTTAATGGGCCCAAGTGTTACCTGTTGATCAATCTGCTGGTCAAATGTTGGCATTTTACAGTTTGCACTGAGCCATGTACAACACATACAATTCCTGAAATGTATTTTGACCCACTGAAACACAACAGGCTGTCTTAATGACTGTACATACAACTATAGCTCATATTAGATTGGTCAGTAATGCACTTCCTGAACAGCTATTTAAGCATGATAAATCTGATTAATAACTTAGTGAAAATATATTCATTATGAGAGAGAAAAAAAACATAGTATATCTGCAACTGAAAAAGTAGTTTTGTATAGAGGCTTTCTGTGTTAACTTGGTGAAGTTATTTGGCTGATTTCAGATCTCAAGTACAGTAGCAGAAACCAAGAAAGCTGTTTATATCAAAGGGATACTACTCCACTGATAATTATGTCACTGGAATCAAAATTTTAGTATTCTCATTATTGCAAGGTTACTTTTTTTAGTATTCTTCCTCGAGGTGCATTGATAGCCTATCAAGCTTTACCTGACATTCATTAAAAATAAAAATGCTGAAACCTCTTCATTTGATAAGCTGGAGGGACATCCATATAGCTTGTCTGGTTTTTGAATGGTATCATGTAGTTCATTTATATTTGCCATTCCTATTATTTATAAATGAACTGAAATGTGATTATAAATATTTTGGTTTGTTTGCAGGGAAAAATCTGTAAATATTTTCCCAATAATACAGGAGTCTAAAGTAAACAAAGGGCAGGAAATCTGCCTCCTGAGGTGGAATCCCAGTTCCTGAACTGAGTACTTGGTGCTCTGTAAGATGTTAAATGCTTTTAAAGATCTGTTCAAAAACCTGCTACTTCAGAATCAACATCCTTGTGCTACTTCTGATGTTTCTTCAGTGCCTAGACACTAAGTTATTTTGCGTGATTGTCGCCCCATTTTGGAGCCTGTAATTCACTTTTGACACAGACACTTCTGAACAAGAACAAGGGCGTTCTTTGAAAACACTGAGCAAGTACTAAATTTTAGGTTGAAACCTTGTGGAGGAAGAAGGTGGCTGCTGAGCTTGTTTTCACAGAATAGTTTTGTGGTCTGTTTTCTTACCACGAAAAGTAGACGCCTTTCTTTCTTAATTCTTTCCTGACCATGAAAACACTCAGCCCTCCATCTCAAGCAATGGAGGGTTTGTTTTAGCAAGCCACTGCAATTGTGTCATGAAGAAGAGTGTGTGTTGCCACAGTGAAGTATAAGGGTCCTTCAGGTCAGGTGGGGAGTTACAGATGTGCTTCCTCCCACACTGGCTGCATGTTTGATTTCAAAACTTAGAGAGGAAAATACAAAAATAGTAACTTGTTCAGGACACCAAGCTGAGCCTGAATGTCCGCTGTTCTGCTCTGTGTTTGGTTTATTTTCCCTTTCTCTTGGAGTTATTCAGAGTGGAGATATTGTCAGCATCTGCAGAACTGGATTCTGAGGGTACTGTATAGGCATTAGGAAAGGGCTTAGTGGATTTAGATAGCTGCTGGGTGGAAAGTGCACAGAAAGAGACTGAGATTGAGAAGTCATTTTTCTCTGAAAGCTTTCTAGAGTATAATGCTTCATATATATTTATATATTTGTTATAAGTAGCCCCAGAAGTGTTTCACTAACAATGAGCCTGTAAAACTGAATTCATAGTAGAAGTTACTGTGGGTACCAGAGGAGATTCAGCAAATACTAAAGGGATTGCCTAAATGTGCAGGAAAAAAAAATCCAATTGTGAAAGTCTTTTTTTTTTTTTTAATTTAAATTCTTGGTGCCTAGAAAAAGGACATTAGAGGGAAATAATTTACTTGCTTGTCACATTCTCATTTTCCCATCAACACCTGTTTGGAGACATCAATAGAGACAGAATACTGGTCTCACTGAGAGTTCATTCTGAGCCAGTACCAGCATTTCTTTTATATTGCCTACATGCTTCAGCACTGCTTGAGTTAGGGATTTCGAGCCAGAAGGTGATTATGGGACAATCCCTGGGAAGCACTGTGTAAGTATGTATATCCAAATGCCAAATGGAGCTGTCAAGACTGATGTGTTGAATATTAAAATCAGAGACTAGGAGATTTCTCACGAATGTCATGAAGATGTCATATACTATAAGTCGTGACACCTTCCCTCCAAAATCTTCAGATTCTCTGCTTAAAGCCTGACCATTGTACTTTCTCTGAGTTTTGTGACTCTCACTCCAAAAGCATAATGGAGCTTTATGGTAGAAAAGAATTTGGTTTTAAATTTAGCTTTTTGCTCCTTAATTCTTGAACTTCAGTTTCACATATCTTTTTAGAAACCTGGTGCTGAACATATTGCAGACTTTGAATTCAACATTGAATTCTCATGGCATGAATGTTCTGCACACTTTGTCTTGCCCAAATTTATAAAAAGAGGCACTATAACATTCTCTGAGGAAAGGGAAAAGATTGCAGCTTTGTTTATATGGCTAGCAATGCCAGTATTTGTCATGGCTATTAGTTGATAAATAGCACTGTTGATAGTCACAACAAGGAAGAACAGAACATTCTTAATGAGAGGACCAACATCTCGCTGTTCCTTTCTCAAAGTGTTGAAAATAGCTCTTGTTATTGCAGACAATAATTCTGCGCCAGTATGTCAGAAGGAAACGTAACTATTCATTTTAAGTCCTCGTTTTTACAGGAGATTCTGTCTTCAGTCTGATACAGCTTTCTTTCCAAGTACCACTCAGCTGTGGTGCCCAATGCCATCTCAGCTATATGATGAGACAGTTCACATTTTTGCTTCTGTCCGAATCCTTTTGTGACCACAAATCTTTTTTATATCTGTATAGTTGCTTTATTTAAGCCCTTCCTGAAGTAAACCACATACCTAGTTAGATTTCAAAAATTATTTTCCAAGCCTCTTTCCTCTGAGAGTTGTGGAAAATTGTGTAAGTCAGTAGTATTAACAATTTAAGCTTACGCCTAGTATCTTTGTTTTCTTTTCTAATTTTTAATTTTTCTCTCTCTTTTTTTTTTTTTAATAAGGTGTGTAATACCATGTGTGCTTTGGGAGTTTTTTCTAGAATTAAAATTAATATATTGAAAAAAGATTGATATGATGCTGGTCTTTGAAATGCATGCAGATTTCATGCAGCCACTTTCAATCAGTAATATGCATCTACGGAATTTTTTTTTTCAATATCTTTAAATATGTATAATTTTTGTAACAAAAGAGAAAAAGAGAAAGTGGTTTATCCATTTTTGCTTCAAGTGACTCATGCAGAGATGTAAACTGAAATATTGTAGGGAATTACATTTTAGTCACTGGTATTCTACCATTCTCTTCAGTTCAAGGAACAATATCCAGAATATTCTTTTGAATGTTTTGAATAGATTTGCTTCACAGTCTTCTCTTGTTTCACTGGAGCCTGGAAGCCACTGTCTTTTGTGTTCTCTGAGAAATGTGCATGCCGATTTGCAGTTCCATTTTAGGCAAAGTTGGGTGATAAGCACCACAGATTAACTGCAGTAATTCTTGCAGTTTGTGTTGTAAAAACAGACTAGGTACAAGATGAATTCTAACAAAACACATGGAGACTTACCTGATCTTGCAAAACAGCACAAGGAGAATTAGTTTTGAGTGTGAATCTTTTATCAGATCTTTTATGATGATTGGAAGCAACTTATTTTGTGTGTGAAGTCTTCCAGGAGGAGTTCCTTGGAAGAGCCACTTATATAGCGGCAGAAGGCTTTGGCCTCACACTGGTTAATGTCATCAAATCTCCTTGTCTCTCTGCACAGAAGACTGTTCTGGAGGGCTTCGTAGGACATTATAACAATAGTTGAATTGTTTCGCAAGTGGCTAACTGGTATGGAAGCTTGTACCCAAAGATGGTAAAAAAAAAAAAAAGCCAGAAGTAGCGTGCAGTTAGTGCAGAATGCAGTGCCAACGCTGAGCTTCAGTGTGATTGATCTCTCATTTTCAATATGAAATTTTTACATCATTAAGAAATTAGCTAATTAAATTGAGGGTAACTAGGAGAGAGGACAGTCAAAATCAGGAAAATCTCAAGGAACTGTTGTAGTGCAAGAATATAGACAGATAGTTTGCTTTTTATCTGTATATCTCTTTATCCATTTACATCTTTATGATCTGGAAGAAAAGGAAGTGCCAATGAGAGGGTTAAGTAAAATAAGAGGAATCAGAAAGCCTTTAAGATAGTTCTGATTATACGGAGCCACAAAATATTTAAAGCACACTTACATGAGACAATACATTTAACTACAGAAAATGGATTTTATGTTTGAGCAGTGCTTCACTGTGGTAACACATTGAAATCCAATCTTTAACTTCGTTAAAATATAGTGCAGACAGGGTAGCAATGCAGATTGAGAAGTTGTTCATCTTTATGATTCAGAGAATTTTTTTTAATCTGTGAAATACTACTAAGTCTGTTACATAGTCAAGAATGATGGGAACACGTCCATGTTCCGTTTCCTGTAGAGGTGATATGAGGAGGTTACTGTCGTAGATCTGTAGTGTAGTGTTTGTGGAATCTTTCTGATCTGGGAAACAGTCATGGGGCAATAGCCAGAGAAATGCTACTCACAATATAACAGGTAGCCTGAAGCCAAATTGTTTTTAGAAGGCCTTTGAGATCAGTATTTTTGTGCTACTAAATGGAGACATTTATCAAACCTTTAAATTATATTTTTATTTTACTGTATTAGTCATGTCTGGAATTTCGAAGCTATTTAATCCAAAGGAAAACAGATATAATTCATTTTGGGATGGAAATCAATTTAAAATTAGTTTAAATGTTAGTTTATCTTGAAGTGTTTTAGAGGAGTTGTGTTTCTTTATCTGAGTAAAAAATATACCTAAAAATGCATTTATTAAGAACTCTGGGAGATGTGAATGTGTAAAATAGCTTCTTTTTAGAAACTCCATTTCTCTACAGTGAAGAGAATTGCAACTGTGGATTTCCATCTTACTGTCAAGAGATACAGACCAGCACTGCCCAGTGCAAAATGCAGACTGGAAAAAGCTTTCCAGTTTTCTCTCTGCTCTGCCTTACCTTTGCTGGCACTGTTGTAGTGGATGCAGTGGATGCAGTGTGGCATCGCCTAGGAGCAGCCGCTTGTGCCTTGGCAGCAGCCGAGGCTCACCACCTGATGGTGACTGGCAAGTAATTGGCTTTTTTTGATGAGTAAAGAGCAAGGAGGAAAGAGCAAAGTGCAGATTTGAGAAACGGGGGCGGAATACCCTGAAGAGCTGGGCACTGTCCTCACATGCTGCGTACGATTTTGTCCTTCTGAGCAAAAGGTGCCAAAGCTCACTTGAAGGATGGGTTCACTCTTCTGTTTTAGTTGCTTCTGGCCTGTCTGATGTGATGCCTGCTGTCACTGATTGGTACCTCACTCCACTTGCTTCCCTCTGTCCAGCAAACTGCTTAAGTCTTATGCTTAATAGAAAGCATGTGGCTTTCTATTTCTGTCATAGTCTAGAATTCTTGTGCTGTGTAGGAGGTCTTCGCTGGTTGTTGGTTACCTACTGTCCCACTGAAAACTTTAGAACAGGTTCTCCCCTTTGCGTGGGCAGTAGTAAATGTCAGTCCCTCATTTTCAGCCTACTGAACTCTTTTTCTCCCTTGTATTTACGTACATCAGAGCTGTGCTGCTCTTAAATCACTGTGATGCTTGTTTTTATTTTTTCCATCATTACTCCATCACAAGATGATGGAAACATCTGTGGATACTGCATGGCAGTTTTGTGAAAAGGTTGCTAAATGCAGTTTCCCCATGACTTTAAAGGACTGTCTTTTACAATAGGAAGATCATAGAATCATAGAATGAAGATGGACTGTCCAAGTCTACTTCATGTCTCAAATAAATTTGTGGTTATTAAGTAATTTGAGAACATGTCTTAGCTGCCCATACCATGGGATTTTACTGTGAAATTTTCTACAGTTCCAAAATAAACAGTCCTAGCACCTCTGAAAAGAACAGTTGTGAATTTCCTCATGGCTAGCTCTGGCAGAGGCTGTCAGTGCTGGCTCTCTTCCACCTTTCCACTGGAAAGTAATGGCATTTTTCAGCCACCACTGCCTGAAGGCTACCAGCTTCCTCACAACCCTAATAGTTAGGCATCCAAATAAAATACTGAGTTGTTGGAGCCTCAGAATGCTCTGAGCCAGAATCTACATCTCTGGGTAGCACGCTATTTAATACAGTAAAAAGTTTAAAAATCCTCAAGTGGAATTTCATTTATGAGAGTTACANTGAATTTATTCCTGATTTCCTCCATAATGTTATCCAAAATGGAATTACGCAACACATCCCTAACTTCATTTTCAGCCGCCAGCTTCTCTTGAAAAGACACTCATAATGGTAAGTGAGGCTTTCGTCCCATGGTCAAGGGGACCATACAGCTGCTGGTGAGGGCAAAGAGGTTTCTTTACATCAACCACTACTAGGAAAGCTGTTTGGTAGGAACCTACTCTGGATGCGCTGTTTCTTAGTTTAATGAAAAAGCATCATCTGCGCTAAAAGAAGTGCTTCCACCACAAACTGAGAAGTTGTAACAAATCACTTTGTTTTGAGTGTAAAATCTAAGTATTAAATGGAAAAATTTCTAGCAAAAACAAGTTTTTGCTAAGATCAATGTACAGGACTGCTGGGAAAAAGTAAGTGATTTTAAAACACTGATATATCTGGACTGATACATCTGTATGTCTGCCTTTGCTCAAACCTCAGCTACAAATTCATAACTCAGCGGTTGAAATAACTAGTATAGTAGTTCTAAGGTTTTATATAACAGAATTGTGTGTAAGTAGCATATTAAAAACCCTTGAATTTATCAAAGCAGTATCACACCAAAGAAAAACAAAGTGGTAAAATTTATTTGGAATTTCTAAAATACCTCTTTGTGAACCTATTACAAGGAAGCTGAGATAATATACACTTGACAGACCAAGAGGATTAAGAGTTGGAAAATGCTAAAAAAAAAAAAAAATTATCCACCATTACTTGTAAATGGAAATGCTTTCTTCCGTTCTTGAAAAGTTTGTATTTTAAAGACCTGTGCTTACAGTTTATTGTATCAAGGTAAACTGCTGTGTTGGTAAGAAATAGATAACCCTACAATGATTTGGAGTGAACACTGCAGTTGCTTTTCACAAAATGGAGTCTGGACAGGAACTTCTGATTTTTTTGATATAACTAAGGAGCATAAAAACACTGTGGGAAGTTGGGCAGGGCATGTGGATCAGGATGAAATGCGACAAAAAGGAAGGAAGCTGTGGCTGCTTTATTCAAGCATGAACTCATGGTTTTGGTGAAGGCTGATTTTATTTTCTACTTGCTTTGTTATCTTAGTCTCTGTAAGTGATCTGCAGAAGTAAAATTTTATAGTAGACTTGAATGAATAAAAAGTAGCAAACTGAGCAAGCAAAACATGAAGGTTGATGAAAGGAGAAAAATTCAGTCAGATCTCCTCTGATTATCAGTATCAGCGTGTGGTTTCCTCTGCTGCTAGACAGGACTACTGCTTCTGAAACACGTGATTAGAAATGTACATCTGAGTACAAAGCTTTCCAAATGTTAATATGCTTACATCTTCTGATGGTATTTGTGCATCTATTTATTACATTTTCAGAAGGAAATCTTGCAAGCTGTTCAAACTAATCACTTTTATTGTATTTGAAAGCAACTGAAAGCAAATGCTCACTTTCAGTATCAAAGAGCAACAATAGTACAGATGTCGGAAAAAACATTCCACTTATTCTGCAGAGATATAAATGGTTAGTACTGTTTTTTGATTCCGAAAGGTTATTTTTAAACAGTGGGTTAAATAGCTCTTTCACATGTATCCAGAAAGCTCAGGAAAGAGGAGGCTGAACATTTTGCACTCTTCTCTCTGTTAACCACGGTGTATTTCCTGATGATGTAAACTGTTCGCATACAGAAAATACTGACACGTATCAACGCGTGTGTGTATGTATATGTGTGTGTATTAATGCTAAGATAAACAATGTCTTCATTCTGCAGAAATCATCTCGAATTTATAATTCTTCATAGTCTGTGCATTTCAGACTAGCCCATATGCACTGTTTCCCTTAGCTCATAAAGTGCTTGATTGCAAAATCTTTCATACATCATCAATACATTTTATCCAATTGTAAACCTTCACAGGCGCAGTTCAGGCTTTTCACACAAGCTGTAAATAACAACAGGTTTTTTTTGTAGGTATGAGTATGACAAACTAACAAAGTAGCCGCTCCTGTCTGAAGCGTATATGTTAATCAACCCACGTTATTAGCATACACAAGATTCTACTAGTTTCTGTACACTTCTAATTTAAAATCCTAGAATGTCCTTTTATTTTGGTATTGAAGTAGGTTGAAATTTTATTCCAGCCTTATTATTGAGGAAGTAGATTGAATGAGATGAAACAGTGTGTGCATTCTTTTCTCTCTCGTGTTCCTCAGTTGCTCTTTGTTGCTATCAGTCAGAACACTAGAATAAAAAGTGTTGCTTAGGTTATGATGATGATCATGATAAGTCTAAAGTAGACGGTCAGATACTTTCAGGAATATTGAAGATTGCTTATCACTTTATTTTCATAACTTTGAAGCACAACTCATTCTCATTAATTGCCTAACTTGATAGATACTTGGATATTCAGAATTTTCAAGTTTCTTTCCTTATTTTACAAGCAAATGTTTTCAAAGCACTCTCTGTGGCTCAGTAAGAAACTCTGACAAATGAAAATGATCTAAATAAATGACGCTGAGCTGGGCAATAAGTGGACTGGAAAGCTCTGCTTATGCTGCATTCAAGACACATTTATGTTACTTTAGAAGTTTTGATTGTTTTTTTTTTTCTGTATGAACACTGGTAATGCTTCATGCCATGCTATCCACCTTTGAGTGTTGATATTCTGGTGCTTCCACTTGTGAAATACTATGAAATTTAATTTCATTTATATGGAACTATGAAAGGAATGCTATTCATTTCATCATCTCATTTCCTTACAAAAACCTGAGCACATCGTCAGTCAGTGTAGTAAGATGGCCAACTTCTCTCTTTTCTACTTTTATACGACTCCTATAACATTGCCCTTTTGCTTTGTTTGCTGCAGGTAATGTTGCTTAGAGTCAAGCCATGTCTCTTTAAAACTGTAATTATTTCCAGGTTTTGCTTGGATGCCCACATCTATATTTTGATGCTGATGACTTTGCTTTATGTTGGAAAAAATAAGTGTTTTTTTGCTTGTCTTATCAGTGTGTTCTGGCAGAATATTGAAATGGAACAGCAGATGATCAGGTTGTGACCTGTTTAAATGACTCAGATATGAATTAGATTGAAGTAATATATATACCTATCTAAAATATACTTCTGTTTGTAGAGAAATGCTAGTTTTGGGCTCCTTCTGAAAGAGAGTGGTGGGGTATATTACAGCTGTAGTTTTTCTCTTTTAATACTTGCTGAATATTTTAATTTTGGCAAAAAAAAAAACAAAAACAAAAAACAAACAAAAAAAAAATCAAATTTTAAGGTCTGCTCCTCTGAAGTGCTACTCTGTTTCTACAGTGGAGAGTTCCTTAAAACTCTCATATCCTCTGAATATCTGGAATAAAGTCCTGCTAACTTATAGATTTAGATTGTAGGACAGCAGGAACACCATTAATTTGCTGGGTTTGTGTAGGTGGTTAATCGTTAGTAATAACTCTGAAGAAGAATGTCAGTATTCACGGTGACAGAAGGCGGCAGTGGCAAAGATGGTAGTAATCTCCAGGTTATCAGCTGGGGACACCTGAATATATTAACTTAAAAATTAGTGGTGTGCTTTCAGCTGTTAAATGGTAGTGTGCCTTCAAAAGATATACTCCTAACTTTGATAATGCCATAGGGATGATAATCAGATTCATTTTGTTTTTTGTTCTAGTGTTTTTAATAAGCTGTGAAAAATGATATGGTGCAGGAATGGTGGCAATTTTAGGCCATCAAAGCAGCATCATTCTTCTGATACGCTGAGGTGGAATACTTCATACATAGGTAGTAAATACATTACTACCATAACACAGGATGGCTTTTCCTTTCACTAGTGGTGCAGCTATTAACATGTAACTAGTTTGCAGTTCTTTTACATGCTTAACATGTGCTCATCTGTTTTAAAAAATACATTGATCTGGTTGTTAAACTGCTGCATCTAGAAAACACTGAAATAGGAGTGCCACTTGCAGGAGTTATTAAAAGTGTGGCCAGGTGTAAGCTGTGTATTCAGTCCAGCTTGTATAAATGATGTATATACCAGGCATGTTAGAACATCATTTGACATGCTATAAGTCAGAAGTGAGTTGTAGCTGCAGATTTATTCTTTTTATGTGTTTACTGTTGAAAATCTTATCATGGATGTCTTGCTGAAAGTGAAAGCAGCTAATGGTGTTACTCAAACTGTTCAGTAAGAAAACTGCCCAGGGGAGCCTTGTATGCTGTCTATTAAGAGCACAATAGATGAACTTTGTAGTCATTGTGACCTTTGTCTCAGTCTTTCCACATAGAGTGTTTGCAAGATGATGAGAATCTTTGCCATCTCTATCAAAATTCTGCCTTCAAATTTGCCTACAGTGTTTGTATGAAATCAGAAATTTCCTTTAAAACAGTTTAATTTGGATTTTATGGGCAATTGTGGGACTCCAATAATTAAGTCATAATTTAGCTAGAAAGAATATTCTAAAGTAAGATGATGACAGACCACTATTAAAAATGAATTCAGCTGTATTTAAGGCATTGCCATCCCACAGAAGGTTTTACTTATGTGATTCAGCAGTTAATTGCCTTAATGCTCTTTGTCTGGAATCTCAACATTTTTCTCAAAGATTAATAAAGAATAAAAGCATTTTCAACACCTTATGTGAGTTTAGAAACTAAAAGTAAAGGCATGTTCATACCTTGTCAGGCTTCATGTCATCATCCATTAGTATACAGCCTTGTGGCTTACAACAATTTCATTAAATTTTTTATGGCTACAAAGAATATACTTCCTTGATGTGATTACGTGCAGTGTGGAAGTTTAGAAAATTTGGTTTTGAAACTTTTGTGTTCGGAATAATTGTAGGATTTGACATGTTTTCAGATTTCTTGTCCAAACATTTCTAACTTTAAGTTTGTTAGAGAAGAATGCACAAAAGTAGTCCTTTATGTTTTACTAGCTGCCACTTTAATGGTTAAATTTTGAAATTTAAAATGTTGGTTAAAAAATGATTCACTGAAGGCTTGATTTATTATGGCAACCTCAACTTACACTTACGTAATTTAAATGCTGTTTGTCTAAAGTGAGAAGACTAGCTTGACTTCTTAATGCTTACAAGTAGTTAATATCTATTTGTTTTCTTTTTCATTTTTATTTCATTCAGCTGTTTATGTCCTGCGGTCTTGTTACGCTGCTTATCTAAGCATTTCTGGTCTGCTTGAGCAGCTCTCTGAATAACTAATTAATGAAAAAGTTAAGAAAATGAAACTTCATCACNATATTGAAAAAAGATTGATATGATGCTGGTCTTTGAAATGCATGCAGATTTCATGCAGCCACTTTCAATCAGTAATATGCATCTACGGAATTTTTTTTTTCAATATCTTTAAATATGTATAATTTTTGTAACAAAAGAGAAAAAGAGAAAGTGGTTTATCCATTTTTGCTTCAAGTGACTCATGCAGAGATGTAAACTGAAATATTGTAGGGAATTACATTTTAGTCACTGGTATTCTACCATTCTCTTCAGTTCAAGGAACAATATCCAGAATATTCTTTTGAATGTTTTGAATAGATTTGCTTCACAGTCTTCTCTTGTTTCACTGGAGCCTGGAAGCCACTGTCTTTTGTGTTCTCTGAGAAATGTGCATGCCGATTTGCAGTTCCATTTTAGGCAAAGTTGGGTGATAAGCACCACAGATTAACTGCAGTAATTCTTGCAGTTTGTGTTGTAAAAACAGACTAGGTACAAGATGAATTCTAACAAAACACATGGAGACTTACCTGATCTTGCAAAACAGCACAAGGAGAATTAGTTTTGAGTGTGAATCTTTTATCAGATCTTTTATGATGATTGGAAGCAACTTATTTTGTGTGTGAAGTCTTCCAGGAGGAGTTCCTTGGAAGAGCCACTTATATAGCGGCAGAAGGCTTTGGCCTCACACTGGTTAATGTCATCAAATCTCCTTGTCTCTCTGCACAGAAGACTGTTCTGGAGGGCTTCGTAGGACATTATAACAATAGTTGAATTGTTTCGCAAGTGGCTAACTGGTATGGAAGCTTGTACCCAAAGATGGTAAAAAAAAAAAAAAGCCAGAAGTAGCGTGCAGTTAGTGCAGAATGCAGTGCCAACGCTGAGCTTCAGTGTGATTGATCTCTCATTTTCAATATGAAATTTTTACATCATTAAGAAATTAGCTAATTAAATTGAGGGTAACTAGGAGAGAGGACAGTCAAAATCAGGAAAATCTCAAGGAACTGTTGTAGTGCAAGAATATAGACAGATAGTTTGCTTTTTATCTGTATATCTCTTTATCCATTTACATCTTTATGATCTGGAAGAAAAGGAAGTGCCAATGAGAGGGTTAAGTAAAATAAGAGGAATCAGAAAGCCTTTAAGATAGTTCTGATTATACGGAGCCACAAAATATTTAAAGCACACTTACATGAGACAATACATTTAACTACAGAAAATGGATTTTATGTTTGAGCAGTGCTTCACTGTGGTAACACATTGAAATCCAATCTTTAACTTCGTTAAAATATAGTGCAGACAGGGTAGCAATGCAGATTGAGAAGTTGTTCATCTTTATGATTCAGAGAATTTTTTTTAATCTGTGAAATACTACTAAGTCTGTTACATAGTCAAGAATGATGGGAACACGTCCATGTTCCGTTTCCTGTAGAGGTGATATGAGGAGGTTACTGTCGTAGATCTGTAGTGTAGTGTTTGTGGAATCTTTCTGATCTGGGAAACAGTCATGGGGCAATAGCCAGAGAAATGCTACTCACAATATAACAGGTAGCCTGAAGCCAAATTGTTTTTAGAAGGCCTTTGAGATCAGTATTTTTGTGCTACTAAATGGAGACATTTATCAAACCTTTAAATTATATTTTTATTTTACTGTATTAGTCATGTCTGGAATTTCGAAGCTATTTAATCCAAAGGAAAACAGATATAATTCATTTTGGGATGGAAATCAATTTAAAATTAGTTTAAATGTTAGTTTATCTTGAAGTGTTTTAGAGGAGTTGTGTTTCTTTATCTGAGTAAAAAATATACCTAAAAATGCATTTATTAAGAACTCTGGGAGATGTGAATGTGTAAAATAGCTTCTTTTTAGAAACTCCATTTCTCTACAGTGAAGAGAATTGCAACTGTGGATTTCCATCTTACTGTCAAGAGATACAGACCAGCACTGCCCAGTGCAAAATGCAGACTGGAAAAAGCTTTCCAGTTTTCTCTCTGCTCTGCCTTACCTTTGCTGGCACTGTTGTAGTGGATGCAGTGGATGCAGTGTGGCATCGCCTAGGAGCAGCCGCTTGTGCCTTGGCAGCAGCCGAGGCTCACCACCTGATGGTGACTGGCAAGTAATTGGCTTTTTTTGATGAGTAAAGAGCAAGGAGGAAAGAGCAAAGTGCAGATTTGAGAAACGGGGGCGGAATACCCTGAAGAGCTGGGCACTGTCCTCACATGCTGCGTACGATTTTGTCCTTCTGAGCAAAAGGTGCCAAAGCTCACTTGAAGGATGGGTTCACTCTTCTGTTTTAGTTGCTTCTGGCCTGTCTGATGTGATGCCTGCTGTCACTGATTGGTACCTCACTCCACTTGCTTCCCTCTGTCCAGCAAACTGCTTAAGTCTTATGCTTAATAGAAAGCATGTGGCTTTCTATTTCTGTCATAGTCTAGAATTCTTGTGCTGTGTAGGAGGTCTTCGCTGGTTGTTGGTTACCTACTGTCCCACTGAAAACTTTAGAACAGGTTCTCCCCTTTGCGTGGGCAGTAGTAAATGTCAGTCCCTCATTTTCAGCCTACTGAACTCTTTTTCTCCCTTGTATTTACGTACATCAGAGCTGTGCTGCTCTTAAATCACTGTGATGCTTGTTTTTATTTTTTCCATCATTACTCCATCACAAGATGATGGAAACATCTGTGGATACTGCATGGCAGTTTTGTGAAAAGGTTGCTAAATGCAGTTTCCCCATGACTTTAAAGGACTGTCTTTTACAATAGGAAGATCATAGAATCATAGAATGAAGATGGACTGTCCAAGTCTACTTCATGTCTCAAATAAATTTGTGGTTATTAAGTAATTTGAGAACATGTCTTAGCTGCCCATACCATGGGATTTTACTGTGAAATTTTCTACAGTTCCAAAATAAACAGTCCTAGCACCTCTGAAAAGAACAGTTGTGAATTTCCTCATGGCTAGCTCTGGCAGAGGCTGTCAGTGCTGGCTCTCTTCCACCTTTCCACTGGAAAGTAATGGCATTTTTCAGCCACCACTGCCTGAAGGCTACCAGCTTCCTCACAACCCTAATAGTTAGGCATCCAAATAAAATACTGAGTTGTTGGAGCCTCAGAATGCTCTGAGCCAGAATCTACATCTCTGGGTAGCACGCTATTTAATACAGTAAAAAGTTTAAAAATCCTCAAGTGGAATTTCATTTATGAGAGTTACATATATTATACAAAAATATTTATTGATATGACTGAGTGGTTATATGTAAATGTACTCAGGAAAATTACAAATCTCTTTGTAGTTTTTTGCAAACTTATCTTAATGAATTGCTTTCAGGCACCTGGATTTGAAAAGTACACTGGACAAATTCATGTGCTGTGAAGGTGAAGTTGTATTTAAGGTAAATAGGTGCATTGCAGATTTGGAAATCACAAGCCATTAAATGACAATGTAACATGAGGAACTGCAGTCTTAATGTACATTTTACATTCATTCCGTATTTTAGAATTACTTATTTCTAATTTTGACAATAAATCCCACCTCTACTGAAGTTGATAGTAACATCTTTATGAATCTATGTGGACCAGAACTTAGTCTCCTGCAAGTCTTGTGTATAAAGTAGTATATAAAATATATTAGAATCTTATGAAACCGCCATAGAGAGAAAACAGTAAAATTTTTCTTAATATCTTTGGAGGAACACTCTCAATAGATTGCTCACTTTTTCTAGAAAAGGCTATTTGAGGAGTTGAGTTTTACAGTTAAAAAAAAACTGTTAGATCACTAAACGCTCATAAATACTTGTATTTACCTTGCTGAGGTAGCTTCAGGTCATATTTCTTACATTTAAATTAGGTCATCTTAGAAGAATAGGAGTAGAGAATTCAAAGGAATTCTAATGAAACTGAGGTACTCACGCAATGTGCAGTGTAAACTCTCAGAAGTGATGAGAAATGTTGCAGCGGTTGCCGTAACTTGAGATGATAAAACTTGTAGTATGACGTAAGTTGGGATTCAGAGGATTCTAGTCCTCTGAAAATTTGTTTTCCAGGATATAAAGACTACAGGCTTTTTCCCATTTAAGATGCTGTTGGTCTTCTATGCATTTTCAACTGAGCTCGTGATAGAGCATGAGAAAGAGTATAACTGATGTTTAAATTTGGTTGCAAAAACTGTGCTGGTACACTGTTAGCTTACACTACTATGATCACTTGGTTGCTGCTCTCCTTAACTACTGATTGAGAATGTTTTTGGATTAGCTTATCTGTACGCGTCGGTACAACAACAAGTAATTGTTAGAAAAAAATCCCTATAGTGTTAGCTGATTATTAAATAGTTGTGTTATAACTGTATGAAAAAAAAATGGGAATTTTCAGAACTACCTGTGTCAGAATGGTAAGACAAAGTGCTTCTCTCCTATAACCTAATCTCCTTTCGTTCTTTAATTTTTCCTACATGTTCTCCCGCTTTAATAACTTAATACTATCTAATGCAGTATTTTGAATTGTGATATGTTTAATTTTCCTGGATATCTCATGAGGCAATCTTTCTGAAAAGCATGTAGCCCTCAATTGTGGTATTCCAATTGTGTGATTTGTCCCACTGTGTTTCAAGGAATCATAGAATCACCAAGGTTGGAAAAGACTTCTAAGATATCCAGTCCAACTGTCCACCTATCACCAATATTTCCCACTCTACCATGGCCCTCAGAACAACATCTAAACGTTTCTGAAACACATTCAGGGATGGTGACTCCACCACTTCCATGGGCAGCCCATTCCAGCACCTAACCGCTCTCTCGGAGAGGAATTTTTCCTGACGTCCAACCTGAATCTCCCATGGCACAACTTGAGGCCATTCCCTCTAGTCTTATTGCTAGTTATGTGGAAGAGGAGGCCGACTCCCACCTCACTACAATCTCCTTTCAGATAGTTGTAGAGAGTCAGCCCTGAGTCTCCTCTTCTCCGGACTGAACAATCCCAGCTTCTTCAGCTGCTAGGTCTTAATTTTCTAATTGAGCACCATGGTTTCCATCTCTTCGTGCTTACTTGCTGTCTTGTGTGCATTGATGTAGAGGCCCTTCAGCTGGACTGCTTGCCACATTCACTTACTGGAGGAGCCCTCTTATAATTTGAGGTTTTCCCCTGCTGCTTCCTAAGATGACAGTGTTCCCTGACTCTTCTCTGTCACTCAGCAGTACATCCCATTTCCTCCATTAAATACAGTTTAAAGCTCTGTTGATAAGCCCTGCCCGCTTGCTGCCCAGTGTATTCTTAAACCTCCTGGTTATTTGCATCCCATCTGATGTCAGCATGCCTAGTCCACTGAAGATGTGTTTTGGATTATAGAACCCAAAGCCCTGAGTGTGACACCATCCACGCAGCCATTCATTCAGCTGATCCACTCTCCTCCTTCTGCTTGGTTCCCAGTCTTAAACAGGGAGGACTGTTGAGAACGCTACCTGTGCTCTGATCCCTTCAACATATATCCAGGGGGCATAAAGTCTTTCTTAATATTTTATGATTTCCTAATTGTAGCCTACTGTGACCCAACTTGAAAGAGCAGGAGTGGATTGTAATGCTCTGGCTCTGTCATACCTGGTAACCTCATCCTATTGTCCTGAATATGGGGCCTAGCAGGAAGCAAAACCTCTCTAGAGAGATTATCTAGGCAGGCAACTGGTGCCTCAGTGCCCCTCAGCACAATGTTCCCAACTATTGAGACCCTTTGCCTTTTGGCACCACTGGTTCTGATTTGAGTCTTCAGTTGGAGCATCTTAACATGGTTGTCCCTTTCCAGGTCTGAACCGTTATCCACACCTTCTTCTCTATCCATTCCCAGAGCTTCGTATCTGTTGCCTTTGGAGACTTTGGAAGCAAGTGGGAAACTCCTGTTCCATGCAGAGATGAGGGTCCGGTTTCCCTCATCCTGCATGTTTTTGCAATCTGTCTCCTCAGGGTTGGAAGCTTGCTTAGCTTCTTCCCCTTGCTGAGTCTTAATACAGGGCTGTCATTCTGACAATGGCACTCCAAAATACCATGTGTCAATCCTTCACACTGACTGCTGGATACTTATCAGCCTGGTGATTTATTTCTTCTTGTGACATGGCCACCTGCTCAAAAAGTTCATGAAGCTGGGCATGCTTTCACCCATGATGTCCCCCTCTGTGGTCTCACTATCTGAGTTTCTCCCTGAGCCTGACCATTGCAGCAGGTGGTCACTGTGTTTGTTTCAAAAGAATGCTGTACCCTTGTTTCTAGATGAGAAGAAAGCAGTCCATCTTGTACCTCCCCTGTATGAATAGCTTCTGTTTTCAAAGAACATATGAATATTTATAAGAGGGGAAAAATGTTTATACACCTGGAAACATCTCTTTTACCATTGAATGAGTGCAGATGTGTCACGAGTAAGTAAATGACCTACAAGTAAGAAATAGGGGAAAAGTGGCAGGAAACGTGCATGGGTAAGCAAGGAGATCATGGATAAATTCAAAGGCAAGAAGGTTAATGAAATGTGGAAAAAGGGCCTGTCAACTTGGGAAGAATATAGAAATGTCAGGGCCTGCAGGGCTGCAACAAGAGGAAGGCTAAGGCCTGTTTGGAATTAAATCTGGGAAAGGAGGTCAAGGATAATAAGAAAGGCTTTTCTAGTATGCCAAAAGTAAAAGGAGGACTAGGGAAAATGTGGGTCTTCTACTGAGTGAGGTGGGTGCCCTGGTAGCAGGAAATGCTGAGAAGGTGGAGATACTAAACACTTTCTTTGCTTCATTCTTTACTGCTATGACTGTGCCTTGAGAAATCCAGAGGCTGGATGTAAGAGAGAGAGATTGGAGAATAGACGACTTCTCCTTGGTCAGATAGTATCTAGCCAAAATCAATGTGTCCCAATGGGATGCACCCATATGTGCTGAGGGAGCTGGCAGAAGTCATTACCAGCCCACTCTGTTATCTTTGAAAGGTTTTGGAGAACAGGAGAAGTGCCTGAATATTGGAGGATAGGCAATGTAGTACCAGTCTTGAAGAAGGGCAGGGAGGATGATCCAGGAAACTACAGGCCAGTCATCCTCATCTCTGTTCCTGGAAAGGTGATGGAACAACTTGTTCTGGATGCCATTTCCAGGCAATTGGAAGGGAAGAAGGTTATCAGCAGTAGTCAACATGGATTCATCAAGGGGAAATCATGCTTGACCAACCTCGTAGCTTTCTGTGATGTCATGACTGGCTGGGTAGATAGGAGAGCAGTGGATGTTGTGTACCTTGACTTCAGAAAGGTGTTTCACAATGTCTCCCATGGCATTCTTGTAATGAAGATTAGAAAATGTGGGATAGATGAATGGATAGTGAGTTTGATTGAGAACTGGCTGAATGGCAGAGCTCAGAGGGTTGTGATTAGCTGCACAGGGTCTCGTTGGAGGCCTGTAACTAGTGGTGTTTCCCAGGGGCCAGTGCTGATCCTGGTCTCGTTCAACATTATTCATTAATGACCTCAATGAAGGGATAGAGCACTCCCTTAGCATGTGTGCTGATGATACAAAGCTGGGAGGAGTGGCTGACTTACCAGAAGGCTTTGCTGCCATTCAGCAAGATTGGACAGGCTGGAGGGCTGGATGGAGAGGAACATGATGACATTCAGCAAGGGCAAGTGTGAAGTCCTACACCTGGGGAAGAATAACTGCATGCATCAGAACAGGCTGGGGGTTCGCCTGGTGCAGAGGAGCTCTGCAGAGAAGGACATGGGTGTCCTCGTGGACAACAGGTTGGCTGTGAGCTAGCAGTGTGACCCTGTGGCCAGGAAGGCCAGTGATATCCTGGGGTATGATAAAAAGAACATGGCCAACAGTTCAAGGGAGGTGATTGGCCCTCACTACTCTGCTCTGGTGAGGCCACATCTGGAGTACTGTAAAGGCAAGGCAGTTCTGGACTCCCCAGCTCAAAAAAGGTAGAGAACGACTGGGGAGAGTCCAGTGGAGAGACACAAAGATGGTTAGGGGCCTGGAGCATCTCCTTATGAGGAAAGACTGAGAGTCCTAGGACTCTGCGATCTGGAGAAGACAGAGAGGCAATCTCATAATTGTTTATAAGTATCTGAGGTGTGAGAATCAAGTCATTGGGGGGAGACTCTTTTCAGTAGCGTGCAGCAATAGAACAAGGCGCAGCAGGCACAAACTGGAACACGGGGAGTTCCGTACTAGGAAGAACTTGTTAACTGTCAGCATGACAAAGTGCTGGAAAGGGCTGCCCAGAGAGGTGGTGGAGAAGGAGATATTCAGGACCCATTGTGGACACTTTTCTGTGTCACCTGCTGTAGGGAGCCTGCTTTAGCAGGGGGTTGAACTTGATGTTCTCTAGAGTCCCTTTCAATCCCTGTGATTCTGTCATTCCAAGTTGTAAACATCACACTGAAGCTTTGAATCATTATATCTGTAGTGAAAGTAACAGTGGTAACATAAAAAGGACTTTGACAGAGCTAAAAATAAGGTGGAAGAAGAAAGATTAATCAACTGTCCTGTCACTTATAACCTGGCATTCATGAGCTCCAAAAGTAATGCCTTCTATTTATTTCCGTGGAAACTATTACAAATACAAAGAGCACAATAAGTCTATTCAATAGAGCAAATTCTCAGCTACAAAACACTCTTCTCCCGCATAGTCACTACCATTCGTTATGCATTTTCGCCAGTGATGAACAACAGCCTGCATGCTGCGCTCGTAAAAATTTGCATGGCCATCTGGAACATTTCTTATCTTTCATATCTCCGTCACCACTGCTGAAATGCACCACCCACTGCCTCACTGTGCTCACACGTACTGTTTGATCTCCATCAACATTCAGCAACCGTTGATGAATGTCAGAGGATGCCACTTTTTCCTCATGGAGGATTTCAGTGACACATATGCACTTCTGTATCAGACACCATTCTGTCAGATTGCCCCTCTGCTGCCGTCTGTCACACAGCAACAACATGTAACAAATTCTGGTGGGAAAGTTCAATCTCTACTGCCATGCAACCAGTATCTGTTGCTGATGTTGTAGGCCAACATCACAGAATACAGGCATAGCTTTTGGAGCAGCCCTTGTATGTTACTGAAGTGGCATGGTTTAAATACTGCATCACTGTACTGCTCTAGTAATTGCGGAAACATGTATTGAAAATTGAGTGAAGTTCCTGAGTAGACCACTGCAGGGGAATTTATTCCAAATCAACAAAGCAGATTGCTTAGGCCAGGTTACAGGCTGGCAGGGGAGGTGATGCAGTACTTGAGCAGTTTCAGTATCGCGGAAATTGAAGTCCTTGTGAAGCCTGTTGTTAGTAGTGCAGGTAAATTACAGACCATTGGTAGCAGCAGCTTGGCTTAGGACTTCCATTGTTCTCTGCAGATTCAGGTGGAACAGTTTGATCTGTTAGTTAAGTCATTAGAAGAAGTCAAACACTTAGGGGCTTAGTATGTCTAAAGAAGAATTAGAAGTGGTACTTGTTAGCACAGTGCTGTTATGTCTTTTTTTTTCTTTTTTGATGACCTTAAAAAAGTAATGAAATAAAAACATTAATGTTTTTTAACTAGTAAATTAAAATGTTGTTTTAAGGCAAGTTTCACATACTGTATTTCTGTAAACACTCTTTCTGTTTCATAAGCATTAGTGGTTGGCCTTGATGATCTCAGAGGTGTTTTCCAACCTAAATGTTACTATGATTTTGTAATTAGTTATTTGTTTAAATGGGTATTTCTTAAATAAACATGCTTATTTTGGCCTCATTGAAGTCTTTAGCTGCCTTTTTCGTTGGCAGAAACAAGTCTTAGAAAGAAAGATTAAAAGCTGTGATTGTTTTAACCCATAATTTTTTAATGGGCACTGAATAATTAAAGAATGGTATTCCCTTTTGACTTTTGAGTAAGAGATCACTACATCCTGTAGCACTCGTGTGTTCACTGTGAATTTGTAATTAGTATTTTCATTCTTAAGATATTAATATTCCATAAGTGCTTTTTAAATTAACTATTGTCCTCTTTACGTGAATTAGGGAGGTAATTCTTTGTTACGTGGACAGAAGGATAGAAACTAGGATTACTTATGGGAAAGCTGTAGTTTTTAGTGTAAGCACTAGTACAAGTGAACAAACCAAATTTCTATTCGTTAAATTAATGGAAAATAATTTGAAGTAAATATATTTCCTAGCTTTAATATTGGACTGCTAGTACTTCTGAGCTGACATATGCTTAATGTTTCTTTTAATGAGACTTTACATATTGCAATTTTGAAATACAGGATGTACAAAATATTTGAAACTGCTGCATGTTCTGCTTGATATATTGAATTGACACATACTTGAGAAACATCCCTCCGCTTTTTCATCTTACTTGATTGTAAGAAAGTAACTTGAGACTGAGGATCCTTGCTAAGAAGGGAATGAGTATGGATGGAGTTGGAAAGGGAAGGGCCCAGATATCAGTGAGAGAAAACTTGGTTGGATGAATCAAAACCAAATTCTTGTAGTAGTTACTAACTAAGCTTCTCAAGAACTATGAAATTGAAGTTGTTGAACATCTCTGTACTTGTATGAAGTTAACATGGTACAAATTATACGTCAAGGTGTAGGAGTAGATTTTCTGTCATAGATTTATTTGCATGATGATGATTTGGTGATCAGATATAGGTAAAAATCTAGTGAAGCTCTAACTGAGGTTAAGGAAGAGGCAAAACCTTTCCGAATAAAAGTTCACTGATGCTCACCTTTTATGATCAGTATGGATTCTTCTTTTTTGGAAAGTCCAACACGCTTACAGAGATGCCTGAGTTTTCTGAACTACCTTCCAAATTAAAGCAGACTGAAATCGTGGTTGGCTTGTTCTCTATGATACATAAAGAATCTCTGGAATTTCATGAGCTGCCTTATGAGAAGTGCCTGTATTCCTGTTTGAGAACATTTGAGTGAGGGGACAGGTTGACTTTCAAGAATCATTGCTATGAAGATCATCCCAGCATGTGTGAGGACCCTTTCATGACTTATACACTCTAGTGTCATAACTCCAGCTGTTTGCTTTTTTTTTTCCTAAAAACTGTAGATCAAGCAAAGCAATCCCAAGATTGAAATAAAAAATGGAAGAGTAATAGAGACACATCTTAGGCTAAATTATCACTCTAAGCATAAATTAATTAAGAATGCACTTTGATGTTATTTTTGCTTCTAGAAATGTGTACATTACCCATTTTCTTACAGTGATGAAACTTTTTTTTCTGTATTTGTTGGCTATTTCTTGTTTTATCTTTTGTCACTGTAACAGTCTTTATAAATGCTTTATGCAAACAAAGCCTATTTATTTGCTGTGATTTCCCATTAATATTCTTTAAAGCTTGCATCTTTTCAAATCAGTGTGATGGATGGAGCCTAGGTGTGCTTTCTGTTGGAGATGTATAATGAGATCTCCTTTTGTGATCGGATGACCTGCCTAGTCGATGTGGGAAAGACTGTTGACATAGTCTACCTAGACTTCAGCAAAGCCTTTGATACTGTCCCACAGTGGCAGCCCGTGGCTTGGACAGGTACACTCTTTTCTGAGTAAAGGATTGACCACATTGACCGCAACTCTTTGGGCTCGGCTGTCCAGCCACTGTTTTACCCAGTAGAGTGTATGCCCACCCAAACCATGGGCAGCCAGCTTCTCCCTAAAGACACTGTGGGGGACAGTGTCAAAGCCTTTAATGTGAATTCCAGGTAGACCACATTGACAGCCTTACCTTCATCCACTAAGTGAGTCACCTTGTCATAGAATGATATCAAGTTTGTCAAGCACAATCTACCATTCGTGAACCCATGCTGACTGGGCCTGATCTCCCAGTTGATCTTTAATTGTTCTGTGGTGGCTCTCGAGATTATCTGTTCCATAGCCTTCCCTGGCACCAATGTCTGTAGGTCTGTAGCTACCAGGATCATCTTTCCAGCCCTTTTTGAAGATGGGTGTCACATTTGCCGGTCTCCAGTCCATCAGGACATCCCCGGTTAGCCAGGACTATTGAAGGATGATGGAGAGTGGCTTGGCAACCACATCTGCCAACTCCCTCAGCACTCTAGGGTGCAGTCTATCTGGCCCCATGGACCTGTGAGTGTCCAGCTTTCGAAACAGGTCCAAAACGGTCTCATCGTGGATTATGCAGGGCCTATTCTGTTCCCCATCCCTATCTTCCAGCACAAATGGCTGTGTGCCCAGGGAACAGCTAGTCTTACTATTAAAGACTGAGGCACGGAAGGCATTAAGTACCTCAGCCTTATCCTGATCCTTGGTCACTGTGTTCCCTCTGTGTCCAACAAGGGCTGGGGGTTCTCCCTAGCCCTCCTCTTACTCTTGTGTTATTATTGTTGTCCTTCACCTTAGTGGACAAGTTTAGTTCCAGTTGGGCTTTGGCCTTTCTAATTTCCCCTCTGCACAGCTTCACTGTGTATTTTTAATCCTCATAAGTTGTGTGCCCCCTCTTCCGGAGACCATAAACCTTCCTTTTGTTCCTGAGTTCTAGCCAGAGGTCTCTGTTCAGCCAGACTGATCTCCTTGCCTGTCGGCTCGTCTTCCATGATCTGGGGATGGTCGGCTCCTGCACCTTTAAAATAACTTCTTAAAGTATTCCCAGCCTTCTTGGGCACCCAAGCCCTCCAGAACTGCCTCCTAGGGGACTCTCAACCATAGTCCAAAAGAGACCAAACTTTGCCCTCTGGAAGTCTAAGGTGGCAGTTCTGCTGACTCCCCTCCTTGCTTCAACAAGAATTAAAAAATGTATCATTTTGTGATGACTTTGCCCTGGATGGCCTCTAACCTTTACATCCCCTGTGAGACCTTCTTTATTAACAAACAGCAGGTCCAGGAGTGTGATTCCACTTGTTGGCTCGTACACCAACTGTGTCAGGAAGTTATCTCCAACACACTCTAGGAACATGTGGGACTGTTCACTTCCTGCTGTACTATATTTCCAGCAGATGTCTGGGAAGTTGCGATGTGACCAAGGGGTTGAGACCACAAGTCCTCACGTTTGGATGTTGTACTATTGAACATGGCTTAGTGGGGAAATATTGGTGGTAGGTGGACAGTTGGACGGGATGGTCTTGGAGGTCTTTTCCAGTCTTGGTTATTCTGTGATTCTGTGTTCTGAAATCTAAAGGAGTGTTGTGACTTGCATTAGGAAGTGGGGGGGTGGGGGGATGAAACTTTTCTAACGTTAGTGCTAAGCCTTAATACCTCTGTAGAAAATACAACGCTGTGGAAATTGTGTTGGTTAAATGCAGGTCTGTATGGCTCACTGTCATTAACTGGCTACCAGGAAGACCTGAATGAATTGTGTTATTTGCTTTTCTTTTACGACTGAGGCTGTAGGGAAAGGAGAATAATATTGTATTTCTTGATTTCTCAATGATCGGGAAACAGGTGTTTCCCACTTTATTAATATTCTCAAAAAAGAAGAAAGAAAAAGAAACTAGATTTAAAATTGCACTGATGAAAATCTGAATTGGAAGTGGAAGCTTTGGGCACAGTCTTTTGTATCTTCAGGACTAGGCTTCAGTGTGGCTCTCTGTTTCGTTCTGAAAGTTGTTCTGGACTGTTAGTAAAAAGCAGAAGTGGAAAAATGAATGTTAGCCTGTTAGAAAGCTTCAGGAGCTAATCAAGTGTATTTATAGAATGCACTGAAAACGTCTTTCTATCAGGTCTTTTTTAAATTATTACTGTGGCCAAATTTGCCATTGCTGAATTTTTACTCCTATTTTCACTCCCGTAGTTCCTTCTGGAAAGCAGTTTAGTATTCTTTTGCAAAAACATTTTGAATATTTATCCTGCAAAATGTCTTTACCTTCTTTACTTCCCAGATCTAATCTAAATTCTAAACTTGCAAATCCATTCTGGGAGATGTCTCCATTAGAAGTGCTTGACCCCGTAAGTGTTAGTGAGGTAGACCCGTGAGCTGGAGGAGCATTTGTTTCACAGGATCAATTAACCATCTTTGTGATGGTGGAGAGCATCTGTGCTCAACTTTAGCAGCGTGTTTATGTGTCAGTTTGGCTGATGCTTGCTAGGAAAAGAGAGTCTGCCACCCTGTGCAAAGAATCCTTATTGCCTTCACATGGTCAGTAGTGGTGCTTCAGGAGCTACTAAAGTATAGCACTATCTTACTGTGTGGCTTTATCTGAAAGATTTTAAGCTCATGAGTGAAGGCTTATAATTATGTTAACTGATGCAGGTAGAACAAATATTTGGGCAATTAGGCATTAGTAACAAGGAAATCAATGGAAAATCTGTGACTTCAGTAATAAGGATGTTAGGTTCTTTGAGGCTCACTCTAAAGCGTCTGAGATTTTTACTGTTTTTATGTGATGTTAACATCACAAGTAAAATAATTTTAACAAGAGAGTGAAGATTTACTTATTTAAATTGAACAGTTGATGCTAGCTAAAATTACACATTCATATATATTAAAAATTTTATTAGCAAACAGTAAATATTGTATTCATATGTTAGTACCAATATTGTGATATTAATACTGGCTGTTAATATGAATATATAATATATATGGTGAAATTGTACAATATATCTGAACAAATATTGTTGGTATTATCATAACAGATGTTAAAATTGGGACCCTGTGACACGGATCTCTGCAGGAGGTAGTGTGATCCAGTTCAGCTGAATGTCTTGTAAGAGGGGGGCCAAGTGTTGGTCTCTGCTGTACCTCCTTTCGCACTCCTTGCTGTTCAGCACAAAATTCCAGGTCTATTCCAGAAAAAAAATTTGTTTCTTTGGCATGAGGATGTTTAAAAAGGAATACTATCTTGACGCCTGAGATTAATGCTCAAAAGTGTATTGTTCAGATGCTACCACAGAATCACAGAATTGCGTGGGTTGAAAGGGACCTCAAGAGATCGAGTCTAACCCCCCCCTGCTAAAGCAGGTTCCCTACAGTAAGTCGCACAGGTAGGCATCCAGATGTGTCTTGAATATCTCCATAGAAGGAGACTCCACAGTCCCTCTGGGTAACCTGTTCCAGTGCTCCCCACGGTCATCCTTACAGTAAAGAAGTACTTCTGCATGTCTGTATAGAATTTCCCATGTTTGATGTTTAGGCCGTTACTCCTTGTCGTGTTGCTGTGCACCACTGAGAAGAGCATCCATTTGCCTCCCACTTCCCTTTAGGTATTTGTATACATTAATCAGATCCTGTCTCAGTCTTCTTTTCCCTAGGCTGAATATACCCAGGCTACTCAGCCTTTCCTCATACAGGAGATACTCAGGTCCTTTATCATCTTTATCATCTTAGTGACCCTCCACTGACCACTCCTTCTAGGAGGTCCCTGTCTATTTTGAACTGGGGAGCCCAGAACTGTATTCCAAGGAAGTTTTGATATCCCTTGGGTTTTCCCCAGCTCTGCATGGTATTAGTGAAAGGTTGCATGACTGATTAGATTGATTTATATTTAATTTTGTTTTTCTTATATATAACCTTTAAAAAACCTAATGGTCTCTTTTCAAGGAATGTAAAAGGTCTGTGATGGGAATGGAGCTTTTAAGTAAATGGATCTAATGAGTTCTTGGCTTTAAAGTGGGGAAGTGTCAAATCAAGTTTCAAGCATCCATGGCATAGAGATACAAACCCTGAGGTTTTGCAATATACTGTAAATAATGCTTGACATACTTCACTACTAAATTTGATACACAAAAGTGAATTAATATTAAACTGTTTGACATTTGGATCCTAAAATACTCATTAAATATTTATCTCACAACAGTGTTTTAAATCCATTTCAAATTTCAAGGGAGTCTTATGAAATTTGCAGAACAAGACATACTGCCTAAAGCTAATCAGCAACTCAGGGCAGCAGTGAGGAAGATCTCTGAGAATTATGGCTTGTGGGAGACACTCACACTACTCTTGTTGATTTTTTGGTATCCACATTCGAAGTATTTTCCAGGTTTCACAGTACGAATTCAAACACGAAACCCCTCAGGCTAATCGTGCTAGATTAAACTTTTATGTCACTGAAATTCTGTCCTGGTAATGATAAAACGGAGTGACCATAACTGTCTCACCTGAGATCCCTGTTTCCCAATTTCTTTTTTAAGGGATCTATGATTTTAGCTAAAGAGTACTGACATCTAGTGGCTACATTAAATAGTGCAAAGAGCTTTAGACAGGCCAGTCTTCATGTTCAGAAGAGCATGGTGCAGTTTAATAAAAGATAACCAATCCATTTCTTTATGGGTTTAAACACAAACGTGAATTTGAGAAACAGATGACAGAATTATGAGGATTAACTCCATTGAATATTTTTCATTGAAATGTTTTTCACTTACATGAAAGGAAAATCTTAACGATTGGCATTTTAGAGAAGGTAATTAGTTTGAATTTTCAAACTTTTTTCTTTCTTTTAAAGATTTGACTATACTTTTATTAATAAAAATAGAGGGGGAAAAGACAGATCGTCTTTCTTCAACCTGCTGTCAAGGTCAATCTTCCACTTGGACTGTAGCTTGCACAGCTTGTGTGTTTTCTAACTGTGTGGTTAACCTGAAGCAAGACCACACACAGCTGCACATCATTCATGTATCTGGTCTGGATCCATCCACACGCTACTTACCAGCTGCTTCCTAAAATGCCTGACAGGGCAAACACAAGGACTGCAGTTTCTCCTTCTTCAGCCCTCATCAAGGGGCGTCTCTATGGCCTTAACAAATCCCACTTGTACAACCTTTCTTATGACTCATCTGTTCTGACACTTTACACCCACATCTCATCTGATCCCTACTGATTAGATTTTGAACATCTTTTTTTCACTTTTCCAAGTTCTCTTCAAAGTTACCTGTTTGCTCATTGTTAACTGTTCCCCAGTTGTATCAGGGAGCTTAAGGCTGTGCACATCTGCAATTATGTGACTTGTCTGAACTTTGTGGATTGACATTGGAGTTAATTTGTTCATCTTGACTGTCATGAAAGAGGGAATCCTGGACACAGTAAAGTCAATGAAGTGTTACACTTGTAATGCCAGTGGAGCCAGGATTTGTTCCTAACATCATGCCCGTGCGGTTTTAAAGACATCATATAATTAGATGAATATGTTACAGAAATCAATTTTATAATCTAATTTTTGTGACTGCATTAAGATGAAATCCTCATCCTAATAAGGTCATGATTTTTTTTAACCAAAAACTACACTGGAATAGCCAGCATTTCATGTGTGACTTTGAGTTTGGATTGTAGACAACAGAAGGTAAAGCAAGCACCCTCTCACTATCAACACTACAGATCAGCTGAGTACTGGCACTGTAAAATTAGATTGTGACAATAAAAAAGTAATCAAGCTGACGCTTTTAATATACAATCAATACAAACTATATTAGTATCTAAATTGAATTAAAAGGACATGATTAACAGCGTATGTTTCATCAACAGGAACCAGTGATCCATACGTCAAGTTCAAACTTGGAGGAAAAGAAGTGTTTAGAAGTAAAACAGTACACAAGAACCTCAATCCTGTATGGGAAGAAAAAACTCGCATTCTTATAGATAACCCAAGAGAGCCCTTATATATAAAGGTGAGACAGTGTATTGTTTATGTCAGACAAATTACAGCCAAAGAGTTACTGACAGAATTTATATTTTTAAATGCAAAGTATATTATTATTTAAAAAGCTTGAAGTGAATTATAATTCTACATTGGTCCTTTCCTGCCCTTATTACCCTTAGGAATTCATAAGGAATGAACACATGCCAGGCTCTGTAGAAGAAAGAAGCAGATTCAAAAGGGGACACTTAAAAGAAAGCTAGCTACCTGTTTTGATTTAAGTCAAATAGCAACCATACAGTAAGTTGACAAGGGAATAGGAGTATATATTTTGTTTTTCCTAGGAAGGACGTATTGACAGGTATAATGTCCTTCTTTGCAGATATGTTCTATGAACACAACATCTAAATATTCCAGTATTTGTATCTCACTCAGACATTCTAAGTCCTGGCTGAGGTATGCTAACTCAGCTGAGTGTGTCCGCTGATGTTTTCGTTTTGGTAATTTGTAGAGAGAAAAAACAATTCTGTTTTGCAAGAAGAACTGAGGTTTTATCATTTATTTTTCTTTCACATTACAGTGAAAATGAGAGAGATAAAATATGACAGTATCCACTCGGATAGATCAATGCATATGATCGACTTAGATATAAATGCTTACGTATTCAGTCCTTTGTGCTTGTAGTCACTGGAGTATAGGATTTTTTATAGTTATTTCTGTCTAAACCCAGCCAATAATAAGGTATCTATAGAAGATCAGCAGCTTCAACTTCTGGTAAAAGGATTTTTGTAATGCAATAGTTGAAGTATGTATATCAAAATCAAAGGCCTTGAGTCCAGTCCTGTTACTTCTCCATTAAATGTTCTGATTACTAACTCCTAGTGAGCGTCCCTCTTTATTTAGAGCTAAAGATCTCCTCAGATCTCAGAAACTGTCATGACAGTATTTGACAAGGAAATGTAACTTAACTAGGAAGTTTGATTTTGATGATTGGCAGTTTCCTACTTTTGGCTTGTGTAGTTATCTGTTATCTTTTCTTTTTACTGTCTGTCTTTTTTGTTCATTTCCCTCCAAAAGACGTTCCTTAATAATTTGTTTTTATTCATTTTGATTTGAGAAGGCCTAATCTCAAATCATTGACACCACTCAGCGTATTAGCCACAGATTCTTATCTGAATTTCAGTAAACTTGTCCAGGCGCATTGTCTTTTAGACAGAAAGTTTGCAGGCTGCATCCTCATAGTGGAATAAAAAGTGTCACTGGTACCTTACACATCTATTAAGTCATTGTCTTACAGTATTTCTAAAACCTAAAATCCTCCAAAACCCAGACTGATAGAATTTGATTGTATCTCATACTGATGCAAGTGCTGTTTATAACCCACTTTTCACAGTCATATCACTCCCTTCCACTTATATTTCGTAAGATTTGTAAGGGTGTTAATTCATGTCTAGCAAGTTAGTGATTCTCCTTGCTTTAATTTTTCTTTTGATCTTCCTCTTTTAGTGCCTGTATTTATAAAAACACTGAATTTGTTCACGTGCACAGTCTGATACCAGTACACTGTTGTGTCTTTACATTATGTGTTCCAACTTCTTAAATAAGCAGTTTCAAAATTTTGTGTCTAAATAGTTTATTGATACTTTCAGTTACTCCTTGTCTGCCTGAGAAACATGTGGCTTAGCTCTGGAAAAGCGTTTTCAGGGAAATGAAGCAGGAGTATTTCAAAAAAAGGTTTCTGATGCTGAAAAATGTTTTTATCCCCTGTGCAATTTAGGTTTTTGATTATGACTTTGGACTTCAAGACGACTTCATTGGTTCAGCGTTTTTGAATCTTGCATCATTAGAATTAAACAGGTATGGAGTAATTCCTTAGGTTTGCCAATTGCATGTTTGTGGAGCTGCAAATAGAATGTAATGCTGAAAAATAATAATGCAAACCTGCCTCCTATAAAACTGGCAGAGGAAAAGCAGTTTCCAGGGAATTACTGTAATATGACTATTAATAAACATACTAACTTATCATACAGAATATTTGGTGTAGCATCTATAAAAAGATAACTTTTATAATCACTCTATTCCTGTTTTTATATTGCACTCTTGTTTTTATATTGTCTTCATTTACAGTAGTACCACCTGCTGTTTATGTTTATTTTTCTTATGTTTTTTTAATCCATTACCATTACAGCACAGGTTTAATTACTTGAGTGTGTGTAAGTACTTAACGTGGAGAAACAGTATTTAGTGTTTACTTATGACTATTTAGACGGAAATACTTGAAGGTATAAATAAGCTAAATTTATCACATCATCTTCAAGTAGCTTCATATAAATGCAGATTTCTTTAATTGTCATGATTCAGAAATGTAATTATCCGAGAGCCTGAAATGAAAACAAACACACATGTTTTTGTCTCCTAGGAAAACAGATGTTAACTTGAGCCTGAAGGACCCTCACTACCCTGACCATGATTTGGGAAGTATATTATTATCAGTTCTGTTGGCTCCTAGAGAAGGACCACGAGAAGTGGTAATTTTAAGATTTTAATAAGTGTCATCACTCTTGTTATCTCTCTATGATTGGATGACTTAAAGCATGATAGAGAACTATATATCATGAGGTTAATTTGATTTTTTCGGTTCTTAGATAATGTTGAGCAATGTTTATGTTATAGTTAAGCATACTTTGTCTGCATTGGATCCTCTCTGAGAAAGTAGTGAATTATCCAGCCAGAACATAAACAGTCTGCAGGTTGTCGAAGTCAATTGCAGGGGCATGATGGTGATTAACGTGGATAATATCAGTAAACCACTGAAGAAGAATTTTGAACCTGGTGCTGCCATCTCTAGACAAGAATATTGAAACACTATTCCACTCTGAAAAGAAAGAAACTTGAGGAAAAGTAGTATTTCTGATTTTTGGCTTTTAGTATTGATAGTTTTAAATTTCATTACGATTTTTCAATTGAAAAATTGTCTGTTTTTCTACATTTACTGCAATTCCTTCATCAGTCTTAGTTTTCTAAACTGTGTCATTGCTAGTGAAAATGCTTTGTTTTTTTAAATATGGATGCTGTTATTATGACAGCTTTTGTCTGCAATTTGGATATGTTTTACAGGTTGATTTTTGACTTGAGTTGTAATAGTCCATTTGCAGTAGGAATATGAGACATGAAATCTTGCTCAGAGATGGCAAAATAATGTGGATTCCTTTTGCATCAGGAGGTGAAAAAAAGAATTTGATGAGATTTTCCATTTGCATTCATTATCTGTTCTATAAACAGGGGTATGGTCAAGTTTATATTTGTAAGAGTATGTATGTATGGTTCTGTAAAGAAAAAGGACGCTACTGCATCCGTTACATACCTAACAAATATTGGTGGTTTGTGATATACTTTTTCCACTTTTCTTTGAGCTCTAAATAGTAACTCAGTAATAGGAACTAGTTGTTTGGTAATTGGTATGACAAAGATGTAGGGTTTTGAAATTAGATTTCTCAACGATTTGTTCCCTTTACAACATTCTCTTAGAACTTAGCAGAATAATGGCAAGTGATTATAATCTACAGGAAGTTTATTTAAATTGTGTATTATCTTTTTTTAAGTGGTACCTTTGTGGTGGCAACTCAGTGCAGAGCCTTGCAAACTTGCAACACAAGTGTGCCTTTGGGTAAAACCTGCATTTCTAAGTCAGCTGGTAACAGCCCTGTTGTTACAAGTGACTTTAGCGTTATTGTGCCATAATCCTAGGTTGTGCAGCACAGAAAGAAATGTGTTCTTATGTGAGAAACCAGTGAGTGGGCAGTAGAAGTAAGTTTGTTTCCATTTTTAACGATGCAGATAGAAAAAGTTACTGTGCCTTTCAACATTAGGGAAAAGTATTATCTACTATACAAAGGGAACTCAAGAAAATCACAGTTGAAAAAGTGAAATTAAGACACTGTAATGTGTCTTTCTTATGGGCGTTTATTCAGGGAATTAGTAACTGAATTTGCCACAGACTTCCCAGACAGCAGCTCTTCACACTCAGCTTGTAGTAGTGATAGAAAGAACTGGATTTGTGCTGTTAGACATTTCATTATTACTTTGCTATTTAATAACTTTATTCCCTTAGTTAAGCAGAAGGACCAATTTTTCTTTTTATTCAGCCTGTTCTTGTGTGGACTTTTATTCTGAAAACATCCAAGATTCTTAAGTTTTCTGTTTACTATTAGAAATCACTCTTCCCAAGATATGAATCTCAGAGAAGTCCTGTCAAAGTTGTAATAAAATTAGAGAATTTGTGTCACATTGAACGGAAGGCGACCTATAAAGTTAATACTGAATTGATGTATATGAATGTGTTATGCATTTAATGATTTGAGGCACAATTATCTTTTACTTGATTAGCACGTGTACTTATTTATTAGATTTTACTTACTCTCCAGGGAGTAGACAAATTACAAAATATATTACTCGAACTGTCATCCTTGAATGTTTTCAAAGTGTCTTCTAATAGTTAGGACAATTTTTATTGAATTATTTGTTGTTGAGATCAACAAATGATCAGATGTTGTGCTAGAGGATAAAGGCAAATTCTTGTCTGTTACGGAAATATGCACTGTGCAATTAAAGTAACTCATACCTTTCCAGTCTATGTACCGTTCTGTTTGAATGATTACTGCTTCCCTTCTGTTTATCTCCACACAGGTAATAATTCAAATAGTACCTGTTGAAATATATAGATTAAAAAAAAAAGTGAGGACCTTTATATCAACTTTAATGACTGCTGCATAGAAAGCATGTCTTCATACCACATACATTTTTTTCTAAGTCATTACTGATTTCCTTAAATCATATTGATTTTATATCCTTATATAACCCGTTCTTCAGAAGTGTATTTTCACCTGAATAGATTTTGTTTGTTCAACTTGTTGACAAAATGTGCAAGCAGTTTAACGTTATGTAAATGGTATACAGTAGTTAAATCGTGAAGCTGAAGAATTCAGAGATTAACAGCTAGCAGTTAAATTTCATATACTTTACATTCCATGTAGATAAATTACAAATACTTCTTAAGACTGTTTAAGGGGAGAGAGAAAGAATAGCCTCAACAAAATGTGTATTAGCCTTTCCATATAGCTATGTCATAAAAGTAGCATTGTGCCTGATCCTGTATTTTGGCAGCTCTGTAATCGTAATAATCATAATCCATACCTCACCCATTTGAACAAAACTTGCTGTTTTGATGTTTGGTAATTTTTAACACAGATTAGGCTTTCCAAAAAGATAGTTCATCTACCTGAAATGGAGGAACTGAGAGTGTTTTGGAGGTCAGGTATACAGGTGTAGATAAAGGATGAGTCGACAATATTTGTAGCTAGATAGAGGATAGACAGAATTCTTTCTAGCGTAGCATTTTATCAGCGTACCACAGTTCTATCGTATGCATAGGTTATAAGATCCATCCTGTCATGCTGAATAGGATATATTTACACTTTTAGCACCTGCACAGGTTGATAAGATATTCCAGTTGGAAGTTCAGTAGACTGGTGGTAGAAAATTGGGAATCTTATTGTGTATTGCTTCCTGTCTGAGAGAGATATTATTACTAGTGATTTTAAAAAGAAGCAGTTACTGTTGAAGAATAGTAGTTGGTTTTGGTTTTGGATGGGACTATTTTTTATGAAGCCTTGAGGTGTGTAAAGAGATGTGAAAAAGATTTTGTCCACACATGAAAATTCTTTTCCTTCTTTTGGAAAGAAATTCTGATAAATGCACGTTTTCAGTGTGCAGATTAATGCAACATTCTTTACAGTGTATAGCTAAAATGTCCCATTTCCTAAGACAAAGACTAATTACATCTTTATATGCAGGTAAAAATTAAGAACACTGACATTTCCGGATGTGCATTTAACTACATAAAATTATATTATGAATTAGAAGAGCTGATGATTTATCACTGAGTCGTGGTATACTGTGAGAAACAAAGCTTAAGTAGTTGACAGTTCGTGTGCTTCCAGGAGAAGAATATTAGACACTGTTTCAATCTAAAGGAGGTTCTGTATGCTATTTTCATAAATAAGAACATATTATTTGATTTTTATAGTATATTTTCCTAGGAAAAGAATGCAGAAGTAGGCTGCAATTGTTTATATATATAGACAGATGAATAAATGAACATTTCTAGCAAATCTTGAATGGATCATTGTATTTTGTGACCTGCTGCTTTTTCTAACAGCATAAAAATGTTAACTCCTTAAATAAGAATCTAACCATTCAAACAATTTACATTAATATGGTCTATTCTTTTGAGTCCTGTTGAAATGAAAAGTCAGATTTATTCTGATTTATGAGTATTCTTAAATTGTGAATCAGAACTGATGAGTGAATTATTGGTATACATTTGAGAAATAAGGATGTTTTTAGTATTTGTGAAAAGTGATTCTTCTTTTCTGTTAAAACAACCGAGTTGCAGTAGCAGTATTTCCAATAATTCATTTTCATTTTCTTTGTGTTAGGTCTATAAATTTGTTTCAGTTATTTTGCTTTGATAGAACAGGTAGTTGAGTTATCTAGTGTAAGCAAAGAAGACAGAATATAAAAGTGCTTGCAAAGTGTGTGTGTATAAAAACATGTTCGAACTTGAGCTCTCCAATGAAAAAAAAAACCAAAAAACTTTTAACTTGTAAAAAACGTTTATGATGTAGACAGCACTATTTTTTCCTTAATTTCTCATTTTAAAGAATGTGAATTTAAAAGTCGGTAATGATTTACATTTTTTTTAGACATATTCAGATGAAGCTTATTTTGTTTCTGTAATTCCAGCAATATTCTTTTAATACTTATCTTTGAATACATGTACTTTATGCATGCCTGTGCATCACTTATAGTTGTATGCATGCCAATTAAAAATGTGTATGGTGTATGCAGATTCCATGCTCAGTGTTGTAACCGTTGGTGCCATGTGGTGCATGTGAGTGTTTCTGGCTCTTTGGCTAGCAGAGCTGAGTGCGCAGGTTTCATCACTACAGATCTTGCACAGCAACTGTGAATTTTTCGGAGCTGCGTGTCTCCCATTTACTCTTGCGAACAGTCCTTTCTATCCTATGTCTTAAAGTCAGCTCTTGGCTACAGAGAATTGGAAGTTGGTGGCTGATCATGTCAGTGGTCTTGGGGGCAGTAGGGCTTGGGCACTACTGCTGTACAGCTACCAATGGCTTGAGTAGCATAAAAAATGGAAAAAAAGGAAACGTGAGTGTTACTTGGATCTGAGATTAAAATTACAGCATTATTTTTTCTTAGATAATTAATCCCAAGTGATACTAAATACTTTTTGCTTTTTTTTTTTATCAATAAAAATATTCACAACATTCATATGCTGTCAGTTTGCTTGCTGTCTTAAATCATATAGTGCAAGCTCGTATGTTGTTTTTAACTTTGTCAAAGGTGTAATACTGTTGCAGAAAAAAAGAATGACAGAAGCAAACTGAGGCATGGAATACTTTCATATGAAATAGTTCTGTGTAGTTCGTTCATCACGCCTCGCCCTGTGCTATTTGTTTGCTTTCTTGGCTTCTAAGGGTGGTTACAGATTATCTTGCTACAGCTGGTTACAGTGTCAGTGCACTCAACAAGTAGTCATATGTTTCTGCAGATACTACCTGAACTTAGCTTCTTGAAGCTAAAATAGTGTTACTGGTGTAACTGGTGTGGCTGGTTGAGATGATTGGGCCAGGTTGTCTTCTCTGCTCCCATCCTGGTTCAAAGCTAAGCCTGTGCTCTACATGCAAATGTTCAGGGTGAGGCAATGGTGGTGTCCTTATCCATGCAGTGCCATGGCCTTGAGCTGCTTGGTTCCCACGTGCCTCTCTTAACTCTGTCCATAAAAATGGGCCAAGTAGCTTTCTGCAGCTTTTTTAAAGTTTGAATATCTATGCATATTTACCAGCACTACAGTGTCACTAACATAATGGCAGAGCTGTTAAGTTTTATCTCTCCATAGCAACTTAAAAGTTTTCCTCACCAGCCAGGTGTTGTTCACCTCCCAACAAGCTGCACCTATTTAAACAAAACTGTGGATATTTTAAAAGAAGGAAGATCACAGTTTTGTTTTTTTCATCTGCACAATACTTATACCAAGCAGAATGCTAGCTTTATGATTTATTCCAGTCTGAAAAAGAAGTATTTTTGCAATAGTTTATATATATATGTATNAATTCTTTCCCTAGCCATGTGCATAACTGTAACCATCCACTTCTGTTTACTGTGAAAGACTCATCCCAAATTTGCACTGTAAACCCTAAATAGAGATAATGGAGATTTACAAGTGATGAAACTAACAATGCAATTACATGGTCAGTTCCTGAGCATATAAAGCCTTTGCTCAGACTGCACTAATGCAGCCTTGATACACTAACAGATGAGTGTCTACAAGAAGATGAGGCTTTTCGGTTCCTAGAAGGAATTATTTCTGGATAAAACATTGTATAGCTATCTAGTGTTCTAACTTTAGATAAGGTAATTTTGAATGAATACATTTGCAGAATGAAAGGTGTCCTCCCTTGCACCCCAAAACACATTTGACGTACCTGATGAGGCAAAGGTGATTTGTCTGTTCCCCCCACTCAACCTTCTCCCACAGTGGGGTTTGTCAGTGAATGCTGTCATTTGGTTTGTGCGTGTCCATGTGGATTTTTTTTGGCCTGAAAGTTAGTGGCTGAGAGCTCACAGTCCACAAATGCATGTTTCCAATCAGAGGTTCAGCAACATCTTGTCATGAAAGTCTTGAACGACTGTGTCGATAGTAGATTCAGTTTTCCATACTGTTTCTGAGACTACCACATCATTTTAGAGACTGCAGATAGTTGTCAGGTACAGGATTTTATTGTTTCATTTCTCCTTGATCCATGTTTCTCATGGTAAGTTTGTATTTTAATGTTTCATTTTCTCACTGTTCTTTATGTGTGTTTTAGTGTTCGTTCAAGTTCATTCAATCATATGCAACTAATATAAGAGACTGTGTAATGACTACTTGTTGTTAGTTCTGTTAGCAGGGGGAGAATTTAAGCAGGGAAAACCAAAATTGCTTTTTCAAAAATTCCCTTAAGTAGTGTTAGTATGCATCATTCTGCAAAAGCAGCATATGCCATTACGTGTGCATTTGTTACCATTTACTCTCAAAGTAATTCTTCATAATGTGGTTTACTTGTGTACTGACAAATAACTTAAAAATGGCTTAAGGTGGTTGTTTTACATTCGTGGTAGTATGAAGATGAACATTAAAATGCAGAGAAAATTTCTGGATTTGTTTTAACTAAATTTATGTTTTTATTTCCATGAAGTTTCAGACCCAGAGCTTACGTCTCTCAGACCTGCACAGAAAATCCCAGCTATGGAGAGGAATAGTCAGCGTTACCTTGATTGAAGGCCATGGACTTAAAGCGATGGATGCAAATGGACTAAGTGATCCTTATGTGAAATTCCGGCTGGGGCATCAGAAGTACAAGAGCAAGGTAATTTTAGCTGTGACCTAAACTGCAAATAGACGGTGTTTGAAATTTTCTCTGTTTCTCCCTGAATGTGTTTGGGTTTTTTTTTGCGTGATTATTTAAATTGCGCTGGGGATTCATTGTTATATTATTGAAAGTTATATGTTGTTTATATAACTGTCAGAGTACCTCAATATTTATTCAAATGTTTTATTGAATTATAAACAAAAAAAATACTGGACAACAAAAAAGACTGCTAAAACTGTAAATGAGTAAGGAGGCACACTGTATTTTCCATACAGACTGTTTCCTGCTATTGGCCATTTGTTGCAGGGGACAACTGTAGAATGATTGTGGAGAGTAGATACCACCTTTGTGCTTTTCTGCAGTGATGCAAGTAGCTTTGTATCCTTTGCAGTCTTAGGCTTAGAATGTCTTTTTTGTATCTTTACTTTCTTCATTGTGTCCTTGCAGAAAGTGTCATTAAATTTTTATATACGTATGTGTTTAACAAACATGGAGGATAGATCAGGGAGGAAATGATTGAAGAGAGCTCCTTGGCTTTCCTGCTTTTATTTTTTGATCTCCTATTTCCTACTGGTACCACTGATGATGCATTTTCCTCTCTCTATGCCCATGATAGTCCTTGTGGTTTTCAGAGCCAGAAGTAAGCCAAAGTAAGGAGGCCACAAGTGTTTAGGTGTCAATTTTTGCAGACTTCTGAGCCAACCACAGGGCTTTATAGTCTAAGTTAGGCTTATGGAGAAATAGTAGATTCCCACAAGCTTCTCATAAACTGTTGAGTTCTTCTCAAAATAGTAATCTTAGAACTTGTGTACTTAAGCTGTGGCAAACACAAAAATATACCAGCTTTCTCTACAGAAAGGAAGAGTGAAGATAGAAGTGCCTTATTTTTTTTACATCACCATCAGAAGATAATTGAGGTTCCTCTGAAACCTCATGCTTTTTATGCCATACATCCCATCTCTCTGTCAATAGTGGTGGTTTGTTGGTTTTTTTAGTTCCCATCTTCTCTTGAACAGGGGAATTGGTACTTTGAACATTTTGTCAGGAATCACATAGGGATTTTAAGTAGGTGTGAAAGGCTTTTTCTTTTTTTTTTCCTGCTCCTTAACTACTGTTTGTAATTAAGCTTTTGAAAATGTATCTTGGTATTTCTACAATTTCAGGGAAGAGAATTCTGTCAGGAGTCCTAATTCAGATCACAGTCTGTCTCCTGCATTTGATCTGCTTATCGAGGAAGTCAGGTCCAGTTCTGTTTCAGTATGTGTTTGTTGTTTTCAAATTCACCTGGCATATTAGAGACAACTTCTCTGTCATTATTTCATTTCTGAAAATCAGAAAAAAATATTCTGTTTTCTATCAAGCATTTACTTGAGTTCTTCTCAGTAACACATTTTGAGGCAAACAAACAAAAAAGACTGAAGAAGTGCTCTTTTTTCTCAGGTATCTCAGACAAAATCAGAATATACACTTAACAGCTTGAAATATGGGAAAGATATTTTTCAGAGGTGTAATGCTGAATGATCATTGTTTGTAATTATTTCGGCTAATGGGCACAAAATGACAAGCATATTTAGAAATTTATAGCAAAGTATATGTCAGAAATCTTAATGTTTCAACAGCACCAATCGAAAACACATGGTCTAATTGGCATATCTTCACTCTCAATATCCTGTAGATACTATTTAACACTATCTTCATTTTATTTATTTTATGAAAAACAATTCACATGTTTTCTTCTGTAAAAAAAGTAAACCTGATAGGAAATGTAAATTCATTGCATTACGCTTGCTTGCCAGTTGTTTTCACACAGATGTTCAATATATGGGAATGTATTTGTTCCTTTGATCAACTTTCAGTATCTTTGTCGTGTTATGATGGATGGTATGATTTGGACCTGCATAGGTGCTATGTGATCAATAATATATAGATATATATATATACACATATATATTAGTATTTGACCATTTCATCCACTTTTTTTAATTCTTTGTGATAAGCAATTTACAGTGCATAGTAATGAGATTACACCTCTAAAATGGCATCAGGACCCTTATGTAGCAGGGAGTTCCCCTATCAAATGCCCAAAAAGTCAGTTAGCTGGAATTCTATGCTTTTGTTTCCTCTTACCCACTCCAGAGTACACATCTACCTACTTTTTCACCACTGTCATCACTCAATTCTGTGATAATGTTATTCAGTTTGAAAAAATGTGTGTTTTTTTTTAATCTCATGTACCTTCTCAAGTATAAAACAAAATTGGGAAATCAAGTCTCATGCTTTTAGGACTTTAACATTTTAATAGCACCACTGTCTCTTAATCTTTATTAATGTTTACATTTTTTCAAGGCAGTGGTACTCATCAACATAGAAAAGAGTGATATCTTCATAAGTAAGGTACTAGGCAACTTCAGTTTTTGCTTAGGATGGGTGTGACAACTGCTTTTGCATTTTGGTTATAAAATCTGCAAGCTTTCTGTACTGCAGAGCATGTTTACAAGTACGTAAACTGAAGTCTGTTGAAGTACAAGTATGATTTTTGTGAGAAGTAGTTGGACTGAAAATGATTCAGAAAACTACTTTTATATGAGCTGCAAAGGAACGGGAGTAACCTGCAGACTTCTGTGGGTTTTTTCCTCCAATTCTTGTTTTTTAAAATCAAAGTAAAAGAATATTCTTCCATAAGGTGTAAGCCATGGTATCAGTTTTCTCCGAGTGTTTCTGAAGCTGGGGAAGGAGGAGATCATCAGATTGTTTCTGTTTAAGTCTTTTCAGTCACCATCTACTTGTCATTTCAGGTGCTTTGTTTTCCTTTAGGCTGAGACACTTTGTAGCTAACTGTCACTCAAGATAGGGCATGATTATTCTACAGAAAAATGGTTCCATTCCCAGGGTAAGCCCTTTGTTCTGCGTACTTTTGAAGGTGACAGGCTGCAAGATTTTGGAGGTTGCTGATGTGTCACATAAGCATGAGAGAACTGACCAATAGTCTTTTTTAATTACTGTTTTTAAAATTCTCATTCCTTAAGATTATTGTACTGCAAAAAAACGTCCCAGACAGACTCTAAATACCAAATTTAAAATGTAAAAAACAGTATGCCTCAGTATGCCCACACAATGTCGTATGACTTTCTTTTTGTGCTCTTTTCAGATTATGCCAAAAACTTTGAATCCTCAGTGGAGGGAGCAGTTCGACTTTCATCTCTATGAAGAACAAGGTGGAGTTATTGATATTACCGTGTGGGACAAAGATGTTGGCAAAAGGGATGATTTTATTGGCAGGTTTGTGCAATTACAGCCTTCTAGTTCTCTGGGGGTGAGAACAGATGATTAAAATGAGCCTTGGCGATNTGGCCTTTGAATTATTCCTGCACAGTGAAAACATAGGATGAGAAGTATTAAATTGCACAGATTAATTTCCCAGTATTTCCATAGAACTACTTTAAGCAACAGTTATGCTCACAGGTAAATTGTCCACATCCATCTTAAGTGATTTTATTTACCAGTTAGGAATATGTCTCTGGGCACTGCCTCCCAGCATGTTAAAGCATTATCTCTAGCAAACCAAAGTTTCACAGATTATTTACGTGGTGAGATATGGCTACGGTGTCGTGGTTTTGGTTGTTGTCTTTTTTTGTTGCTGTTGTTTTTTTTTTTAGATAAAGTCTGAATTTTATTTCTAGCCCGTATATTTTATTTTAGCTCATGCATGTGATTATCAAACAACTGAGCTATTTTTTACTGCAATGAAATTAAGTAGCAATGGTAAGCTTAAAGATTTTGTAAAAGTTGTATGTTGCCCAATGATCCTTATGTAGGGTTTGTCTTTATGCAGCTACAGCTCTCAGCTAGACAGTAGTGTTCTAAAGAATTGGAATATATTAATATCAAAAACCAAATTCTAGGATCAGTCAAAATTTCAGTCAGTGAAAATAATGGCAGTTGGTTTTTTTTCCTTTGTTTATCTATTTTTTTTTTAATCATTTTTCATGTAATGCATTGTCTCCAATAATGAGAAGTTCAAAGCACCCAGAGAAGTATGCCTGGGTGTGAACAGTGCTGCTAGTTGTCTGGATTTATTTCAGTCTTGTGTAGTTGTTGCTGCAGTCTACGTGTTGCTGCTTCAGTGATAATGGTCATTATATGTGGATTGTCCCATTGGAGACAGCTGGCCTCCTTTTCTGCATTTCAGAGTAAAGGTAATTAAAATGCTCTATTTTATTTTCAGACAATGCTAATGAGGAAGAGTTGGAAAAGATCAAGTAAGGTAACTTTTAGCATGTGGTCTTCTGGCATTTCTTGTAGAAGAACTTTAATGTTTTACCAAACCTGCCTCTGGGACTGAAATCTTGTGGCACAAAATTTATTGTCTTTCCAATTGTGTTTTAATGAAACTGTTCATATTTTGTCAAACCCAAATCATGAAACACCTGAGCTTTCAATGTAATTACACCATTCAAGTTTGTTGTAGCATTTCAGCCTATCTTGATGTTACCTAGTAATGTCAGGTAATAATTGCTAAAGGTGTCCTAACTCTTTTTTTGACAGTTTTAATATCTCATGTATAATCAATTTCTGTAACACTTACTGATGTTAAAAAGCAATTCATGCCAAAGGGTAACCTTCATTTTCCTATTACTTATTACTGTTACTGTCTAGAATTCTTGTGTGAAAGATTTCAAAGTGATGCTTCTTGGAGATAGACTTTCCTGACCACAGGATTCAAGGGAATAGTGAGGTTTTCCAAGAGCAGAGGAGTCATTCTCAGTATCAACTTTATACAGCTCTTTATACAGACTTTCCTTATCCTAGGAGTCATTTTTATGAGAAAAAGTAGGCTATGTATCTTCTTTTTCACTGGGGAAAGGCTGGGACATGCACAGTAGTGGACTACAGTTAATTCTTGCCTTTTTCCTGCATGTGTTTCCAAAAAGATAATGAAAATGTGTGTGATTCCACAGCAGTTTTCTGGCCACCGTTACTTAATGCTGCTATGCTGCTTTTGAGTTTTAAGCTTTCTTACTGTTTTTATAATTAAAGATTGTTTTTAAATACCTGAAAGATTTCAGCTGAAATGGCAAATCTATTTATTAATTTGTTTGAAATATTATCATGAAGAGGTGTTAAAATGAGAAGAAATAACTATATGGAGTAATTCAGTATGGGTTATTTCCTTTTCTAGCATACTGACTTGCAAATTTAAACACAAAGTTATTGATAAATGATGTACATTTGCATGGTATTTTTAACATATTTAAAAAGTTAAAATTTCAGGTTTCATAATTCTTGGGCACTGAACTGAGTTTTCACACAGTTTAATTCTATGACATAGGACAGTATTTTATCTATTTCCTTTTCGAAATCTGTAAACAAAGAGAGTTGGTGGGGTGGAGTTGTGTAATGTTTTGATTCTTGTATGATTCATGTAACTTTTTCCAGAATACGTGAGTTGCTCAAACTTCTGCTACAGTTATGAGGTTGGCTAATGGCACAGCTATACTGCACCCTGCCATCAGTGTGCTAACTCTTGATGTGCTGAATATGGTGGAAGAGTTTATGAAATTTAGCCTGGAGAAGATAAGGCTCTGGGGAGACCTGAAAGCAGCATTTCAGTACCTGAACGGGGGCTGTAGGAAAGAATGGGACAGACTCTTTAGCAGAGTCTGTGGTGATAGCACAAGGGGAAGTGTGTTCAGACTAAAAGAGAGGAGATTTAGATTGGACATTAGGAAGAAGGTTTTTACAGTCAGGATGGTAAGGCACTGGCACAGGTTACCCAGAGAGCTGGTGGATGCCCCGTTCTTGGTGACATTCATGATTACCTGATCGAGCTGTAGGTATCCCTGTTCATTGCAGGGGAGTTGGACAAGGTGAGCTTTAAAAAAGTCACTTCCAGTTCAAAGGATTCTATGAAATCACTTTATGAAAAAATTATCCCAAATTTCTTTTTGGTTTGACACAGCTGTGAGCTTTGATTATCCAGAACAAATGGCACACCATAGTAGCTGGGAATTCTTCAGAGCTGTTAAACTGAATTATTTACATGTGTTAGCCTTCATTACATTCATCTGGGAATACTTAATTCTGTGGCCGCCATTCTTGAAAAGGAGTATATGAAAAGATTTTGCAAATAGCAAATGCATGAATATAAATATTACATTTTTCTACATTTGTCTCAGCTAAAGCAATAGTTTCACCTGGATTTTTAACTTATATATATTGTTTGCACTTATGTACAGAGTATGCACTGTTATTCTCATGATTTATAAACAGAAGTCTCTCAGTTAAGCCACAGAACTGATAAAATGCATTGTTATCTAATTGCAGCTGGATTTGTTTTAGTCTGCTCATTTGTCCTGTGGGACTCTTACAAAATTTGAGATCCTTGACCTGATGTAAAAATAAACAAAAAAACTCAAACAACGTTAGTTACTAATGAATCTCTCCAAAAACGGTTTTGTCTGGGGTGTGTGTTGGCCAATACTGAGACACCATAAGCAGATTTAGAAAAAATGTTGAGAAATAGAATAATCAAATGGAACATAGCATCACAGAATGAGTTCGGTTGGAAGGGACTTTAAAGCCCACCCAGCCCCAACCCCGTGCTGTGGGCAGGGCTGCCCCCCACCCGCTCAGGCTGCCCAGGGCCCCATCCAGCCTGGCCTTGAGCGCCTCCAGGGATGGGGCACACAGCTCCTCTGGGCAGCTGTGCCAGTATTAGTGCTTAATACTTCTAGATAAAAAAGAAAATGCCCAATTTGAGACCATTCTTCAGGAAATATTCATCTTATATTAATGAGAGCTGAGAAAAAACAGTATTAAAATTTTTAGAGTTATAAAATTTTTGAAAGCTTTTCTTTTATTTCTGAAGTCTTTACAATGACACTTTTAGGAAATTAGTCTGATTTTATAAATTATGATAAAATACATTAATTTCTGATGTGCTTGAAATGTAAATTTTCTGTAGCATCCGTAGATTGAAGTTAAGTTGTAACAAATGCAGTTTTGTATGGCATTATTGTGTTTGTGAGCAATGTGATTTTCATGTAGTTCCATGTAGTCTGAGCAATATCTGAAAAAGAATGATAACCAGTCTTATGTGTGAGATAGTACTGCAGTATTCGTATCCTTGCACAGAATTACTTTGGCCAAATTCTGAACCTGAATCTCTTCTTCAGTCACTGCTTCCTCTATGTGCACAAAAGATGAATTTAGGGTCTCATGAAATATGCAGGTAAATGCAGCTGTATATTTTATCTATTTTCTATGTAAACTACAGTTTTCAGCCAGAGTAGTGTTATAAACATTTGTTAGTAGTGTCATTGAAAATTTATTTTTGTGTTTCTGGTTGTGTGGTGGTTTTGTTATTGATGTTGATTGTTTTTTTAGAACTTTCCCCTGTCATGTTTGCTTTATGGCAGACATACTCGATCAAAACTCGTGGGAGCTAGAGGGAATACTCATCCTTCACTGAATCCAGCAAAAATGAAATTCGAACAGTTTTGAAGTCAGAGCATTTGCATCCAGTGGAAAGTAAAATTTCCTGTCATCAGCAAAGAGAAACTCCCGATGGGCTGTTTTAAAAACCAAGCAGACAAACCATCTTTTAGCTGGGAAGTTACAGTTTGCACTCTGTTTTCAGTTGGTTGTTTTACTTCATCCACAACGTGATGTTGCTGTAAAGCAAACAACTGGTCAGGGGTTACAGATGCATAGGTATGGCTTCTGCTGACTGGTCTGGGGGAGCAACTGCCTCCACTTCTACCAGGTGCAAAGCAATTACCACTAATTCTATGCTAAGATTCATTACACCTCAAGTAAAGATGCAGATGAACTATTTAGTATTCCATGCAGTTTCCTGTGATCCAGGTGTTTGCCCCATCAGCACAGTACTCCCGTGCCTCAGTTCCTGTGTTTTGAAGTTCAATTTGTTAGATATTCTGTGCATTAGAAGACAAAGTATTTGTAGGGTCTGAATATTTTGAGTAATTCATTTAAAATAAATAGAGGAAGTTATTTTTAGTTTTCACTAGCTTCTTGAAAAGATAAAAAATGAAAAGCTTTGACCTCTGCACTTGGGCTTTCCTCTCTGTGTGTGGAATCTCACCTTCTGTGGCCTTCTTGGCACTCAGTGTCCACCACATAGTTTTCCCTTAGGTCAGATTTTCCTTTTCATGTTAATTCTTCTGTTAAAGATGTAGACTTGTCGCTCTGTTTATTGCTGGACCTCCTGGGTTTTTGCGGTTTCTCCTCAGAAATTTATTTTAAGTAAAGTTCCTTTCTCTGCCACTTAGCTTTACATGCTTCTTCACAGGTTTCTCCCACCCATGAAGTACTCACTTTGTTTTCTTTCTCTTTTATTTCATTTCTGGCAATACAGCTTTTACTGATTGCACTTGTTCTTTGGGTTAAGGGAAACAAATCTCCTTCTCTCTTGCTTTCTAAACTTTCTGAATGCCAGAAGTATTTGGTAAAACACCGTTGTTGTGATCTAGGTGTAACAGTAGCACAGAGAAGACCAAACTGGCCAGAGACATAATTCATTACTAACACAGTCTCTGGCAGTGAGATGAACGGTGCTAATTGCTTGAGATACTTTCGTTACAGAATCCTTGAGGTGGAATTTATCCATGTGACAAGAATAAAAAGATGACTGTTTTTGATGCGAGTCAGCACAGATGAATTGTGAAGAGCTGTTTTGTCCCTTGTGCTCTGGTTATTAAGTGCTAGGAAGAAATAAGTTCTGACTTGTCATATACTAACTCTCCACAGCAGAGATGTATGTGCTACTCCCTTTCTCCTCGTCATTTTATACTGTGCAGTGCTGTCAAAGTTAACAACCAAAAAAAATTTGTGTTTTCTTTACCGTTATTAAGCCTAAAGCTAATGACTGGGAAAAGGGGAGCCTCTTTAAATGAGGTTGTTTCTCATGTAAAAAAAACTACATTATTTTTGATTAAGAAACTAACTCTTCTAACTCTCATTCTTCTCTTACCTTCTGATGATAAAATGTCAGTACTTTTGTGTTTACTACTACATTTTTTTTTTAAAGATAAAATCTTACTGTTTCATGCAGTGTGGTGTTTAGCACTGAAATCAAAAGCATGAACTTGGAGGCATTCAAGAAAAAGGTGGGGGAGTTTGTTGCAGATTGTCAAGTATTTTGTGGTGGTTGCCTTCTGCTACTACGTGTTGACTTTGCATGAGCTTCTCTTCCTCAAGAAGAGTTAATGTTACAGGTTTTTTTATAAACACAATCTATAATTTTTAGTACTGTCAAGTAATATAGCTTGCATTTGACAAGTAATTGTTTCCACTAACTTAAGCAGAAACCTTTATTTGTGGTGCTCTTTCAAAGAACAATTCAGTTCGTTTTGAACAAGCAGAATTTTCTGAAGTTGCTGGTAAATATTTTATGAAAATGCCCTTTACTCTCTGTTGCTGTACAGTTTGCTGTGAGAGGAGATTAATACAGAAAAGGGCAGGGGATATTGTAGGATGTATTTACCAGTACCTAAAAAAAAAAAATGCATATAGAATTTGCATTACAAATTATATCCTCATGTAGTCAGTGTGAGGGATGCAGGCAACAAAACATGGAAGAAGGAACTTAAAAAGGTAACAGAGCTGTCTCTGGAAGGTGAGGGCAGCAGCTGGGCAGGTATTAGTGAGCAGACCAAATCTCACTTTTCCATGCCTTGGATAATTAAAAGTCTATGGCGTGTACAGCGGTTGTGAAGAAGACAGAAGATTGGAGTAACAGCCTGAAAAGTTGTGTTCCTAACCTATTGTGGGAACATTGACAGCAAAACTCTGCTGACAGGTGTTTGTTTAATCTGTCCTTAGAAATTGGCAGTGATGGATATTCTAACACCTCCCCAGAGAGTCAGTTCCAGCCCTTATCTATCTATCATTTTCTGTAGAATGCTGTTTTTTCCCTAGAGTCTGGCAGTATCCCCTGTGCTGCAAATTAAACTCACCTCCTCCCTTGACACAGATGGATATGTTCTATTGCAGTGATTTGGGCACAATTTACATACACATTTTAGAGTAAGTCTGAAAAAAAATACATTTTGCAAAAAAAACCAAACCCATATATATTTAATTTGGAAGAAAATTTGATACTAATGATTAGGGATGTTAAGAGTAAGCAAGGAAGCAAGCCAGTGCTTTCTGCAATTAAGTTTTACTGTAAATAGAAAATAGGTCAGAATGGATAGTCATATGCAAAATTAGCAAGTCTGTTGTAGGTAGACCAGCACCAAACCTTGACGCTGTGCACTGCTCAGCTATAGCCATAACACTGCTGGGTCATCAGAACTGCTTTAGCAACAAACAGAAAACACCACCATATAGGTGCTGTGAGGAACTTGAACTCCATCCCAGCCAGACCCACTGCAAAGTCATGAAGTTTTTGGGTCAGATTGTTATACTAACAACCATTGCAGGATGTTCTCTCACTGGCAGTTGCAGAGCATGTAGGAACACCTCTGCAGAAGGCTGAAGGACCGGAACTCTGCTAGCAGTTGCGGGTCAGGTTCTTCAAAACTATTGATCTGTGGTGAGCTCTTTCAGCGTGACTTTGATTAATTAGAATAAAAAGTCCATTCTTCCTAGAAATAAAGATGTATTAGTCTGGGTTGCAACAGGTTGTGTATAAATTAAGACAAAAAATATTTTTTTTCATCACAGAGTCATAACTAAGAGGCTGCTTTCGGTTAATTACAGTTGGTTTAAAGAGTGTTTTTACTGCCTGAAGCAAGTGGAGTAAAGTAGTTTACATTTTGCATTTAGATTACTGTTTTTGTTTTATCAGTGCAAGATTCCTTTTACATGTACTTTTAAAAGGAAAATTATGGCTCATAAACATTTAAAACAAAAAATGAACTGCAAAATGTAATACACTTTCAGCTCCTAATTGATGATGGTTTTTGATTTTATTCCCTAAAAACCTGTATGTTCAGTTGCACTAACTAAAATGCCAGAAGTGGTGGCCTTATTGACTAATGCTTTCGTTCCTAACTAAAGATGTTTGGTTTTTTGTGACCAGTGATTTGTCTTCTAACATGAAAAAATCTGTGAAGCACTTTTGCTATTTTAAAATTGAAATAAATGTGTTTCCACTGGAATGAGAGATGCCTCCTGAGTAGAGAATAAGACTGGAAATAGTAAATTGTAATTCAAGGATAACAAAGAAAATCAGAAACATAGAGTTGCATGACATTCCTTAATTGAAGGATTTTGGAGTCAGTTAGAATCTTTGAACCAAAACCACATAGAACTTTGGAATAGAAGGTGGCATTATTGTAATTATTATTATTAAAGAAAAATAAATTAAGAAAACACCAGCTCTTGTAAGCCATGGGGTCCTAAATGTCAGTTTATCAGCTGTAAATAGCATGTGAAGGAAAACTACTAAATAATGGAATAGAAGTAAAAAAACGTCAGAATAGATACACCTGTCTGTTAGACATCTGGTTATAAAAATTATGCAAATATTGGGTGAGGCTTATATTTGCATTACTGGTATGTAATGTAGCAGCTATTATAGTTATCAATCAAAACAGCTGAGTAGAATTTCACTGAGCGGGGTTTCTGGGTTCAGGCTCTGACTTCCAAAAGCACAGGAAGCTTCCATCAAGTCTTATGGCCATTGCCCTTCTTTGTGTCATATTCATTTCAGCATTAGGACGGTGGAAAATAGCATGATTATCAGAAGACTCCTCAGTTTCCAAGAGGAATTGCTGGGAGGATGACAAGGGTGAAGGTTAGAATTAAACTGACACAGATTCTCCGACAATTCCTGCCAGCATACCTTTATCTTGTTTAAATATTTCGGTCTTTTCCCAGAAAATATAGGGCTTACTGACTGCTTTTACTCCACTTAATAGCCTTCATTGTATTACATATGAGCTGGTTCCAGCAAGTACAGTTTGGCTTTCCTTGCAGTTAAGTGGAATGCAAGGTTGTTGTGCTCTGCACACCACAAAAATTAAGGAAATGCTGCAGAAGTATTAGCTCTTACTGCAAATATGGCTTTGTCACCACAGGATCATTACAATAGTGACAGCATTAGCTTGTTAGAGTAAACATCCCAGACCAGATTTAACATGACAGTCATATTAAGAATACGCAGGAGAGAGGGCAGTGTAAATGTCTTAGGTTCTGAATGAGTTAGATTAGCTTCACCTGGAATGGAAATGTCCTAAGTCTGTAGGTTATTGTTAGTAGGAAGTTGAGATGAATGTTCTTTCTTATTACGGTAACCAACAGAAGTAATCCATTTATAAAACTTCTGCTTACGATGAGCAGAAATTAGAAGGAGTTGTTACAATCCAATTGAAGGCCTTTCTAGAAGCTCATTATCTACCTACTGATGACTTTTGCAAGGTGTTGTACTTTCTGTAGTTTTTAATGCAGGAAAAGCATTTTATGTGCAGCTTTTTATGTTCAACCATCCCTTGATTTTTTTTTTTTTTTTGGTCAAGTATAGGAGTAGCAACTGTGTCTGTTGATACTCAGTCTTCTTTTTTTTTTAATGCTTTACCTGAGCTGTGCATGCATCCAGAAACTGGGAGAGAATTCTGACTTTTTGCTTGAATTTGCAGCAGTTAATGGCGTTGGTACCTTTGTTTCACTGCCCTGTATTTGTAGATTTGCTCTATTCTGCAATGGAGAGAAGAATAATTCTTTTCTGTGTTCTTCCTTGGTTGTATTTAATTTAAAGTCTCCTACCCAAATAATTCTTTGGATAGAGATGCTGCTGTGGGACACATAACTGCATTATATGTTTCTTTTTTTAAGACCTTTTATCTTCAAAATAAGTTTCTGGTAGGCATCTAATTCTGCCTGCATCAGTGCCTAGATGCCCTCATTACCGTTAGCTTACTTCATATCCTGATCGCTGAACTACTCCTAGGTTTTGCATTCCAGGACTCAGAGGAGGAGTGTGTCCTAGTGGTATATGTAACAAGATTTAGTAAAAGCAATCTGTTCACGTGAGCACAAGCACATGTAAGTGAGAGAGGTGGTACTTTGCACAGCATGAAGGTTGGTCAGGTCAGGCTTAGAAAGGACAGATTGTGAGGTTTCTCCAACTAACTATGAGCCAGAGTTTCAAAGATTACTTGGGTATCCAAAAGTACTTGCAGAGTTTTCAGAAGTGCTCTCTAAGGCTTCTCTTCTACTGAAGAAAGTAATAATAAATTTGATTCCAGAACATGCTCTTGAAGTCTTGGCCCACAAAAGCCTGGTCCATAGATTAAATTACAGTCCACGCTGAATGGGCAAGAGCCTCAGTCCAAGGTGAAGCGTACCTTCATGTCAATGAGACATGGTTACATGGCATCCCAAGAAGAGTTTGGGAGTGCACAACAGAGGACCCGTAGCCGGGAACAACACCTGCATTTTTGCTAAGCCTAGTTGGTTTGCTGTGCATACCCAGTAATATATGTCCACATGCAGAATATTAAACCACATTGTAATACCGTCTTTCAGCTCTGATATTGTATTTGACATACTGTTCTATTTTGGTGTCAACAGATTTTCTGCTGCTTGCATGCCCTTCTGACTATCTCAGATACAGAAAAAATAGGTGGAACACAAATAAAAACTAATTTTATCAGGTCAAAAAACGATATTTTTGCATACTGGTTATAGAACAGGTACGAAGAAGTATTAAATCAGCGTATGAATTTGAAAATATGTGACTTTATCTCTTGCGGGCAGCTTTAAGTATCTTTTGACACGAAACACACCCTTAATTTTGATATTCTTTGGGGAGAAAGGAGGGAAAGCTTCACAGTATGTAATTATAACGTTTTTTAAATCTCATGCTAATTATAGTTATCTGTGGCCTGAGATCTTGATCTTGCTTTTTTCAGAAGTGTGATATTATGTAGACAGTATCTCCAGTTACAGATTGAAGTGTTATGAAATATAACTGTATACCTATTCCCAGAGAAATTAAAAACTATGCAGTTTTTTCATGTTTCTATTGGTTTGTGGTGAAGAGTGAAGCCAGGATGCAGTATTCATTACTTAATTTGAGGGAAATAAGATAGCTAAGAACGAGTCTTAAGAAATATTATTTTATAGGAAGAAGCTGGAAAGATACGTGTTGATGTCCTTCTTTTACATAAACATCATGGTTTTACTTCTGGTCTCACAGCCTGCTGCAGGCTGGATTACAGAAGGTTTCTCAGATACCTAAACAAGTATCTAGAAATGATGCATCTGCCTCACTTGATGAAATGAGCTTGATAAGAACTCTACATTATGAAACAAGTCTTATTTTTAATTTTTTTCTGAATTTGCTTTTGGCAAATTTGACTTGGAATCTAAGTATTCTTATTTACTTTTTTTAACTTCATGTCTAGAAATTAGAGATTATATCTATATCTGTAATATCTGAGGGTAAGGTTGACTTTGCCAGGAATAAAACAGTGGTTGTCTGTTCAAATGCTGTTCCATCTCCCACACAGGTAAAAATAAATAAATAAATACATAAAAATATACCAAAGAAGTTATTCTTGTTGTAAAAGACCACACAGCCTGTACCTTTCATGTCCAGGAAATCTCAATAGCTTTAGCACCATTTAGCTGTAGCCCTGCACTTTCAGTATGTCTTCGTTTTGCAGTTTTCTTTTTTAACGGACCTGTGTGTTTCTGATAAAGCCAGGAAGAGAAGAGCAACACTGTTGTCCAAATTCCCTGCTTCTAAGAAGCAGCAGCAAGCACATCAGTTTATTTTTAGCAGCCAGTTTCCTTTATTCCTGAAGATTGAAATTTGAACTGCAGCTCTGCTATCAGTCAACATGCTACTGGTCTCTGGTGGTCTCTTTGCATGTCATAAGCAGTGTGATCGGTGCTGACCTGAGAGGGCTTTCTGAAGCAAAACATTAATATTTGTTCTCAAGATTTCTGCCTGATTTTTGTGAACTCCTGTCTGACCCCTCTGTCATTTTATGCTCTCTGCTGGATCTTCTAGATCTTGCCTTGCCACCTCATATGAAAATTACATTAGTTGATTATACTCCTTACTGGTCATAAAAAAAAACAAAACAATAATCTGTTTTCATATGGTGGCAGCTGCTCAAATGCAACTAATTATTTTAAAAGCTGTTGAAAATATGGAATTTAGATCAAATATACCCTCTAGATGATTCCGTGCCTCATATGTCTGTGAGGTAAAGACCTCACTAATAATAATTGTGCTTAGATTTTACTTTAAAAGAACTCCACAGCTGTAAATGCAATTAAATGCCTATTTTCCGTGATAGTATTCTGGAAACAGTTGGCTTCACATTCAGCTCTTTAAAGAAACTAACGTATATTCTTTGCTGAAATGTTTCAACCAAGCCACTGCTTCTGTCCCGGTATGAAATCTCTTTCTAAGTGTATTTGTCTCATATTTTTGACTCTTCAACCTGTATCTCAGTCTTATTTTCAACTGGGAAGGATTTTTTTTTTACTTCAGAGCATCTGGTATGATGCTATGTTTTGGTTCTAGGAGAAAAACAATCTTGATAACCACCGACGTTTATACTTGCAGGGTTGTACAGAGCCAAGGCCGTTGCCAGTAAAGGGCCCAAGGAGCTGGGAGGGAACAGAATTAGGACAGCTGACTTAAAGTGGCCAGAGGCATATTCTATACCACACCAAGCAGAAGGAGTTCTGGAGAGGATGGGAGTTCATCTTGCACTCTTCCACTCAGGGGCACTCAGGGGCTAGCTGGGCATCAGTCGGGGTGGTGAACAATTCCTTATTTATCACTTGTTACATACATTTATATATATATGTCTTTCTCATAGTTGTTATCCTTTTCTTGTTCTCTATCTTAGTAAATGGCTTTATCTCAACATACAAGTTCTACTTTTTTTTTCTTTTTAGTTCTCTCCCCCATCCCACTGGGAAGCAGAGTAGTGAGTGAATGGCTCTGCGGTGCTGTGATACCTTCCAGGTTAAACCACAACAGTTTCTCATCACCATACATTAAGGGTGGAGTCATAACTACTATTCAGTCTTCCTTTGGCTCCAAACCCTCTAAGAAGTTGGAACAATGAGAAAACAACTACCTTTGTTTACAACACAAATGTTTTGAAACGTTGGCTGTGTACTGCCACACAAAGGATATTTTTGCTAAAATACAATTCATTGAGTTTAATCATTTTACCATGTTTTCACATTGTAAGTTAATCTCTTCTGATTACTGAGTTTCCCTTTTGTGCCCGAAGTTTTGTAGGATTTCTGCTTTCTGTTGTCACACTGCTGTTTTATCTAACAGGTTAAGTTAAATGTTACTCCACAGATGAACTCCCTGTTCTCTGTTTGCTTTTGGAGAAAAGATAATTTTGTGAGAAGTCTCTCTGCAGTCATATTCTTAACTTCAGGGAGGTAGATTCCTAGTAAACATAGTGAAATATTTTGGCAGAAACCATACTGTTTGGAAGAGTAGCTATTAGGAAATACAAATACCTGTCAATATGTTCTGTGAAATACTGCTAAATGCATGTTGTTTAGGTTTATTCCAGCCCCAGTAAACCCAGCCCTTTCTTTTAACTCTTCTCTCTGGGGTGTGCTGAGAGCAGGTTGTAATCCAGAGATTATATTCCAGTCTACCTTTTATTTTCTCTGGATAGAAAAA